>JAILYB010000149.1:1200000-1769271 GCA_021437785.1 Rhodomyrtus psidioides | reverse complement strand
CTGTCCATGGGTTCACTGACACGTCAGGCCGAACTTGAACGGACACTAGACATACCTCGTTGTCCTTTTTCGTTTTCCCGACCAGGCATTCACTGACGTTTTCTTTTGTCTGAATTTGCGGAAAAAGAAACACAAGAATCGCGAGAAAGCCCTCACTGAACTTTTTAGGTAAAATCGATTTGGAAGAAAATTTTAAATAAAAGTTTGAAGTGAATTTCATTTCAAACAAAAATCTCGAGTGCCTTTATTATTTCAAAGAATGACCTAACCAATGGCATTTTCGCCTTTTACATTTTTTTTCTTTTCTTTTTAATTTTTTTTTGTGTTCTTTTTTTTTTTTTTCATTTTTTCCTCCTTCCTTATCGTCACCTGCCACAGAAGAGGGCCGCGCGAGGTCGCCATGCCTCGTTGTCATACCAACGAGGAATGTTACGATGAGTTTTTGGGCTTAAAGCCTAATTTAAGCCCAAAAAATGTACAGTGAGCCCAGAATTCATTGGAAAATTCTGCTAAGGCCAAGACGTGGGTGAGCAAAAAATTTGAAATGCTGAATGATCGTGAAAAGGAGTGTTACGATGCAATTTTCATCAGGTGTTCGGCACATGCCTCGTTGTCATACTCATACCACATCTAATAACAAGTTTAGAACATAAGCTTCCTCGAACTTCATACAAGTTAAAGCCCAGTAACAGCTCGTGGCCATAACCGGCCTCATCAAGATCAATAACTCTGATTGGCCTCTTAGGACTGAACTCCTTCGTGGCCACAAGGGCATCTTCGGGATGCCGGATTCGGAGAGTTTTACTTCCTCCTCCAGGATGATGCCGATGCTGAGGCTAAGCCCGCCGCCACTGCTAAGGCTGCGGCGGCCATGCTTGCGCCGGAGATGCCGATGCCTCTTGGGGTCGCTGCGATTGGGGACAACGTTGTTTGAAGGTGAAGAAGGTGGAAGGATGGAAGCACGGTCAATCAAGAAAGATCTGCGCTTCCATTTCCCATTTCTCGAAAGAAAGTTTAGCTTCCATTCCATATCCGTCCTTCCATTTCTGTCCCCATTTTTTTTTCCTTTTTATTTTGTGGGTTTAGGGTGATGGGTTAGAGTCCCACGTAGTTGTAGTTGTAATTAAGTGAGTGGTTTGTAATTAAGGAAGAGAAGATCAAGTTACTTGCTTTGCTCAATTTATTTTTCTTTTTATTTTTTTGGAAAACTTAACTAAGAAGAGAAACAAAAGAAAAAGGATGCTGAATAGTCGTGAAAAAGGGTGTTACGATGGAATTTTCATCTGGTGCTCGACGAATGTCTTGTGATCATATCCCAGCTAATAACAAGTTTAGAACACGAATTTTTCAAACATATATACAAATCAAAGCTTAGTAACAGCTCACGGCCAAACTGGCCCGATAAAAAAAAAAAAAAAAAACTAGGGATCGCTACGGTTGGGGACAATGCTGTTTGAAGATGAAGAAGGTGGAAGGATGGAAGCACGGTCAATCAAGGAATATCTGCGCTTCCATTGCACGCGAAGGAAGTTTAGGGCGCGCATGGCAACACTTCTACTTCAAAAATCATTTCTGAAGTTGAAGTTGATTTTTCAACTTTTCAATCAGAAATAGAAGTTGATTTTTCAACACTTCTGCATCCATATCCGTGTTGCCATTTTTGTCCATTTTTCCCCCCCTCTTTTTTAGGTTTAGGGTGACGGGGTAGAGCCCCACGTTGTTGTAGTTGTAATTGAGCAAGTGATTTGTAATTAAGGAAGAGAAGATCGAATTACTTGTTTCGCTCGGTTTATTTTTCTTTTTATTTTGTTAGAAAACTTAACTAAGAAGGAAAAAACAAGAGCTGAATAATCGTAAAAGCGGTGTTAAGATGCTATTTTCATCAGGTGTTCTGTTCGGCGAATGCTTGGTAATCATAAATACCACACCTAATAACAAGTTTAGAATACGAATTTCCCAAATCTAAAGTTAAAGCCTAGTAGTAACAAGCAGTTCACGGCCATAATCGGGTCGGCCTCTTAAGATAAGACTCCTTCCATAGGAGGCCGAGCTCTGGCCTCACTTTCCTCGGATCGCAATTCTGACCCACGAAAGGAAACACATATTATTACTCATTTTGGTGGCCTCAGTCACGATTAGCTTTCTGGAGGCATGGAAAGCGATTTTCAGACAGCTCGAGACCAACCGATTTCACGCGCAACTCGTTCGCAAAGACTAAAATTTCAGGTCCGTCGCCTTCACCGACCACGTAGCCATTGGAACGATTAACAAGGCAGTATTGACAGTCGATCTTCAATCTTTCCTTCCTTTCGAACGCGATTCTCATCTCCTGGCGACGACGTCGATTGCCGAACCACGTGAATTAGTGTGCCGCCCAGTTCTTTGCTCGATTGTCTATGTTCGATTTCTCGGTCTTCTAATTATTCTTTCCACGCTTAACCCCCCAACATATGTAGCTAGCCCATAGAGGGAAAGTTAATTGCAGGCAAAAAATCGTGCCGAAGCATTGTCGGGCGCAATCATGAGCCTCCTGCGGAAATCAAACTAGAAATCGGAGTTTAAAAAAAAAAAAAACAAGACAAGACAAAACAAAACACCACGAGAGATAAAGAATAAGCATGTTTTTGGCATGTTCATTGCTCTTTTTCCCTACGCAAACATTAAGTCAACTAAGAGCAACATGTGGAGAACCGTAGCCGTCTTGGGCTATGGTGGGTTGAATTTCGAGGCGAAACTCGAAAGGGTCGTGTCATCATCTGCGTATAGCACTCGATTCCAACTGAGAAAAATTAGATGTGGAGATTGATTTTAATTAGAACCCAAATGGTTGCTTTGCTTCATTAATGTCCACGAAAACGGTAGGAACTCGTAGCTGTCTCTAATATCTCTTTCTCTCCTTTTTCTAATCAAAAGGGAGATCACAATTGCGCAAACACACTTGCAACTTCTAATTGAAGACAACTAACCTTTTCGTGTATAGATGTGTAGCCCCCAAAAGCCATCTTTCTAAGCACCAAATTTGTCGATTTTCGATGACTTACTTTGTCTATTTGTTTAATTATATGCGTTCTTTAGCGAAAGCCCCCGTTCGTGCTTGTGACCATAACCGCACTAAGACATAATTAACTCCACCTTGATTTACCTAATCAATCGTCCGAATGGGATACAGTCGCGGGGATTCCACTAAGGAGTATAGCTTTGTTCCGTTCTCTTTATTTGGACACAAAAGAGGGACGGAGTTGCTTTTCTTCAGGGCAGTGTTTGTTCAGTGCAATCTGACGCTAACGATGTTGAGTTTCGTAGCTCAATTCCATCTTATATTCCTTCATCTTTAAAAAAAGAAAATAGAAAATTAGAGGTTTTTATGGTCATGTTTCCATCTAGCTTTACTGGGTGTTTGCGATGTAAATTTACAGCCCAAATGCAGGCACAGGCCAAGAAGAAGACGTGGAAGGCAAGAGTCGAGTTGCACTAAATTCAACTTTTTTAAAAAAGTTTAAGGCGTTAGATAAAAGCTTGATTTAATAACATGTAAGCTGAAATTTGGCCCAAGCCTAGGGGTTCGAAACATCTAAACTCGGGACCTATGTGTACTCTGATACCATTTGCGAAATTTCAAGAGCACTTCATTTTTTTCTCATCATTTTCATATAAAAAAATAGCCATTTTTCAATCACAATTTTATCCTCACCTCAGAAGTCAGCAACACGCCTTTCACTTACTCAAATCCATGTCCGCCCCGATTTCGATAATTTGTTTTGCGTGAGTTTGGTCACTTTGCGATCGAGTTCAAACCAGAGAACAAAATATGCGGTTTGTTTTCCCAATCACCTATCTGTCAAATCTGCCCGGATCGATTTCTAGAAGATGATTAGAAAAAAAAAAAAAAAATTGAAGTTGGCACACGGTTGTCCTAAAGAAAGGACATTCCACATCTCGGCAAACTTTCTCGACCACAAAGCAAGTTTAAGGAGGTGTCTGCATCATTAAATAGTTGCAATCTTCCCAAAATCAAAAGGCACTTCTAGGAGTGGATGTATTGGAAAATCGCGAGTCACCCAATGGCGAGGGTTGACTCGTGAAGAGGGCCCCCTCTTCAGTTGATTCCGAAATGAAAAATAAATCCCGTTATTTAAAAAAAAAAATTCATTTTTCAATATTAAATTTTATTCCTCAGTTTACATAATGAAGAAAATCATAGCAGTTTTCTCAATTATGTTAATGAAGAGGATGTCCAATTCGAAGTTTAGAATTTGTTACGCAGTTTTGTCAGCCAAGTTGAAGTGAATGGGTGATCCATGCACTTAATCCATTTTGGTTAGCCCGCGCCTTCGGACATTTTGCTGCCGTCTTCATGATTCTCCACGCCATGGTCAAACCCAAACCATCTATAACCCTAATTCTAGGATGTTCATCTCTAATATATGCAAGTTTGACCTCACAACTATCAGCGCTAATTTAATTTAATTAGCCTTTTGCTAACCTGTGTATGCCCTTCGTCTTCACCAACGTTTTTTACACGATCTAGTTGTGCCCGAAAAAAGTAGACAGACAAAATGAAAACGACAATGAGAGAAGAAATACGAGACATCCGAGTTTCCGGTTTTAACTAATCATGGTAAATAGATTTGAACTACCCTGTCAGTGTCCGGGTGTACCAAATAAGGCTTTACCTATTGAGGAATGTAGTGCGTTTGGTCGTCCGGATAAAACTTAGGATAGTGTTCGGTAGTTGTCAAGGACGGAACAAAGGGGGATAAAATAATTATATGGGGGAGGTGGGATAGAGTCGGATAGGATTTTTCTTATCCATAAGCACCCCCTCTCTTGCCACCACGCCCCAAGCGCAACCGTCTCTCCGCCATATCTAGTTGCCTTTCCGACGACGAGCCACATCTCCGGTTGCGGCGGGGCTGCCTCTCCGACGGCGGTGGCAGGCCACCTTTCCGCCACCTCTTCGGTGGCGGCGGCAGCGAGCAATTTTCCGACAAGTACATCCAACCTCGAAACGGGCGGAGAGGTGTAGTTGAAGAAGGTGAACTTATAGATGCGCTCAATAGTTAGCTGCAATTAGTGCGTACACAACTCCCATGTCCACGACCATTTTGCTCTTGGTCGTTCCTGATCCTGATTCCTCCATTGCCCTGCAAAACTAGCCCCGATTTGGTATGAAGCATGACCGTTCAAGGAAGCATAGGCCACACATCTGTTCCCGCTCTGGAACTCCAGCACTAGAGCATCGACCCAACTTCCACTACTGTGCTGTGAGAAATAAACCTCCCACAGCTCACTAGTGAAATTGCTGATCCTCAAGTTCACATGCCCCCGAATCACCAACATGTTCGCCTATCTGGTATGGTTTCTTCACTGCTGACTACATTAATTAACTCAAAACTTTGATGTGTTATGACCCTAACTTTCACTTATCCTCTCGCAGTGCTTTTTTCCTCGACATCACCACGGCCTTTTTCATCTTGAACTCAGTCTATGATGTCTGCCAGGTCAGTTTCTCATATGCTCTGATTTCCTAGAAACCACCAAACTCTTGAGAGGCTATGGCTTCAAATGGCTGTACTTCGTAATTGAACAGTTCCGTCACGTGTTGGTCCCTCCCTTTGCTGATGTACATGGTCATTGGAATCGCTACAAACTCAATCCTGTTGCTCGCACTGACAGCCAGTTATGCAATTTCCCACATTTGCACTAAGAATGATAGAAGATCGAGTCCAACTGTTTCAATGAGAAATTGTATATATGGTGGGTGTTGAATTGCTCAGGACCCTTTAAAGAGAACCTTCGAGCACATAAATAAGTGTGCACTCACAAATTCACAATCCCCAACAATTCAAGTATATTGATATCTAGCTTCTACCAAACAATGGACAAGATAGGATATGAAGAAATCCGACTTTAAAGCCGTAGTTCACCAAACGGGAGACAGGATATGATCAAATCCTTGGATTTCTTATCCTACCATATCTAGTCCTATCCTGACGAAAAATTTGGATGACCAAACGCGGTCTAAGGTTATTCTGAGCTCCTAAGTAAAAGATGCTGCAGAATTGAATACAAAATCTATGGAAAAATTGTTCAAAAAATATTAAACCTAATGTGGGGGCCAATTTTAGTCTTAAGACCTTTAAATTGAGCCAATTTAGTCATAAATATTTTATTGATTTGCTAATTTAGTCGTAAATCTTTGAAAAAAATGTCAATGTATTTCTTTTGGCCAATTCTGTCCTAAATATTTTGATGATTTGTTAATTTAATACTAAATCTTTTGACAATTATCAATGCAGTCCTTTTTGGCTAAGTACCCAAACAGTAGGTTTAGGACTAAATTGGAAAGATTTTAAAAGGTTTAAGACTAAATTGACACAATTGAAAATTTTAGGACTAAATTGGCAAATCATCAAAAGATTTAAGGCTAAATAAGCATAATTGAAATGTTTAGGTCTGACTTGACCATCGTACAATAGATTTAGAATTTTTGGAGAATTATCTCTAAGATCTACCGCATGCCAATCAAACGTTTAATCAACTCTTCAGGGAAAATCATCAAAAAAAGTCCTAAACCTTTCACACTTTTTTTTTCAATTCAGTCCTCAATCTTTAAAAGCTTGACAATTCAGTCCTAAACCTTTTTCACATTTTGTCAATTCAATCCTATTGGCAAAAAATCGATGACGTGGACGCCGAGCATCCTACTTGGTACCGTCGATGCTGACATGGATAATTTTTTTTCTATTTTTTTTATTTAGTTTCTCTTTTTTCTCCAAAAATGGGTTCAGGGCCGGCGAGGGCTCGTGAGCCTTAGCCAGATTTGGCTAAGCGAGGGTGTGACGGCCCTTGCCCAAGCAACAGCGAGGGTGGGCAAGGGCCGCGAAGCCCTCTCTAGCCTTAGCAAGGGACTTTTGTGGCCCTCACCTAGGGGTCAGCGACCCCCACCAGCCCTTAGCCAGTGGTAGCCAGGGTTGTCGACCCCTGAACCCATTTCTGAAAAAATAAAATGTAAAAATAAAATAAAAATAGAAAAATATTAAAAATTATCCATGTCAGTGTTAGCGATGCCACATAGGACGATCGACATCCACGTCAGCGATTTCCGGTCAATAGGACTGAATTGGCAAAATATAAAAAAGGTTTAGGATTAAATCGGCAAACTTAAAAGGTTTAGGTCTTTTTTGACAATTTTTTTTCCCAACTCCTCTAGTAAAGAAAAATGTTACGATTACCATCTCGAGTACCAGCGAGACATATACTTTTTTTTTTTGTTGGTCGAACAGCGAGACATGTATGGAAAATGAGAAACCCTGCCAATATTTTGGTCAAACGAAACCCCCCTTTGCCTTTTCTCTCAGTATCTTTCAACCTTTTGCTGCTCCATTCATGGCGAGCAAGCAGAGCACAAAGAGGATAAGGAAGGAACTCATCATCAACGTTACTACTATAAGCATTTCACGTCCCATGTCTCTTTTCGCGACCGCGTCGACGGGGAATCGCTTGCTTTTGGTAGTGTATCTCTCTGTCCTATTGGCGTGACCCCGATCATCATCAATATAAAGAGAAAAGAAAAGGTTTCGCAATTTCAAACGTTGTGTACCTCCCACATCATAGGGGGGGATACAATCAAAGTCTTCCTGTCGCATTCCCGTTACGTCCCCAAATGGTGATCCTTTCTTCTTTTTTTCCCCACAGCGGATATAAAGCTCGGCTTTCAGTTTCAATCAGAAGGCGAAAGCATTGCCAATACGATAAGTTTTAAGCTGTTCTCGTCTTGTGCGGCACGGTTGGCCACATCTTTAGTTCCACAGAAAAAGAGGCCAACAGCGGCGCCATTTCTGTCGATCGGTCGATCACGCTACGCAGACCTACACAGTCTGGAAAAGAATGAATTCTTTTGACCAGAGAAAAGCTTTTCCGGATGAGACATGAAAGACAGAAGGATGCTGTTTCCGGGGTTCAATTATGGATGCCTCCTTTATATCAAGAAACGGGCGTTTTCGCAAAGCCGGAAGCTCATCATTCACAAAGTTCTTGAAAGCTACGTTTTTCCACCTGCAAAAAAGATGGCGATCGCCTTTGTGATTAGGTTTCTTCAGAAGGCGAACCACTAATTCATTATTTCAGTGGCAAATCCATTTGGTCAAAAATGTGGAGACGGGTCTTTTGGTAAAGGAATTTTCTCAGGGAAATTGCCGACCCCGAAAGGGAAAAGGGAGAGAAGACGTGGGAAAAGAACGATGTATATTCTTGCCGATCCATTCCATAGCAATGAACGACGAGGAATTAGCCAAATGCATGGATGAACGTCTCTTTAAAGTGTCTGAAAAGGACAAGCTTCGACTCCAAGTGCACGAGAGCTTGCAACAGTGGTCCTTCAGGAGAAAGAACTTTGTTAATTTCTCGTGATAAATAAAATGCTTTCTACTTTTCAATATCGATGAAAAGTATCCTTTCTTTTTCTTTGTGATAGAATAATTAACTATCAAACCACGCCTTCATCTAACTATTTAAGATTTTAGAACAGTTGGTAATGATCCCACAAAATGTCACGTGGTATCGGAATGATGAGGTCCTGATTAAGAATCTTCTAGGCTTCTATTAACTTCCGCAATTACATATTTTCATGCCTAATACTAGGCAATAGTAATTGTGTGTTAATCAAGTAGCTTGTCGTGTCATTCTTTTAAGAGGTTACGTGGCTAATCTACTCTCATTGGAGTGGATAAAAAATTGGATTTCCAACTATTCTTACTTATCTGATCAATTTCTCCTTTAGTTAATTACCAACTTTTATTGACATATCCTAACTACGCATTTTTACCAACTCTTATATGAAATTCTCCAGCTTTAATTTAAGTTATTTATCAACTTTTCTCTGTTTAAGTTTTTTATTAGTTATGGATTACCACTTCTTATTTGAGTTACTTACCAATATTTTTTGTTTTTTCAATTTACCAAATTTTCTATTGGGTTACTTAATCGGTAATAAAAATGGTAAGTCACTAGATAAAACTTGGTAATTTTATGTAACAGTTGGTATATTTAAAGTGCGAGTAACAAAGTTAAAGAAAAGTTTTGTAAATGATAAGTATTTCACAATCTAATCGGATTGAAATTTGAAATCACTTTATTTGTTATTTTTATTTTTGGATGGAGTAATCACTCTAATTTAGGTTGGGAACTTCTAAAAGAGATTGATAAACTTAGCGGGCTAATAAGCAAGACAAAAGAAAAATAGCCGGTGACTCAATAGAAAAGTTGAGTAAATTTGGCAAAAAAATGTTGTCTATTAAAAGTAGAATGTGGCCATGCCATGTAGATCGCCGTCCACGTCAGTGATTTCTTATCGGAATAGGCTGGAAGGACTACATAGAAAGATTGTCAAACTGTTTAGGACTAAATTGGGCAGATTAAAAAACTTAGGACTGAATTGATTTTTGTACATTAAGTTGAAGATTTTTTTTTATATAGTATTAACAATCTATATTGTGACATAAAAGAAACACTTTTTAACTTGATCTACCCTTCAACCAATCTTGACCTAACCTTTAACTTCACCTAAGAAAAGACAAAGCAAGAATTGAATTGAAAATTTTCACCATTACAAGCGTTTGGAAAAATTTAGGACCTCAAGAAAACTGTACTGAGCATGTCCAAATAGCCTCGCATTCTCTGTGGAATATCCCACTAGTTACTAATTTTCGAATCCGTCATGCAACATGTCATACAATTCCGTGAAGCCTTTTCTATCACGAAACTTGATAGTAACACATCATTGAGAATTTTTTTGAGTATCATCGTAAAATTTCACATGAGTATGAATCAAAGCGGCGCAACTCTCAAAAACCAAATAAATACTTGATGGGTTTCGTAATATTGCCTCGGTTCGTCGTATGACTGAGGTAACCAAGTTGCCTCTAGGACATTGTTCTGATGTTTGCGCTCCTAACAGAAAATGAGCTAAGGCGCGCGGAGGAATCAACGACTCGCGTCGCCAATGTATCTCCAGGAATTGCCTAGGAAATTTCCTACACGGGACGCTTGCAAGAAGGCACTCTTCCAACAATAATCTTACGACCTTTTTTTTCCCCTTTTTGTCCTTCCCCATTGCAATTCACATTCTTTTGTAGGACAGTAATGTCCGAATGCTGTTCGGGAGAACAGTAATGCCCCCAACTTTCCAATGTCCCCCAAAATTATCCAACACGAAAGTATTCCCCCAATCATGGATGGTTGGGACATGAACAACCATGATTAGGGGCCAAGAAAACTTTGCATTCGTGACCAAGGAAGGCAACTGTCGCCAGTGAGGGCCGATCCGACGTCGTATGACACGGCGTTGTCGGTATGACTGGGGGGTGATTAGGAGCCCATTTGCTAGACCCGGTGCTCCACTTGGCTCGAATGGGTCAAACTGTTTTTGGGGACTGTTGCTTGCCTTTTGTGACGTGACAGAGAAAAGAAATTAGCGTTTTCCTTTTTTGTTTTCGTTTTCGCCACTTCTTTTCATTTGAATTGGTGGCCACTTTAGATCTAGCTTATCTCGAGAATGTTAATTTGGCTGTATGATTGGCTTTGCATTGTTGCTGATATGTTTGAATCGAATGGCAAGCTCAAGAAATTAGGGTTTGGACTACTAAAACGCCATAAGCACAATTCATAAGAAAAGGGTCTTACATGCTGATTGTACTCCGTATATAGAAAGAGAGCACGGGATCAAATGGAACGATATCAAAGTGGAGTGTTCATGTCGAGGTTATATTATTTTAGATTCTTTGCATGCGTATGTTGCCTCAAATCAATCATTTCTCGGAAAATGCGTACTCTAAGATGGAACCTTTTGTCCTTTGTTTTTCTATTTTTCCCCGACATAATTTGGTAGTAGAGCCATCTCATTCTCTCGTGGGGTAGACGTACGAGACTGCCTTCTGTCCATAAATCTCAATTTGAGGTGCTTCTCTACTTGGCTCGGGGATAATGCTACAATACAAATGACTCGCTTAAAAAGCAAGGAAGACGACATCAGCAAAGCAAGTAGGGAACGCATGCGATTCCATTTACAATTCCAAAAGTATCATAATTGGCACAAACTAAAAAGCAGAGGCCCTCTAGCTTTCATGGGTGCGGGGGCTCTTCATCCACTTTGAAATGTATATTTTGAGCTGCTGATTAGACATAGTTTGCATCTCAACTTGGGAAGCTGTTCATCGAAGCAACTCAAAATGTCAGCCAAAATGTTCTCAAATTGCTGGAAGGCTCTTGTTCTTTCATGTGAACATCTGAATGTTATAGTCATAACCTTCTTCGGATATGAGTAGGTGATTTCACATTGAATCCAAATCGTATTCCACATAGAATAAACTCCATCAATTGATCGATGTACTATTTTTATGGTTGGTAAGATCGTTTTCTATATATCTAGCGCTGCGTAATACCCAAAAAACCTCTAACTTTAGCATTTGTGTCAATTATATCCAAAACTTTTTTTTGTCTCATAAAAAACCCGCAACTTTTACTTTTGTCCCAATTCTACCCAAAACTTTTATTTTTCTCCCAATTTTACCGGCCTAGTACCAAAAAAAACCCCTCAACTTTTACTTTTATCACAATTCTACCCAAAACTTTTACTTTTGTCCCAATTTTATCGGCCTAGTACCAAAAAAACACTCAACTTTTATTTTTGTCCCAATTTTTCCAACCCTCAACTTTTACTTTTATCCCAATTTTGCCCAAAATTTTTATTTTTGTCCAATTTTACAGGCCTAGTACCAAAAAATCTCACAACTTTTACTTTTGTCCCAATTTTACCACCGCTAGTGTTCTGTTTATAATTATTGTTAGTTAATCTTACGTGTCATTGTCACGTCATTAATGAATTACACCTCAGCAAAATTGACATGAAAAATTTTTGAAATTCTCTTTTGGTTTTTGCTACCCATATGTATTGCTGAGAGATATATAGTCACTAAAGACGGCACATTTCGTATTCTTTTTTACACTTAACAGCTCAAAGAACGGCTGGAGATATTCTGACGAATTTTTTAAAATCTCGTCGTCTCTGAAAACTACTGTTTCTAAATTTCGAAAATTCATTGGTAGATTCGGGAAGAAAATTCGAGTCACGTAGGATTAACTAACGATGATTATAAACAAAAAGCTGACGATGATAGTATTGAGATAAAAGTAAAAGTTGATGATTTTTTTAGTACTAGGCCGCTAAAATTGGGACAAAAGTAAAAGTTTTGGATGGAATTGGGACAAAAGTAAAAGTTAATGGTTTTTTGATACTAGGCCGGTAAAATTGGGACAAAAGTAAAAAATTTTGGTAGAATTGGGACAAAAGAAAAAGTTGGAGGTTTTTTATGAGACAAAAAAAAGTTTTGGATATAATTGTCACAAATGCTAAAGTTGAAGGTTTTTTTGGGTATTGGGCCTATCTAGCGCTATTCAAAGTACTTTTTATTCATGGCAAGTACATAAGATTTTCCGTAAGGAAAAGTACAAAAAAAAAAAGTCCTAAACCAATTAGATGGGAACCTTTCCCATACCCTTTGTTTTTATGTCAATCCAGTTTATCCGATCAATTTTGATCAAAAATCGTTGACATGGACACCGGACATCCTGAGTGGCACGACCAGCACTAACATAGACAAGTTTTATGATTTTTAAATATTTTTAAATGTGCTTTCTTTTCTTTTTTTCATTTCTTTTTTTTTTTGGTCATTTTGGCCGTTGAGGACTTGGCGGTCTTCAGCCGTGGACGGCAATGGCTGGCCAAAATGAAAAATGAAAAATAAAAAATAGAAAAGAAAATGGAAATGGAAATTTTGTGAAATTCGTCCATGTCAACGCCGGTTGTTCCATGTAAGATGGATGGATACACTGAATTAACACAAATGCAAAAAGGTTTAGAACTAAATTATTTCAACTGAAAAAACTTATGACTTAATGAATACCAAAGCAATAAGTTTATGAATTTTTTTGGTACTTTTCTCTGTTTTTCATATCCCACCCTGATAAAGAAGGCCAATATAAGGGGTCGGAGCGAGCTCACGTCATGACATAAAACGAGAAAGGAAGTGACAAGAAACATCGTGAATCTAGAAGCGCATATTGATGTCGTCCTTATCTAAGGCATATTGCTGGATGCTGCGTCGACAGATTCTTAATACCCCCCAGAAAAATGGTTTAGAGAAAGTTTGTGTAGATAAAGGAATTCGATTTCCTACCGAAACGCATCGTCGCATTTGGAGGATATAAAACGGACGTGATGATGATCGCCCTTGTTCTTTTGGGTTACGTGATCGTGGGCCATTCCCATTAGTCGGGTCGGATCTCAGAAATGCACCATATATTCTCCATCTTCACAACAATTGTTCATATCTGCAGAAAGTGGCTATGACAAAATGAAGTGGATAAAGAATATAAGTTGGCAAATGGTATCGAATAATTCGTAATGCCTCCCTAGATGTGCTCGAATACTACAAAACTAGTGCCCTACGATATAGCCATGTGATTCAAATATGGTATGGGAATCCGAATTAGGGTTTGTGTACGTTGCAGCTCAACTATACATCACTACAGTTTGAGGGACCGGTTAATTTTACGTCGATTTTTTCGAAGTTGGACAAGGACGAGCCGACTTCTTTCTAGTTGGTGTTGACGATTCGATTTGAAAATTTGCCGACCAAAATGTATTTGCGAATATGGCGAGAAGCAAGTCAAGACATAAATACGCGAGAGCGAACGTAAGAGTTGAGAATTTCGCCAGTGAGATTGCACTTAGATCGAGACGGCCAAAACCGGTTTCTGTCTCGTCGCAAAAGCTTTGGCCTGAATATTCCTCCACCACCCCTTGCTATGACACATGATACTTGATCAGCTTCGTCTCATCACAACTGTTTGCGGAATAATATGGCCTAGCTAGTCACAATGGCTTATTACATAAGCGAACCGACTTCCTTCTAAAAACACATGTACTTGTTTACGAATTCTTTCCTCATTCTTTCATATTGCGTTAAAAGGAAGACGAATGCAAAATTAATCGAAAAGGAGGAGGGACGCGAGCCACAATAGCCGTCACGAAATAATATCGTACTCATAAGTCACATGTCGCTTTTATTTATTTATTTATTGGACAAGCAACGTAGCAACGTTCGATGTAAATGTCGAACATCAAGAAAATTTTCGTTACTAATTCAAGCATCGCTTTATGAAACTTAGATTTCTAGCGAAAACACTTGTGATTCGTTAGACATCCAATTCTTTTGCGGATGGCGTCATTATATGCCCAGCTTCGGTACATTTCTGATTTCTCCATTTTTTTGTCGCTTGAAAGACGTTTGGATTTATCCACATTAAGCTACAAAGAGAATCAATTCCCATAGAGGGAATACACGCCTTAAAAACCCCTTAAGTCTAATCTTACCCAACGTGTTGTCTACAAGTGAAGGAACACATCTTTGATTTCCTTTCCAATTTTCTCACTCAAAAAAAGACATGCGAATAACTAAAAGGTGAGCGCAAAACCGAAATGAAAAAGCTCTTATTACTGCACGACGCTCGATCGATCGATTATAAGAACTAGGGATTCTCACGGAGGCAAACTAGATAAGATAAGCTATCTTCGGTCCTAAACCTTTCGGTTATGCAAATTCAGCCCTAAACCTTGCTTGACGATTTTGCCATTTAGGTTCTAAAACTTTTTTACGAGTTGCCAATGTAGTCCTTCCGGCCAAATATCCAAATAATTGATTCGCGGTCGGATTGGCAAACTTTCGAAAGGTTTGGGTCCAAGATGATACGATCGAAAGTTTTAATTAGGACAAAACTGACATATCGTTGAAAGGTGTACGACTAAGTTGGCACAATCGAAAAGTTTAGGACTGAACTGACCACCGTGCAACGAGTTTAAGGCTTTTTTTTTTTTTTGACAATTATCCTTGAGGACGTTTGCCTATTGGAACCAGTGCAAGAACTTGATCTCGGCTTCAAAAGAATGAAGTCTCTCATTGGTTGTGGTGGCCATCAGCTACACCTACTTTGAGAAATATTAGCTTGAAAGTTCTTGCTCAATACTTGAAAATGAGAGATCACACATCAATTTTCATTTCTCCTCTGTGAAATGTTTTTTTTTTAAAATTTCCAACTATTTTCGTGCAAATAACAATTAATCTTTTTTTTTTTAAATTACTCACTAGGAGACTAGGGACGAGAAAAAAAGACCGGTTACTTGGAGCCCTTGTAATGACCGATCCGCACCACGATTTGGTTGAGTTCGGGCTTTCGGCTTATGGAGGTGGCTCCGACCCGAAATCGTTTGCGGGATTTGAACAGGTAACCTCCGAATCCTGGACTGAAAATCTATCCACACTCCCGATCAATCTCCTTCCCCTTGATACATAAGTGGAGCTAATGACTCCTAAATGTTTTGAAAAAGAATACATGTGATGCATCAGACCGCCGCGTAGGGGATGTGCGTGGGCCACCGCCACCAAATTATACAACTCCTCTCCTCTTCTTGCATCAGCAACCACCACCATACCCTCTCTCTTTCATTTCCTCCATACACACCCAAAAAAAAAAATGTTGGTTTTCATCATCACCTCATGTAAGCAAAAAAAAAAAAAAATAAATAAAAATCCACTAGGTTAAATCCTAACTAGTGCATCCCACATCACTCTGTCTACATTTAATACTAAGGCTCCAATTTTTTTTAAGGTCGGAATAAGAATTTTATTCACATCATAAGACTTAGCCAACGGACCCAATACAAAGAGCATCTTTGAGCCTCAGGACAAGCCATAAACCTGAATTGAGGCTCCGTTTATTTCATGAAAAATGAATGAGGTGGGAAACGTTTTCCTAAAAATGAATTAATGAATATGAATTTCATTCATCGTCCACGAAATATCGAGACATAAATTGTTGTCCATGACCGAGACATTATTGCTAATTATTTCAAGCGATGTAAAGTATTATTTTGAGGAGAATATTTTCCGCGACACTCATTTTTCATAAAGCAAATAGAGCCTAAATTGAATTTAGACCATTAAAGTGATGAGTTTCATAGGAGCCCTTCAGGTTTTAATTATTCAGGCTCAGTTTAATACACATAACATAGTCACAAGGTGATTATTTCTCTCTCTCTCTCACTCACTCACTCACTCTCTCGAAAGAATATTCAAACAAGAGATGCAGAAAGGGACGAACACTCCCACGTGCGAGGCCAAGAATCTCTCGCACGTACCAACCCCAAGGAACTCTACTGTAGTGGATAAAGAAGGAACCCCCAAAGGCCTATAAATACCAGACCCCGTTTCCGCTAATTCGTACTCCTCTTTCTTTCAAAGTGTTCCTTCCTCTGCAATCCTCACCAGCCCCTTCTCTCCCTTTCACCTTCTCTTCGCCTTCTAAGTTCCTTAAAGCAAGCACAGAGGGGGAAAAATGGAGGGAAAAGAGGGAAGGTGGAGCGACTTCATGCAGAGGGCGAGGCCATACATTGCCATGGTGTCGCTGCAGTTCGGGTACGCCGGCATGAACATCATCACCAAGGTCTCCCTCAACCGAGGCATGAGCCACTACGTCCTCGTCGTCTACCGCCACGCCATTGCCACCGTAGTCATCGCCCCCTTCGCCCTCATCCTCGAGAGGTACATCTCACACGTATATATATAAATAATGAGCGCCGGAGCAATCGATTCTGACTCATGTTGGCTGCGTACGAGAGAGAGAGAGAGAGAGAGAGAGAGAGAGAGATATCCGAGGAACGAAGAGCACGCGGGGTTAACTAATCTGGTACGATTTTCAGGAAGGTGAGGCCGAAGATGACATTCGCCGTGTTCATGCAAATCTTTGTGCTCGGCCTTCTCGGGTATGTGCTAACGGAAAAACGCTGCAGCTTTTATTATCTCGACTCGCTTCGAGAAACTATATGATTAATGGTGAATTCTTATGCTGTGTTTTCCCTTCTTGTTCCCTGGTGCTCAGGCCAGTGATCGATCAGAACCTTTACTACGCTGGTCTGAAATTCACGTCCCCGACCTTCTCCTGCGCCATGAGCAACATGCTCCCCGCAATGACTTTCGTCATGGCGGTTCTCTTCAGGTACCGCACTACAAATCGATATGCTAAGCACCGTATCATAGACTTTATCCTTTCTTGAGCATCCGATGATATGCTTACGCTCCGACGGCGTTACAGGATGGAAAAGGTTGATATGAAGAAAGTGAGGTGCGTGGCGAAGGTGGTGGGGACGGTAGTGACGGTGGGCGGCGCCATGCTGATGACGCTGTACAAGGGAAATGTCCTCAACTTCCCGTGGTCCGCACACGCCCACGCTTCGAACGGCTCCGAGGCCCCGGAACCCACCGACAAGGACTGGGCCAAGGGCTCCATCTTCCTCATCATTGCCACCCTCGCTTGGGCCTCTTTCTTCATCCTCCAGGTAACTTAACAGAATACACAAATCCATACATGCAGCTCACCACTTGTGTCCGTTTTAATTAGTTTCAACTTATGAACACGACGCGGATTCATTCGAAAACATTTGAAATTACAGGCAGTGACCTTGAAGAGATACGCAGCACATCTTTCACTGACGGCCTTGGTGGTGTTCATGGGCACGCTTCAGTCCATTGCCGTGACGTTTGTGATGGAGCACAGGGCTAACGTCTGGTCCATCGGCTGGGACATGAACCTTCTCGCCGCTGCCTATGCTGTAAGGGAAATTTTATTTGAAAAAAGAGAGATGAACAGCACAACTTTCGTCTGTATCATGATGACCAATATCGTTTTCCCACGTCGAACAGGGGATAGTGTCGTCGAGCATCGCATACTACGTTCAAGGGTTGGTGATGAAGAAACGAGGACCGGTGTTCGTGACCGCCTTCAGCCCGCTGATGATGATAATCGTGGCCGTCATGGGCTCTTTCATCCTCGCCGAGAAAATCTACCTCGGAGGGTAAATTCCTCTGTTCGCCCGCACAAATGTCTTTCCCTTAATATTTGTCCCCATCGACGGGGCACCATGATCGAATGCCTGCTCTGTGCTCTGTTTAATATATAGCATTCGATACGTGGTGCAGGGTTCTTGGTGCTGTCCTGATAGTGGCCGGGCTCTACTCGGTGTTGTGGGGCAAGTACAAGGAGTTCCAGGAGAAGGAGGCAGAGGAAATCCCTGAGCCGATCAAAGACCATCAGAACGGCCACACGCATGACCTTGAAGCTGCTCATAACAACGGCCTCGAGTTGCCGAACCACGGCTTCTCGGCGGCGGTGGCGACCGTGACCGTGACCGGCCCGATCATTCAGCCTCCCATGGTCGCCGTGAAGGCCCCAAAGCCCAACTGATCTCTCCGGCAACTTGACATCGAGAAAAAACTGAAGAGCTGAGTAGTGAAATGAGAATAAGAGGAGGGAAGAGAGGGAGGGCTTTTTGAAATTTTCTTCTTCTTCTTCTTCTTCTCCTTTTTTTTTTTTTTTTGAGATTACTGACGACGACGGGCCTTTGGTGCTCTGTAACACTATGATGAACACGAAAAAATTCCGGAATGCGAACTCCACTTTGTTTAATTTTCTTCTGTTGAGATGAGTGATTTTGCATTGGACTATGTATTTTGTCGCCATGGATAATTTCCCGGAATCTCCTCGGCACACGTGTCGGAATTGCTGACGTGTGATGCAGATTCCACTCCACCTGGACTTGCATGTAGATTCCCATTAGAAACTCTTTGCTGGGCCAGCTCCCGATCGAATCTTTATAGATCCTGCATCTCATTTTCTAATTTGATGCTATCTTAGCCTCTACAATTTAAAAAAGGAATAAAAGAACGAAGTCCGTTACATTCGAACTAACGTTGGGATTCAAAGTCAAATGTCTACGTAGGATGAACGAGTTGTTCTTGAGTCGGATAATAGACGTCGAAAAGAATTTTAACTCGGAAGTCGAAGATCACTCGTTTGAATATCATCAATTGGGTGCAAACTGCTCTAAATTAGATCCACATGGACAAACCGAATACCTAAACCTATCCGACTCGTGGAACTTGTAAGGCGTTTCATCGAACCTCGGAGCAATCGGGTCTTCTCGCACGTAACCTCGAACCATAACCATCATCAGAATACATATGAAAAAGAAAGTAAGTCGTTGTAAGGGACACGGCCACCACTTTTCTTTTTTTGCCAAATTCGTATGTCCCCATCGCCTTTTTCTTATGGTCTGCGCACGATTCATCTGCCTTTATTGGGTCAATGAACATTAACCTTAATCCATCCGCTTATGAACATCTACTAACCCCGTGTCTGAAATGGACGACCGCTCATGTTCGATCGGGCGGAACAAGGCTTGGGGGCCGTTGAAGTTTCGTGCAAGGAAGGGCGATTTCTACTTGCGTTCTTGAGATATTCGTTCACGCATCTAGAAACACAAATTACTTAGTCAATTCACACGGTTTATCTTGCTTCCGCGAGCAAGTAAATATCTATATATGTGTGTGTGGGGGTGGCGCGCGCTCGTGTGCGCTCACCTCAGTTTTTGGCAGCTTTCCATAATAAAGTAGAGAAGGCAGCAACGTACGGTTTCAACCTAATTGTCACATCCAATATGCTGCACGGAACAAGATTTACGCGCTTCGTTCAAGTGCCCCCCGAGAATATTTGTGCGACAAATCATTGTTACAAATGCGGCATTCTTCTTTTAATGAAGATTACGTTTGCCGCGTAAAAGCTATATAGCTAGACGCCCCCCCCTAAAAAAAATAAGGACGCAATTGAAAACATCCGCTAGGGCCATCCTTCCTTGTTAGTCCTTGATGGCGAAGTCTCCCCTATATATGACGAACTCTCTGTATTACGCAGATTTATCACGACACCAATTATTTTTAACGTCATTACGCGTAAGTAGGTTGTGCTAATGCGCAGTTTCTTCCTACCAAAACTCTTGTATTTTTCCTAATCAACTCCTTGAACTTGCATATAACTTTTTCATACATCCAGCCCCTCTACACTTTAAATGTAGTCAGCTTGGAGCTGGTAATAATTACGATTTGAAAAGTATCAAAACAGTCCTAAACCTATTTCGTTGGTGCCAATTTGGTCTTAAACTTTTCAATTGTGCCAATTTAGTCCTCAACATTTTGTATTTATGTCAATTGAGTCCAAGTTCGACCAATTTTGGCTGGAAATAGATGACGTGGATGCAAGTCGTCTTATGTGGCATGACCGATGCTGACGTGCATATTTTTTTTAATATTTTTTTTAAAATTTAAATTTTTAATTATTTCTTTCTTTCATTTTGGCCGGTGTGGGCCTTCGCGGCCCTCGACAGTAGCCAGCGAGGGTCGCGAACCAAAATTAAAGAAAAAAATAATGAAAAAATAAAAAAAAAATGTCCAAGTTAGTGTCGATCACGCCACATAGGACGAACAATGTTCACGTCATCTATTTTCAGTAAAAATTGATAGGATTGACTCAATTGACTAAATGGGCACAAATTCAAAAGGTTTAGGACTAAGTTTAGGGGTGTGCATGGTTCGGGCCGGTCCGGTCCCGGCATGAACTTGAGGACCGGACCAATAGTCTGGTCCCCATACTTTTGGGACCATGGACCGGACCGGGACCGAACAAGACCAGGACCGTCGGTCCGATCCGGTCCCGGTCCCGGTCCAACTGCTACAAAACCTACTACTATATTTTTATTCTTCCTCCAGCTGATCGCCAAGCCCAGCGACCAACCAGAGGTGGGGGCAAGCTTCGTTGGCCGTCATCTTGACTGGAAGAAGATGAAAATAAAAAAACAAAGAGAGAAAAAAAATGGAAAAACAAATCCTAGAAAAATATTAAAATATATTAAACGACTATTGTATTCCACATTGGGGCTCGACAACTTGAGTCACCGAATGCCAAAACACCTGAATGCCAAAACACCACCAGGATAGCATATTGAATGCCATATGAATGCTGGGCAGGTCCGAGAGTTATACATATAAATTGCTGGGCCGGTCTGGGATTCTTCTTACTCTTGAGAGCGAAGGGGATTCCGCTTTGTTTTTAATTTCTTTTGTAATTATATATATTTATATATATAATTATATATTATTGACGGTCCGATCTGGGCCGGGCTGGTCCGGTCCCAACACAAGAACCCGAGGACCGGACCGCCCAGTCACCGGTCCCATTTATTGGGACCGGGGACCAACCCATCCACCTCAAGGACCGGACCAACCCGCTCGGTCCGGGCCGGCCCTGTCCAATTTGCACACCCCTAACTAAGTTGGCACAATTGAAATGTCTAGGACTGAATTAGCACAAATGCAATAGTTTTAGGACTTTTTTTGTGCGTTTTCCAATTGCAACACAGAAAGCTCGAGTGATCGCCTATGTAGCATCGATACCTCATATGGGTATCCGTATCGGTATCGAATACGTATCGGATATCGATACTCGTCTGATACGCGTCCGATACTCGTATCGGCGCGTTGACCAAGTATCGGGATTTCGATACTCGGTCAACGCAACCTATACTCGTCCGATACGCGTGTCCGACGTCGAACACGCGCATCGTTGATTTCCGACAGCGGAGGGAGAGTTAAAGGAGAGGGAGGGAGGGAGGGAGGGAGCCAGTAGGAGGGCGATAATTACATGGGGAAAGAAAACAGGGAGATGGAAGGAGAGCCGTCGGATTTGGGGAGGCTGGAGTTTGTTTCGTTCGGCAGGTGGGAGATAATACTGAGTTGGCGAGCACGTGGATGTGACCAAAAAAAGGAAGAGAGAGAGAGCGCGACACGGCCTCAATCGACATTAGTGCATTGTTTGTTTTGGCTTTATTTATTTTTTATATTTAAAAATATATATTTAATACAACGTATCCCCGACGTATCGGATTTTTCTGTTTTTGAGAAATGACGTATCGCCGTATCGTGTCGTATCGTATCCGCGTATCGGTATCGATATCGGTGCTACTTAGGTGATCGCTGGTGATGAGATTTTATTGCCCAAGGTCTTTTTGTGGGCTTCAATCTTTTGAGTTTGTAGTCCCACAAGTTAGATGACAGTCCACGGCGTATAAATATTTTGCGCACCATACTCTCGTCCGTAGTACGGACATGCCGGCAATACTTAGCTCGACTTTCAAGTAAGAAGGATTTGAAAGTGTAAGGGGTTGATTGAACAAATTAAAAGTTCAAAAACTACGGAGAAGAATGTGCAAGTTCGAGGACCAATAAGTCGACATAAGGACAATGGAAAGAAGTGAAGAATGACGGTTTTATCAGTGGACATCATAGTTAATATCAGCAGCCTAATCTAATCTTTTCCCTTCATCCGTCGTTTCCGGACACAATTTGACAAGGGCTCAAAGAGCAAAAACTGGTGATCACACTCCTCCTGGCCATCACCATCCATTGCAATTAAAAATTATAATAATCATGGCAATCTTGACTATCTAATTAGCAATTATTGGAACACCACCACCCCCTCCAGAAGAATTGATCGCCACATGCAAGAGAGCAACACGTTCTGCCACGCCAAGAACAACGAAAGATCTTAGTGTCTAACAAGTGACTGTGGCCACCAATCTAGCCAAGTTCGACGCCAATCGCACCATCCCCACCGAGCACTCTGAACTTTAGTGAGCCTCGCCGATCGCGCAACTTCCACGAACGTTGGTCGGGACTGTGGACGATCGCGATCGCCGCCACTGTACATCGATAAGCTGATAACACTTCAGAGGAATACTGGTATAAGATGCCTCTGGAAGAGCAAGTTAATGCTTAATCTGCATGGAAATCACTAGAAAGTTTCGGACAAGAGATTATGCGTCTCCGATTCTCCACATACCCTTTTGCTTCCTCCCCATATCTGCCTCGCTGTCTCTGCTTAAGCACTAGATCAAGATCCTCTTGTCCTGCTGCCAGGAGTCACTCGACCAAATCCAACCCAATAATGTTGTTTAACCCCCCCACTAATGTCCTCATAATACAGTCTTTCCACGTACTTAAATTACTCCCATTATTGTCATAATGGGCGTCGTCAGTTGTTCACTTCCGATAGACTTTACTTGTCCCTAGATAGACCATTGAAGCAAAGCCACATTTCGCAGCACCACCAGAAAATGAGGAGAATCCAAGATGTTGCTCGGAAAAAATCGGACCTTGAACCCTCGTTTTCGCTCCGTTTGGTTCGATAACCTGCTGTTTGCCGAACCTAACTGGAGATTTAGAGATCTGAGATTCATTTTATAAAGCAGCTAATGATCAGCTTACGTTAGATGAGGTCTTAATTAAGAGAGTCGAGCAAAGCCGCCAGAGAGTATTGTGTAATAGAGAGAGAGAGAGAGACAGAGAGAGAGAGAGAGAGAGAGAGTATAATCTGTCAAGTATGCTGACCTAGGGTTGAACCTTATCCGTGCATGATGTCATGAGAAAACAAAAAACGAAATGATGGTTTGGACACCATTGTTGAAATTTTGACCACCTGAAGAGTGGCCAACACCTTTAAATTATTTTGTTTTCCTTTTGACCCCTCTCTCTCTCTCCCCATGTAAATGGCATCAAAATGTACTAGATTGAGAAAGAGATGATGTGGTCGAATGTGGATCGGACATAGTGCATCTCAAGCATGGTGTGGCTATGCTAAAACACGCTTGCCCCGTGATAGATCATACGGTGTCGATTCGATTCGATTTGATTTGCCCATATATACCAAATGTAACTATGGAAGAGATGTTACGGCGTTTCTGCAAGGCGCTGTGATGAGAGAGATTTTGCGATTTGATCGAGCGTATGCGTCCTTCATGCATAAGATCGATGGTTTCTTTTCTTCTTAATTACAGCCATGAGCCTGTAGGATCTCAATTCCACCTTCTAAGACTTGTTACACCAAGTTCTGTACCTGTTCCCCAGGTTTTGGATTTGTCCTCTCTAGGATCTCAATTTCACATTCTAAGACTCGTCACCAACTACTTCGTAGCTTGTGCCCCACGTAACGTGCCAATCTATTCGTTTCCACTCTTTGATACCAGCCATCAATGCCACTCCTGCACATGTCAATCGTCCCTCGTTGACCAAACTCATGCCAATCAAAGTCTGGTCAATTTGGGCTGCACTACCATTTTGAAAAATTTTCACCGACTTGAAAGCGGGCTTAGCCATTCAGTGGGCTTTACTCTGCTGAATTGGTTGGGCCTGGCAACTTAGTACACTTCTGTGCTACATCGCGAGGGATTGGGGGCTCTTGGAGAGCCCGGCTACTTCACATCGATTATGATTGAAGAAGACTTCATCTAATGTTCTTCATCAGGTTTAGGGCTGATTAATCTTCGAAAGATGGACTTATTCGATTACGTTTCCAAGTTCGAAAGAGGTCCTGGAAAGGATGGACTTTGGAAATCAATCAGATCTTAACATCACTTCTGAAGATCCAACAGAGTCGTGGGCCTAAGTTTTTCGGCCTTAGGATCATTGAGTTTGCCTAATTGTCCAGTCCGTTCGATGAACAAAAGATTACCGATACCCAGGTGGAGAAGGTTCAAAACCAATGTGAACCGGATGGTTAGAAGAATCGCGAGTATCGAACCGGATCGACTCGAAAATCTGGATTTTGTCGCCTTTGTTCAGCTTGATTTATAGCTGAAAACATTCTTCGAGACCAAGAATTTCTTCTGCACGCACTTTTCTTCCCTCTTGATACATGCGGGCTTATTATTACATGAGACGATGAAGCATATTTCTTCAATCAAAATGGTCAAACGGCCGAAAAAAAAAAGAGCAAAGGTTTGGACCATTGTGTAGCGAAAAGAAAACGCCTCTCAGATTTATCGGCACATAGATTGGGTGCAAGGAAACGCATTTATAATTTCCTGTCTAAAATGGATCGGTGACCGTCCATCCCTTTAGTCGAGAGTCAAATATTTTTATCTAGATGGGGTCAATCGGGAACCGGGTGGCTCACAACTTCGCTACCAATGTTCCTCAAAAACAGACTCCACGTGTATAATTTAACATGTTATAAATGTATCCGATCTATATATCTGGATCCAATTTAGCTCTCACGTAGACGTCGTCGATACGACAAGAAAGGGTGAACGAATTACCTCGCAAAGATGATGACATCCGACCCTTTCTTCAGGATCCACGCCATCCAAAAATTAATACGAACTGAATCGACATAAATCGAGAGCGGCTTTCCAATAATTTTTGCTCGGGCGGAGCACCTGCCATGATTACACTCGAGAGGTAAGAATTCCAACAAGGATCTAGAAAAAAAAAATGGAAAGATGGAAACAAGTTGAATCTTGAAGGTGGATTTGGTCCACCTAGTCGACATCAAAAGTTGGTGAGTTTGGTCCTAAAAAAGAAAAACCAAAATTAGAGAAGAGTTTGGTCACCCAAAGATTAAGCGGAGGAGGAAAGTGTCGCCTTGTGGCTGGAACTGGAATGATTTGGCAGGCATAGATAATAAAAATATTTATTGTGATGAGTTATTTAATGACAATAAAAGAAAAAGGAAAATAAATTTCTCTGTCTCACCAACCCCCCGGGGCTTTACCAACCCCCAAGTTGGGCCCCACCAACCCACCGTGGCTGGCCCCACTTTCACACGCCAAGTCTTCACCCACCTTCGCATCCCCACCATCTTTCCCAGCTCGATCCACCACAATTTGATCACCCAAAGTCCTTTTTTTTTTCTCTCTTAAAAAAAATGAAAATCACAAATTCATAAAAAACTTTAAAAATCATAATTGACGATCATGCCCTTCCTTGGTCAAATGCTTCTTTAAAATAAAATTCGAAACAAGTTCCGAGAGAATGAGAGCACTTCAAGTCATCATTTAAAAAAAAAAAAAAATCCTAAAGCTTCCGTTTGATAAATCATAAATTCATTCTTGAAAAAAATTGGAATTTAGACACCTTTGCGAATTTTGCCATTAGGTAGCAAACCCGTCTTTTTGTCCCAAAACCATCTGACGACACGAAAATTGAAGCGTGTGCAACAATTCAAGGACAACCTCAATGATCCATGATTGGACTTTAAGTCCGGGTCCAACCTAAACCCACCGGCAAAACTAAGTTCCCCTCGCACTCGCGCGTATTGCCCACGGGAACGAATTGGAGTCACCCACCGTTTCCCTAAATACACTTACGAATACACATTACTCGCCGCGTACGCGCGTACGTATGTGTAGTCGTACACGACGAGTAATTAACGCGAGGCGATATTCGGAGGCTAATGGAAATTTAATTAGCTCCTGAATATTACTCATTTTTTCCCTTTTTTTTTTTACTATTATAATTGTCATTCTGATTTATTTTTCTGCCAGTGCCGTATTTGAAAGATTTAAGAGTACAAAAGCGGTCTCACCAACCTTCGTCTGCAGTTGCTCTTTACCCAGAAAGTGGCTCACCCATCAACCACCTCCTCAAGAAAGCCCACCCGAATTTAAATTTTCATGATGACATCGCAAATATGGACCCCGATCTCATCTTAAACTTTCGATTCGTGCAACGCGATCCCTGAGCTCCGGCCTAACATGCGATATCGTCCCCGGACTTTTTTGACGAGATCCCTAAACTATATGATAGCTTTATAATATTTATTGACCACATCGCACATTTGATCAAAATTCATGTGCCGCGTCGAATGAATTAAAAGTCCGAAGGCGACATTGCACGTCAGACTTAAGTTGAGGAGATCATGTGCCTCGTTTTCCCATACAAAGCCACGCGCCGCCGTGGATGGTGGCGGATGTCGTGGGTCATGTCCATTACAAGCGAGAGTTCCCACCGGAGGATTTTAATAGAACTGGTTTAGCGCCGAATGCCAGGGATTATTCGCTCCTCCTTAAGGTAAGAACTAAGAAGTAGGTGAAAGTTGTGAACGTTGATTAGTGCCACGTGAGTTCAACAAGAAGAAGTGATTAGTCTTTTATGGCCAGGAAGGGAAAAAAAAATTGTCCAAAAAAAAAACACATCTTTTAAATAATAATAATAATAATAATAATAATGATGATGATTATAATTTTGCACCAAGAACATGTTGAGCATACCCAATATTTTTTATTTATTTTTTTAAAAAAAAATTGAATTATAGCAAGTGACGTCACATTCTTTCAATATTGAAAGTGGTTTGGCCTAATCATGATTAAGGAAAATAAAGGAAATTAAGGGCATATATATCCATTTCACCAACTCCCCTCTCTCGTATTTTAGGACATCCTGATTCATATATTATCAACCTTCATCCTAAATCCAACCCATCTCTCTTCTCCCTCCACCCAAACATCACCAATGGCTCTCCCACTGATTCTCGTATCGATCCCCCTCCTCCTCCTCCTCCTCCTCCTCCTCCTCCTCGCCCGCCAGCTCTTCCAAAGGCTGCGGTTCAAGCTCCCGCCGGGGCCGCGGGCCTGGCCGGTCGTAGGCAACCTCTACGACATCAAGCCCGTGCGGTTCCGGTGCTTCTCGGAGTGGTCCGGGGCCTACGGGCCGATCATATCGGTCTGGTTCGGGTCCACCCTGAACGTGGTCGTGTCCAGCTCGGCGCTGGCCAAGGAGGTGCTCAAGGAGCACGACCAGCAGCTGGCGGACCGGCACCGGAGCCGTTCGGCCGCCAAGTTCAGCAGGGACGGCCAGGACCTCATATGGGCCGACTACGGGCCACACTACGTGAAGGTGAGGAAGGTGTGCACGCTGGAGCTCTTCTCCCCCAAGCGGCTCGAGGCCCTCCGCCCCATCCGGGAAGACGAGGTCACTGCCATGGTCGAGTCCATCTTCAAGGACTGCACCAACCCTGGTAACCTCTCCTCCTCCTCCTTCTTTCGGCATTTTCCAGCCATTTTCTGTTCCGCATCGAATAGAAGGCTGATCCAACGACTCGATACGTCGGTAATGCGAGAAACCGCGATCGGTATTTAAACAAGCCGAACCCCGTCCGAACGACAGCGGAAAGAAATCCGTCGCGCCGCGCTCTACAGAACGATTATCATTTAACGGTTCTTAATGGATCCTTAGGTGAGATTTAAGTTGCGGATCCATTTTCAGGTACAACAGCAAAAGGAAAGACTCTTGATTCAGTTTGTTCCATCATAAAGTTATGGCAAGTCTTGCTTGAAGGATGTCGATGTCGATGTCACGTAGTTGAACCAATCAACTCTTCTTTTCATTTATTGGTGCATTTTGTTTCACGAAACATTTTTAAGATTTGAAAAACGTGTTGCTCTGAAAATAATCGCTTGTATCTCTTGCGGATGAAATTTTTCTTTCCATCGCCCACGAGAACAGTTAGCCATACATTATTATCGATAATAACATTTTCCGTCGACCAACTATTCTAAACAATATGACCAATTATCTTTCGAATTTTGTTTTTTTTTTTTTTTTGTTGAAAGTTTTGAGTATTCGGCGAACCAAATGCACCTCTAGATAACATCCATGTGGGTCCATATTGGACGGTCTTTGATGAAATTTTTATAAGAACGCGTGAGATTTTACTCGTAATTGAAGTTGATGTTTAGCAATGTGAAAATGAAGCTTCTCCTAATCAAAGAAAAAGCTTAGTCTATAAATGAATGACAAACCCTTTTTTCCATCACGAGATGATTTGTCCTTTTTATCCACTTTTCTCTACTCCGGTCGTAGAATATACGAGTTTTAAGTATTATTCTGGTCTGCTAGATATCTGACAAATTCTAACCTCAACCGGGTGTCAGAAACGAGGATGATTCGATAGGGTATGTACTTTTCTCTACTTCGTTCATGTTACGTTTGCAGTTTGTCTTGTCCACGTTGTTTAACAAAAATAATTAACGCGTTGTGTACTTTAAAAAAAAAACGAGAAATTCATCACTTTTAAAGCAGGGTTTTCCACGTATTATGCACAAAACCAATGTGCTTTAAGTATGAAATTTTTTTTTATTCTTTATTAGCTGCGGTTAAATCTTGCCCGAATTTGCTGATGATTGATTGGACCCCCCAAAAAGAAGAAAAAATAGAAGAAGAAGAAGAAGATAGGTGTGGACCGTTACTTTAATATGGGGGCCTTCTCATTGAATGTGAATATTAAAGGGTTGGTTGGTGGCCACCAACCGCCACGGCGCCACCACCGCCCTGGCATAATTGTGGAGAAAAGGAATAGTTCGCCAAGGCATTGACTTTAGCGTTAGGATATGAAGATAACTTGATTTCTCAATTTCTTGGCAAATACCCACAAAATCAAGTGCGTGAATGCTAAGGGTGACTAGCTCCCGACCTGGTCCGATTCCACTCTGAAATCCAGAATTGGATCGAAAGGACTGGTTTCCAGTTTCGAGGACCGGCAACCGGACCGGACGATCCTGAGATTGGACCGGTAGCATTTTTTTTGTTGTTGTGTGTTTTGTCGTTGAATTCTTCTCATTAACGACATATTCACCGAGCCTCTAATTGCATCACGTTGTTGCTAAACCTGAAAATCATGTTAAGCATCCTAAGCATTTTAATTTTAGGTTTAGATTTACATTTGGAATTGTCTTTTTTAAAATATGAATATCATTTGGGTCGGTCCGATTCTTACTTAGGATCGGAAAATGGGCCGACCGTAACCAGTTCCAATCTTATTAAACTGGGAACCAGGCAGGAGCCCTCGAACCTAGACACGATCAGCCGGTTCGGTCCGGACGTAGTTTGGTCGATGTATTATGCTCAATTCTAACGAATACCCTATAAATCTAATGCATCGGGGATGACGGACATTGAGATTTCAAGGAGTCGAAACACGAAAATTTTTTCTATATCATGCGATACGGAAAATCGAATGATTGTATACACAAAAGTGCAATTTGGATCTACATTTCTGTAAGAGCCTAGGTCGCTCTTTCCAACTTCTCTTTTCGTGTGTGAATTTAAGACAGCTTGTCGCATTTAAAGAAGATGACCAGTTCCTTTTACATCACCTAGTCATTAAACTTGTAGGTGCAGAGACGAAAGGCTGTCTCTCTTCCACTTATGATGCTGAGTGTTTAAAGCCAAAAATGGAAAAGGCAAAAAAAACAATTACGTTGCTGAGAGCGGCGATAGCTGTCCGAACAAAATCATAAACTTAATATATTCTAGATCAACTCGATTCCAAACATTTTAATTACACCAATTTAGTTTTAGACATTTTCGATCTGTCAATTTAGTCCTAGATATTTTAGCTGTGCCGATTTAATATTATCTTTTTTTATGATTTGTCAATTTAGTCTTAAATCTATTATTTGGATAATTGGCCGGAAGGGCTATATTGACAAATTTTAAAAGGTTTAGGATAAAATTAGCAAATCGTGAAAAGATTCGGGACTATATTAGCAAGATTTAGGACTGAATCAGCGCCTAGGACTCCAACTACCCTTAAACATTTGGATTACGGGGCTAATGACTTAGCCGCATCAAGGGCCATATGTTTATCCTGTTTTCATTTTCACCTAATATTTCCGCGTCGTTTCATGGAATTAAGATTGCTTGAGTATGATGCCAATTTGTTTAGGATCTTCTTCAACGTCATTGGTGCATTGTAACTCTTTCTTCTTAGGAAATCTGGCTGCTTCCGCTTTGAGTAACTAATTATGTCCGATACGATGAATTACTCCGAGCCGGAATTAGCGGTCCTCGCTTGATTTCGACGTCTTTAGCCCTGAATTTTGCGCGCGGTTTTATTAAGAACGGCGACGGTTTGCGACGCGGTTGCAGATAATGTAGGGAAGAGCCTGCCTGTGAAGAAGTACTTGGGGGCGGTCGCCTTCAACAACATAACGAGGTTAGCGTTCGGGAAGAGGTTCGTGAACGCCGAGGGCGTGATGGACGAGCAGGGCCTCGAGTTCAAAGCGATCGTGTCCAACGGGCTGAAGCTCGGCGCGTCCCTCGCCATGTCGGAGCACATCCCGTGGCTCCGCTGGATGTTCCCACTGGAGGAAGAGGCCTTCGCCAAGCACGGCGCAAGGAGGGACCGCCTCACCCAGGCCATCATGGAGGAGCACACGATCGCCCGCGAGAAGAGCGGGGCGAAGCAGCACTTCGTCGACGCGCTGCTCACCCTCAAGGACAAATACGACCTCAGCGAAGACACCATCATAGGACTCCTCTGGGTATGTTTAACTGTTTAACAACCGACTCAGACCCCGTTTAGTCCTAAACCAAAATTTTCTATTGCGAACTTTGTAAATTTCCTTCACATCGGAACTAAACGCCATAGTCCATCCCATATGCAGGACATGATCACAGCAGGGATGGACACGACTGCTATTTCAGCGGAGTGGGCGATGGCCGAGCTGATCAAGAACCCGAGGGTTCAACAGAAGGCCCAAGAGGAGCTCGACCGGGTCGTCGGGTTCGAGCGCGTGATGACCGAGTCCGACTTCTTGAGCCTCCCTTACCTCCAGTCCGTCGCCAAGGAGGCGCTCCGGCTGCACCCTCCGACCCCGCTGATGCTCCCCCACCGGTCCAACACCAATGTCAAGATCGGCGGCTATGACATCCCCAAGGGGTCGAACGTCCATGTGAACGTGTGGGCCATCGCCCGCGACCCGGCTGTCTGGAAGAGCCCACTCGAGTTCAGGCCCGAGCGGTTCCTCGAGGAAGACGTGGACATGAAGGGCCACGACTTCAGGCTGCTCCCGTTCGGCGCGGGCAGGCGAGTGTGCCCCGGCGCGCAGCTCGGGATCAACCTGGTCACGTCCATGCTGGGCCACCTGTTGCACCACTTTGTCTGGACTCCGCCACAAGGGACGAAGCCGGAGGAGATCGACATGTCCGAGAACCCCGGGCTTGTCACGTACATGAGGACGCCTTTGCAAGCCGTGGCCACGCCTAGACTACCCTCGGAACTGTACAAACGCGTGCCATACGAAATGTAATTTCCCCTCTTTTTAACTGTTTTAGATTTTCGGGATTTTTGAACTTTCTGAGAAGCTTGTAATTTGGAAGTTGTCATCGTCGCCAGCTCATGAACCTGAAGATTGTATGAATAACGTGACTCGCAATCTGGGAAAAGCAAGAGTTATGCAAGAAAATCAGAAACTCCGTCGAAAGGTGATCCTCATATGAATCATAAGACTTAGTTCAGCCGTTCGAAGCATATCATGGTACGTATGGCATAAACTTCGACAGAGAATTACCAGCAAAACAGACGGCATGATGAAACAGGGCATTAAAGAGTTTGGCATCATGGGAACTGAGCACCTACGAATAATACAGGTCTTAAGCAAAAGTATGATCAGACCCGACCCGGTCGGAGAGATGATCGGATGATTGCAGCGGTTAAATGGTTGCTTGCGAGTGGAGCCAACAGTTGTGGCCGCTGCGTCAAATGAACAGCGAGATGCTGGAAATCGACTCTTTTTGGGCTATGAGAAAATGGTCTCTTCCTGTAAAAAAAATTTCGTTCTCACAAGAGTTCCTTCTTACCGTTTATGACATGGGAAAAGCAAGAGTTGTGCAAGGATATCGGAAACTCCATTGAAAGATGATCATCATACGAATCAAAGTATGGCGTTATGAAACAGGACATTAAAGAGTTTGGCATCATGGTAAACTGAGCACCTACTAATAATACAAGTTGTAAGCAAAAGTACGATCGGCCCCGACGGCACCGGTGAGATGATCAAACGATTGCACGTGGCAGTTAAGGCTGCGTATGGATGGTAGCCAGGGAAAATGTTTCTGTTCCAAAAGTGTTCCGAGAACACTTTTAGAACAGAAACGCGTATGGTTAAAAAATGTTCCGAAAGTGTTCCGCGGAACACTTTTGTGCTAGGGAACACTTTTGAAGGAACAAAAAAAACTTGCTTCTAAATTTTTGGAACACTTTTGAAACCATCATTCATCGTCGCCGACGCGGCTACCACCTGCTACCTCGCTAAAAGACGGCCGCCTCCGCCGGTCGTCGGCTGCTGCCGTCGGACGCCTGTGGCCGGTTGCGGTCGCCGGACGCCGATCGTCGGTCACCGGTCGCCCCTTCCACCGCCGATCGTTGGCCGCCGCCAGTCGTCGACCGCCGCCGCCAGTCCCAGGCCGCCACAGCCGCTGCCGGCCGAAAAAAATATTTTTTTTTTTACTTACCAAACGCGTTTTTTCTCCAAAAATCGTAGTTTTGAAGAGAAATACAAAAAAATATTTTTGTTCAAAAAATGCTCCCAAAAACAAAAACGCTACCATACGCAGCCTAAATGGTTCCTTGCGAGTGGAGCCGACAATTCCAGCCGCCACTGTCAAATCTGCGGCAGCATGCAGGAAATTGAATCTTCTTTCTCTAAACTTTTTTTTTTTTTTGTGGGGGGGGGGGGGGGGGGGGGGGGAGGAGGAGGAGGAGGAGGAGGAGAGGAAAACGTTCGCAAGAGAGTTCCTTCTTACTTACCGTTCTAAAGCGTGGTTATTTAGAGGGGGTTATAGATTTTTAAATGGATTAAACTTTCTTGGTAGGATGGACATATTCGTACTTAATGGCAGTCTGATCAGGAGGTATATGCTGATGATCAACTCCAAAATGTAAAGGCACCATCACATGATTTAATCCGGCGACGACTCTTCGCCGGTCGTAGCAGAGAGGTGCTCAACCTCGCTGGTCCAACGGGTCACTACCAAGGGCTCATCGGTGACCCAGATGTCGATTTCTTCATTGTAGAACCACAATTGTATGTGAAGAGAGAACCTCTCGCTAGTTCGGGGTCGCGGAGTAGAAGTGAGCGAGAATGAAAATTGTGTGTGAAGAAACCAAGTTCTATACAAGACATCTTTGTAGGTGGTGTATGTCTGATGTATTAGTTAGCAAAATGTCTGTACAAATTTGTGATCCGAGGTTCGCCTAGTTGAAAACAATTCTCGCCGGGATAGGGTCGCCCTCGACAGAGAAAACTAATTCTCTTAAATCATAAAGTTTAAAACTAAAGTTTTCTTTATACAGGACTCGGAATAGTAATGTATTCTAAAAGGATGTTCTGTTCCCTTTTTCTAAGTCTTCGTTTATCATAGATGATAACTTCCTCTTTTAGGAGTTAGGACGAAGCTTCATTAGAAACAGTTGATAGATCAGATACACTAGAACGAAGCAAAGCCATACAAAAAAACTATACATGCAACATCATAGAAAGTATTAACTTCATCAGGACATAGTCAAAGTAGTAACTTTATATGTACATAGTCACTGAATCGGTACTATTTCCCCAAACTCGACGTGAAGTCTCAAACGTCAAAGAGCTAGATAGCGCAGCTCTTCTGCATATAGACTCGATACGCGTCCACAAATTCTTTTACACATACCTCACAATTATTTTAACATGGAATGGATCTTCTACTCCACCCATTGATATAGATAAAGTCTGGTATTTCTCCTTGCTTTCCCTCCTCCCCCTCACCTTCAGAAGCTAATGAGATCCGGCAGAACTCTCAGTGACCTACACGTTAAGCAGAGGTTTCAACAATCTGATACCCATCAACAGAACAGCAAAGAACACTGCTTCGGGCCGCTTATTGTCTTAGGCTGCGTTTGGTCGCCCGGATTTTTAGTCAAGATAGGAAGGATATGAAATCCATGGATTTTGTCATATCTTATCCACGCAGTAATAGAGCCGGATATGTTCATGTCATATCATATTCATTGTTTGGTATATACGATATATTGATGTAAAATGAATTTGAAAAAACACAAGCGAAAAATATAAGAATCTCTTGTAATTCACTGCTGAATATAGTAAAAGAAATAAAATATAAACATTCAACTTTTGCTGAAAAGTTTTGCTTTTCTCGCGATATTCGTTAAACCTCAACATGAAACACAAAGTTATGGAAGATAAGGAGGTTTGACTTTCTTTTTGTTTTTTTTAGACTTTTGACGTGAACCAGAAAGCTAAGAAAGAGAGTAAGTTTCAACTATCTCACTATTTTCATAAAGTTTTATAATAAACTAAAAAGCTACAAAGTAATCATGAAACTTCCACATGAACTAGATACGGAGAAGACAGAGATGAAGATGTTAGTTTTTGTAGAAATTTCATTACTCCTTCTCTTCGAGAATTAGAAAAATCATTTTCAAGTTTCAATATATTTACTTAAAATCTAGTTTCTTCTACTTCATTTTTTACTTATTTTTTAATTATAAATCTCTTTTTATCATTATTTTGACTCACTTCCATCATTTCTTAATAAATTTTTTCATTAAATAACAAACTATACTATTATACTTAAAATATGTAATGATACTAAGTGTGTGTGTGTATACATATACAAACTATATATTATAAAGAAGAAAGTAATCAAATTATAAATATGATTTATAAAAAATAAAAATGAAAATTATTTTTTATTTTGATTTTTCTTTCTAACATTAGAATTCAAATTTATTTAAAAATAATTACTATTTTAATTTTATTATATAAGAAGTTTGTTATTTAGAAGAATTGTTTTTATACCATAAACAAAAGAAATCATATCCACCTTTATCCCACCTCTCCCCTAGGATAATTATATCCAGGCTATATCCCCTTATATCCTGCTATATCCTATCCTGAATAGGAACCAAACACAGGATAGGATAATTTTACCCTGACTGTCAAACGTAGCCTTATTGTTTTCCTTATGTGGTTAACCATCGCGTGCAACTGCTAGCATTTCACTTTCCTCATGAGCTTCACCAATAACCACTAGAGGACTGGCCTAGTTCGCCACTAGAAAAATCTCCCAACCGCAAACACTGTTTCAAGGTTAAACAGAAAACCAAGATATACTTCTAAAGAAGAAAGCTAGAGTTCATCTTGGGGAACATTATTAAGAGCTTGGAGTTTTAGGGCTGGGAAAATCATACAAAATATCTACCTAGTCCATATGAAAAGCCATGATTTGATTGCGACTTAATTTAAAATCGACATAGGATTACATCGTAAAACAGATAGGAATGCAGATGAGTTGCAGAATGACATTTGGCATTGTCCAGGTACATAGGTATGAGTACTCATTCCTTATCCCATTTTTCGAGGTTCATATTCAAATAAAGAGTGAGCAGAGAAAGATGGAGATGAGAATATGCAGTTAAATTTGAAATAGTTCTCTGAAGCCATAAGATGAACTTGAATATTCACAACCGTGGAGAGTTTTGGCACAGGCTTTTCAAGCCTCTGAACTAATTACGACTTACAATAGCCACATCATAGAAAATTATCCTATTCTTGAAATCACCAACCAAATTCAAGGCTTTCTTTCCACCTTGGATTTCACGGTATGATACACCACATTCTGTAAATTTCATGCACAGTAAAACCCCTCACGAAATCAAGTTAAATATTCCACATCAATCGGCTTTCATGCTAATGTCACAATGACCAATAAATCTTATCTTCTTTGTTGATTTTAAATTGATTTCCTGGAAACGACCGATGGATGATGCAACTACTGAGTAAAGTCATGGATAAAAAGTCTATTTGCGCTTAGGCCAGTACCTCGTTCAACGTCGAGATCAGCACCCGCGAAGGCAGGCACATCCTGAGCATACTTGAACTCCTGCAGCTTCTTGAAGTTCATCCACGGCTTCACCCACACTTTGGCCTCGTAGATCTTCTTCTTGCCGGCATCAACAGCCTCAAGAGTAAGATGGTACATCGTCCCGGCAACTACCTGCTCTTTGGCCTTCAACACTCGAGCAAACTCGAGAAGCGCATTCTGCGGTGAATCAAATGGCACACCTTTAGAGTCAAAAGAGGAAATCAAATGCAACAATCAGGCAAAATGAACAATTAGGCTACAAGCAAAGTCTAAGTGATGCTTCCATTACCAAACATCAAAGCGGCACAATTATGCAGCACCTTGAGAACAGGGTAATCCCAGATACAAATCCAAACAAATCACTCGAAAAATTGATAACGAAAGTCGAGATATGCCCGACCAGATTACTTCATCAAAGAAAAACATACCTGTACGAGATCAACCAGAGCTTAATCGAAGGAAACGTAAAAAGGGCAAGAACCAAAGAAGGAGAAGAAATCAAAAGGGGAAAAAAAATAGAAAGACCTCGTTTTTATTGTGCTCCTCAACAGCAAAACGAGCAAGGCCTTCGATCTGGGCGCTGTTCTGATTACCCTTGCAGTTGTGAACCCCTCCAGGCTTCATCCTTATTATCTGCTCTTCTCTGCACAGACCCACTTCGCTCGACGCGCACAGAACCACCGCCACGATCGCCAAAGCGACGCAGAACCTGTTGAGCTTCATCGGGACTCTTGTGAAAAAGCGATCTTTCTCCTCCCCCGCCGCAAGAGATGGATTTCCTCTGCAAATTCTTGTCTTGTTTTGAAACGATAGAGAAATGGATCGCGAGCACCTGCGGGTGACTTTTAAGGAAGGGGAGGGGTCTTCTTGAATGGTAGTTGCGGATGACGTGGGTGCTAAGGAAAAGTCTAGGAAGTCGACATCGTTTCCGAGAAATCCGCGTACCGCTCAACGAATGGGAGTGAGACCCACGATGGAATTTTCATGGGTTCCAGAGGCGACACTGGGCCGGATCAGCACATTGCAGACTGAGCTCGGCAGTAAGTCCTCATTTCCCTTCTCCACCTTCCTTTGTTGCTCGAGATAAATTCCTTAAGAGGCCCCCCCGCGGGCAACTTTGATACCATTGCACTATAGTCCCTAAAAAATTTGTAGAATGCCCCTCTTAGATTTTGAATTTTGTGTGCGGCCGCTAGTTTTTCAGCCTACATAAATCCTTCAGTACTTACTGAAAACGGACCAATTGCTTCTTGCTAACCCATATAATCAGTACTCAATCTCATTAAGCATGCATCGCTCTCTTTCTACTTCAACTTCATTAGCCATGCAGCAGCATACTTTGATAAAGAGAAAATAAGCTGATCTAATCTATGACTTTTCAATCATTTGCGGGCTATTACGCGATGATGCCAACATTCAAAGAGGTAATCAATAATTTCTCGAAAGTTTGGGTTCTATCGCGCAACTGTGTCAAAGTTCAGGAGGGGTTTTGAGCAAATATCTCTCCTTCTTCTTCTTCTTCTTTTTTATTTCTTATACGAAATATCGAAATATCTTTGTGTCGTCGCGCGACATCAAAGAGTTTCTTCCGCATGATTTGTGTCAATTGATAGATAGAAGAAGAAAATTATACTTGGATTCTGAAGTTCTGCCAAGCGATGCCAATCGATCATTACCACGGCAAGTAGGAAACGTGCCTCTGCCAATGTGAAACTTACTCTACACACAATGTTTTTATCAATGCATGTACTAAATTTTATCAATTTTATCTAAAAGAGACCCCTAAAATACTTATGAAATACCCATTTAAGAAAAAATTGTGATTTCCAAATAATCGAAATGTACCTCCAATCTAAATGAAATTTTACACATGCGGTGGTCTAACTTAGCATAATTGAAAAGTTTATGAAATTGACAAATCGTCAAAAGATTTATGATTAAATTCGCACGATATTTTCACCTAACTCGCCATCTCTATCTTCTCTCCAACCCTAGCCGCCACCTCCTCCCATCTCCACACAAGTACTTTCTTCTTTCTATGGAGGGGAGGGTTTGAGCTAGATCTCTCCCTTCCCTCTTCATTAACTGATTTTATTTTTTGTTTCTTTTTCTTGCTTTCCTCCCCATTTGTGAAGCTTTTTTCTTCCATTCTAATCTTGATATGAAAGCTAGCCTTTTAGTGTATGTTTTTGGAGTTTCGCTTCCCTCGGATTTCGTTATCATACAAGTCTAATTTCAAAGGAGATCATAGAAGCTTCGCGAAGGTTTCACTTTTACTATCAAATCTATCCTCGTTCAACCTTTCTATTCGGTGTTGGGGACGTCGAATCTAGGCACATACCACCTTAAGACAAAGCCATAGTAACAGATAAAGATATCAATGTGTGCTCATTATGGAAGGCGGATTCGGTGATCGGTTGCCTATTTTAGTACGAAGAACTCATAGATTTTTTTTTTTTTGTTGGAGTACGTATGATTTAATTTTTTTTTTTTTACCTGGATGTGGTTTTACTTTAAAGTTATAGGAGTTGCACTGCAATGTTTCTCTGTTTTATTGCGGATATGAATAAAATGCTACTTTGATAAATAAATAAAAAAATTGACACGATTGAAATGTTTAGGATTGAATTAGCCATCATATAATAAATTTAGGATTTTTTGGATAATTTTCCCCAACCTATTCAATGGCAAGTTAAATTGCATTCATCAAGCTCTTCGCATTGAAATATGTATGCATGCCTCTCTACTCAATAGAATATTATGTGTCAACTGCTCTCCTCAGATCAAAAGGGTCAGCATGCAATAGTTTTTTGGATTCAATCACATGCACTACTTTCCAACAACAAGTGATAAATCATGCACTTGAACTACCTCATCCTTTGACCTAAAAAACAAAAAACTACCTCATCCAACGAGTGCCAATTTGGACCCCAAAAAAAAAACGAGTGCCACTTATTCATTAGTCAAAGCTGGGAAAAATAAGACTTGATGAAATAGTGTTATCTTTCTGTGACCTATTTAATCCAAGTTACGATAACAACATCAAAAAATTGTAAATCCCTACTCCTCTAGGGAAGCTAACTTATACATTGGGGGAGGAAAACTTTAATTGAAAATTGTTAGTGTGCAAAGGAACTTAAAAAGGGTATTTTGACGGTGACATTAGCTCATTTACAGTTTTTCCTATTCCGGGACCAACATTGGTGCGATTCAATGTGTTCATGCTAGGTCTTATTTCATAGTACATAACATGATTCAAAACCCTTCCAAAGTGTAGTTCCTTTTTTCTTTGTAGAACCGTGTCTTTTGATGTTCCAGGTGCACGCGAGAAGAATAACCTCTTTCCCTTTTAATAAGTTCTCCAAACCAGCCGTAGGCAGACACCGGAAACAACATCAATCGAGTGTGTTGGAAGTTACCAAGGATCATAAAGGTTGAGTGACCATCTCATGTATCAATACAGAGCCGATGATTGTGACAGCCTCCCAACATTGCATGATGTTACGACAATGCGGAAACTAAAACGAAATTGAGACAGAGGAGAAGAACGGAACACCAAGATTTACGAGGAAACCCTTGCGGGAAAAACCACGGGAGAGAGAAGAAGCAAAATCCACTATAAGAATCAGGGATTACAAAATAGGCACACATAAGCTTCTCACCAAGACAGTTTGAGGAAAGAGCAATATTTATTATATTACCCCTCAAACCATAATGTTGGCCAAGGCCCTTAACTTAAGCCCTTAACTATTCAAGACATATTAACAAATCTTCACCTTGACTTGAATTCCCAAGTAGACATAAATATTAAGACAATCTTCTCCTCCCACCAGCATAAAACTCAGCTGCTGCAAATATTAACCAAATCCAAGCAATGCTTGAATTTAGTAAAGGGCAATGACTTTGTCAACATATCAGCTGGATTGTTTTCTGTACCAATCTTCAAGACCTTAATATAGCCATCAGCAAGAATGTCTCGAATATAATGATACCGCACATCGATGTGCTTTGTTCTCTCATGATACATCTGATCTTTAGTATGATGTATAGCACTCTGACTATCGCAATGCACAACAGTCACATCATCATCCACACTGAGCTCTCAAAATAAGCATCTTAACCATATAGCTTTTTTGATTGCCTCTGTAATAGCCATATATTATGCCTCTGTAGTAGACAAAGCAATTGTATGCTGCAAAGAAGATTTCCAACTGACTGCACAACCCCCAATAGTAAAGATGTACCATGTCAAAGACATCATTTTATCAAGGTCACCTGCATAATCAAAGTCAACATATCAAGTAAGAGTTTCACAAGTTTTCCCAAACTCTAAACCATAATCTGAAGTACCCTTCAAATATCTCAGAATCCACTTCACTGCTTGCCAATGAATTTTACCTGGGCATGATAAATATCTACTTACCACGCTAACAGCATGTGATATATCAGGTCGAATGCAAACCATAGCATACATAACGCTACCAACTACACTAGAATATGGAATATGTGACATATATTTTATTTCATCATCTGTATGTGGACATAAATCAGCTGATAATCGAAAGTGAGCAGCAAGAGGAGTACTTACTAGTTTGGCATCTTTCATACCAAAACGATTTAATACCTTCTCAATGTAGCTTTTCTGGGAAAGATACAATTTTCCTCTTTTCCGATCTCGCTGAATTAGCATGCCAAGAATTTTCTTCGCAGAACCTAAATCATTCATATCAAATTCAGCGCTTAACTGTGCCTTCAAATTCTGTATATCAAATTTATCTTTTACTGCAATCAACATGTCGTCAACGTATAATAGCAGATAAATATAAGATCCATTTGGAAGTTTGCACAGATATACACAACTATCATATTTGCTTCTACAATAGCCAAGTTGCACCATAAAAGAATCAAATCTTTTATACCACTGTCTTGGTGATTGCTTCAAGCCATAAATAGATCTTTTCAATAAACATACATGATCTTCCTTACCTTCAAACTGAAAATCCTCAGGTTGACCCATATATATTTTTTCTTCAAGTTCACCATGCAAGAAAACTGTTTTCACATCGAGTTGTTCCAACTCTAAATCATGCATAGCAACTAACGCAAGAAAGACCCGAATAGAGCCGTGTTTAACGACGGGTGAAAATACATCATTAAAATCAACTCCCTTAATCTGACTATAGCCCTTAGCGACTAGACATGCTTTAAATCTAATATCTTCAACTCCGGGAATACCTTCCTTTCTTTTGAAAATCCACTTGCAACCCACAATCTTCTTTTCTTTTGGTGGTTTGACAAGCTCCCAAGTTTCATTCTTTTCAAGAGATTCCATCTCTTCATTCATAGAAACTAACCACTTTGCTGAATCTTTTGAGGAAATAGCTTCCTTGTAAGTTTTTGGCTCAGCATATTCTATCGACTCTGCAGCTGAAAGAGCATAAGCAACAAAATCTGAGTATCCATACATCTGTGGAGGTTTCACTGTTCTTCTCGGTCTATCTTTGGCTATGAAATAATTCTCTTCTTCAGATTCTTCAATCTCAATATTATCAGTCACTGACTGAACTGGTTGTGAAGAAGATACTTCAAACTCCACCTTCTTTGATGCACTTTGTAGATTTTCTTGGCAAGTATCTGATGATTTCTTGACAGGATGAAGCATAGCAGACTCATCAAAAGTAACATCTCTGCTAATCATAATCTTAGATGAATCAGAACACCAAAGCCTATAACCTTTTACACCAGAAGCATAATCAAGAAAAATGCATTTTTTCGCTCTAGGCTCTAGTTTCCCTTCACTAACATGTGCATATGTTGGACATCCAAAAAACTCGAAGAGAAGAATAATCAACAGGTTTACCTGACCATATCTCCTCATGTGTCTTGTTCTCAATAGGTATGCAAGGAGAACGATTTATTAACCAACAAGCAGTATTGACTGCTTCAGCTCAGAATTCCTTGCCCAAACCAGCGTTAGACAACATGCACCTTGTTCTTTCTAATAGGGTTCTGCTCATACGTTCTGCAATACCATTCTACTGCGGTGTATACACTGTAGTATGATGCCTCACAATTCTTTCGTTCTTGCAAAACTCATTAAATTCGCCTCCATAAAATTCTAGCCCATTATATGTTCTCAGCCGCTTGATTTTCTTACCGGTCTGCTTCTCAATTAATGTTTTCCATTGCTTGAATGTAACGAAAACATCACCTTTTGCCTTAAGAAAAAATACCCAAACTTTTCTTGAAAAATCATCAATAAAAGTGAGTACATACCTGGAACCAAGGCCTTTCGATAGGACTCTAGCAGGCCCACAGAGATCAGAATGAATGTAATCCAGAGTGTCCTTTGTGCTGTGAATTTCTATTTTGAAACTGACTCTTTTCTGTTTCCTAAAGACACAATATTCACATAAATTCAATTTTCTAATTTTCTGACCACACAAAATACCTCTTTTACTTAGCTCCTCCATCCATCTAATACTCATATAGAGGCTTGCAGCTTATATGAGTATTAGAAGAGACCGCAGCTGAACCTCTTTTACCTAGTCTCATATGCCATAATTTGTATTATCCAAATCTGTCATATCAGAAGAGACCGCAGCTAAACCAGTAACAGTAGAGGCTTGCAGCTTATACAAAGTACTAATTTTGTGCCCTTTCATCAATAAAAGTGAGCCTCTCATAATTTTCAAAATTCCACCCTCAACGGTAAATCTACAACCATTTGCATCAAGTGTACCTAAAGAGATTAGATTCTTCCTCAAATGAGGCACATGTCTGACATTATCTAAAGTTCTGATCATGCCATCATGCATCTTAATATTAACAGTGCCAATCCCAATAGCTTTGCATTTAGCATTATTGCCCATGAGAATAACTCCACCATCGTATTCTTTATACGAAGAGAACCAATCTCGATGAGGACACATATGATATGAGCAGCCTGAATCAAGAATCTAACTATCACAGAATTTATCTTTATTATCTGCAATCAATAGTCAATCTTCATTTTCTTCTTTAGCAACATCAGCTTGAGCACCCACCCGCGCATGGCGTAGTTGGTTGAGACCGTGTCCTTCTTCCTCTCATGAAAGGTTGAGGGTTCGAATCTCCTGGCCGCGTTCCGCTGACTTAAGTGGGGGGGCCCCGGCTGGTGGGTTGCTAGGCTAGTCCCTCCCGATGAATATTCGAGCCCGCGAAGCGGGCCCGTACACCTTGGTCATCAAAAAAAACATCAGCTTGAGCAGGATTTTCGTTTCGCATGTTCTGTCTATTCTGATAGTTGCGATTATTATGACGATTGACATTCCCATGATTTTGTTGATTCGAATTATTTTCTCTTTGCTCCTTTGCCTTCAGTTTTAGGCAATTTATCTTGATATGCCCTGGAGACTTACAATAGTTGCAAATCATATCTCTATACTTAGATTTTGACCTGCTCCTACCACTATTTCTTCTCTCAATAGATCTTCCACGAGTGACTAAACCAGCCCCATGATTATTACTACCATCAGAAGTCAATTCTGTATCGAGTTTCTGCTTATTTAGCAGACTAGTCTTGACATCTTCAAAATCAATAGTTTCTCTACTAACAATCATGGTCTCTCTAAAATTCTTATAAGAATGAGGTAGTGAAACTAGCAATAAAAGAGTTTGATCCTCATCTTCAATCTTAACATCAATGCTTCTTAATTCGGCGATAAGAGCATTGAACTCAGAAATATGGGATTTGAGAGAAGTACCTTCAGCCATACGAAAAGTGAAGAGTCGTTACTTGAGTCTCAATCGATTGGTGAGAGACTTTGTTAGAAAAATAATCTCCAACTTCATCCATAAACCTGCTGCTGTTTTTTGATCTAGTACCTCCTGCAAAACTCCGTTCGTGAGACACAACTGAATAGTGGACAAAACTTTCTCATCAAATTCTTCCCATGCTTCATCTGATGTGTCTGGTTTCTTCCCTTTAGTAAACAAAGTTTTCTTCAAACCCTGCTGCTTAAGAACGGCTAACATACGAACCTGCCACAAGTTGAAACTGCCGCTCCCATCAAACTTTTCGATATCGAATTTTGTTGCTGAACTCGAAGCCATAACTTATTCCGAGTCGAAGAAACACTCACGAACTCCTCGGACAACACTGGACGAAGATTGGTAGGCTAATTCCCGAAGAGAACAAAATTGCAGAAATCGCCCACCGATGAAATTGTCGAAATCGTCGAAATCGCCCGCTGAGAAGACGCTACTGTGAGTTGCTGATCAGGAGGAACCGGTGACCTACCAGGGACGTGGACGATTCGTCATGCATCATTCTCGCTGCTCATTGTTCTTCGAAGCTGTCTTCAGTCACCGCCCAACAGGAGGTGATCAAGCACGGAAGCTGTTGGTGATTGTCAATATTCGGTACATCGATGGTCGATTTCGCTCAAGAAATCGTAACGTCGTCAGTGGTCACGTGGAGAAATCCAATTATAGCGAGCAAACAACAAATCCCCACGGGAATCTTGACGAGCAGGATGAAATTCCAAATCGCACTGAGAACTCCCACACTGAAAAAATCCAAATCACACTCAGAACAAAATCCAAATCGCACTGAGTTTGCACTTTTCGTATTGCCGAAACCACCAAAATCACCGAAATCCAAATAACCCAGCAGAGAAGACAATGAATTTCACCGAAATTCAAATAACCCAAATCCCACCGAACTCGCGGGCAGGAGTTTCGCCCGTTGTTGATGTCGCAGCTATGAAACGGAGTCCCGACCAAGCAATGCCTCTCCAAGCTCACAGCTGTGAAACGGAGTCCCGACCAAGCAATGCCTCTCCAAGCTCTTCTCTTTCGTGTGCTCTCTTTCGTTGTCGGATGAACCTTAGGCTCTGATACCAGTTTGTTACGACAATGCGGAAACTGAAACGAAATTGAGACAAATGAGAAGAACGGAACACCAAAATTTACGTGAAAACCCTTGCGGAAAAAACCACGGGAGAGAGAAGAAGCAAAATTCACTATGAGAATCAGGAATTACAAAAGAGACACACATAAACTTCTCACCAAGACAGTTTGAGGAAATAGCAATATTTATAGTAATACCCCTCAAACCCTAATGTTGGCCCAAAGCCCTTAATTTAAGCCCTTAACTATTCAAGGCATATTAACACATGATATACAAGGATAAAGGGAAATTTGCCCAAAAAAAAAGTCCTAAACTTATTGTACAACGGTAATTTAGTTAAAAAAATTAATTTTTTTTTCAATTTAGTCTTATAAGCTTTTCGACGGTTTGCCAATGTAATCGACAAAATTAAAATTTTCATGGCCGAATTGGCAACGCAGAGTAGATATAAGGCTTTTTGGACAACTATCAACGACGATAAAACATTGAGTTCCGCGAGATCCGGAGAGTGATCCGTGCGCGCGGCTACTTTTGGGTCAAGAACAGGATCGATGCTCTTAGTAAACACTGATCAGCATCCTCCAATCAAACCAACTAGTAGTACGAGTTTGGAATCATAAAGTTGATCCGTGCGTGCGACGGTCTTAATTAATCTTAGTAAAGGGGATCTTGAGGAGGAGTAGGCAGGAAAGGGTGGGGCCCCTCTCTCTTGTCTTGCTCTTAGCAATTCTTGACTCCCATCCCCAAACTGAGACGTTTTCCAATATGTGGACTCTGAATTAGCGGTGACCTCATTATTTTCCACTTGGACAACCTTAAAAGAGGCTAAAATTAAGAGATAAACAAAGGGAGACGCATGGGATTAATCGAGAGAATAAACAAAAGAAAACAGACAGGAGCAATTTTTATTTTTTTGCGGGGGAGGAGGAAGCAGATACTTGCCCATTATATTTAATGGTCGCCCAAAAGGCAAAAAGTCTCTCTCTTCTCAGTTAAGCTTGGCTCTTCGTACTCTTTTCCCTCTCCGAGACCTGAAAATGGCGGACTCAGATACCGCCAGCCCGTCGCCGGCGAGGCCCGATTCGGATTCAGGCGAGACCCCGCGAATTCCGACCCCCGAGTGCCCCGGAAAGGACGAGCAGGACGACGGGCGAGAGACCAAGCGGCGAAAGAACTGCCCGAAAGCTCTCGACAAAGTCCAGGAGCTGGCTCGGCCGGATCGCCACCATCAGAACCACTACTCCTTCACCTTCGACACCAAGTTCAACGCTTGCTCCCCCGAGTTCACCCCCAAGTTCGGGTCTTTCAATTTCTGCGGTCAGGTGCGGGAGGAGAGGGAGAGGACCCGAGAGGACGAGGAGAGAGGAGAAGAAGAAGAAGAGGAGGAAGGAGCTGATAAAGATCCTTCGAACCCTCCGGTGATCAATGGGGTCGGTAAACCGTTGGAAGGGGAATGATGGGAGGCAAATTGGGGCACTGAAATTGATGGGTTCGATCGGTTAACTAATGGGGATCAGATCAGGGGAGCTCCTGGATCGATTGAAGCGAAGAAAAAGAAAGAAAGGCTCGTCCTTTTTTTTTTTTTTTTCCTTCTTCTTCTTTGTTAGTTTTCCCACTGTGCTTGATGCTCAATGCTTGGCCCAGTTGTATCTTTTGTCCCCTTCTTTCTTTATATTTTCTTATGTACTGAAAACTACCAGTAGCAGCTACACTGAGAACGGGACTGAACAATCAAGTCGCCTCTTTGAGTCACCTCCACGTGCGGCCTCTCTCTCTCTCTCTCTCTCTCTCTCTCTCTCTCTCTCTCTCTCTCTCACTGACTCTTGTAAAAGATGACTTCCCCCCTTTCCCTCCACAACTGCCCGTGTCTTGCTTTCAACCGTGGAAGGTAGTCGGGTGGCTCATTTGATACCCAGAACGAGAAGAAGAGGAGAAAATGCAAAAGGGAAGGAAAGAAAGAAAGAACCCGTGGCCCGATGGACTGTCGCAGAGGATCGACCCTCTGTTCTTAACGACACTGAGAATGAGACTAGTATGATGGAATTTCTATGCATTGAAAAGAAAGATGCAATCATAAATATATAAAGCGCGAATCACCACAGAGGCCAAGCTGAATGTTTGACTTGCAGCCAAAGCATCCCCTTCAAGTTATGCACATAAAATGGAACTTTCCCCCAGATTGATTCGGCTTGTTTTCAGGAAACGTGTACTTATTTATTAATTTTCTAAATCTTTTATAAGCATTCCTATTATCTTTTTGAGCCATCTTAAAGTAATAGCCCTTATACAAGATAACGTCTTTTAATGTTTGAAAGTGACATCAGATTACTCCTATGATGGTGATAATTGGACACGTATGTAATAACCCTTATGAATTAGAAAACCAGTGATTCGAGCGACAGCTGCAACCACCAAGGACGGCCACAGCTTGAGTGGAAATCACCGCACCGGCGGCTAGTGGTGGGGTGGCACCGGCAACAATGACTTGTAGTGGCCGCAGCGACAGCTACAGAATTGCCAGCTGGCAAATGCTTGCGAAGCAAAAATCTAGCCAGTTGACATCAAACGAGTTACTTGGAAACTGAATAAAGCTTTGCGAAAATTGGCACGGACATCCCCCTATCTCATGGTGTCATTCACTTCCAAAGGATGAACCGCCTTCCAATACAAATTCTTCCTAGTTCTTAGAACCTCTAAAAGGACTGTACTTGCAGCTTTCATCCCAATTCTGACTTGCCCCTGATCTCGTAAGTTGACAGTTATATACAACATATTCTCTGAAGCTATCAAAACTTAAAAAGTATGGGACAGGCCGCAAACTACATGGAAAACCAGTTGGTGTCACAAGCAACCCCTCAAATGCAAACTTCAGACAATTGATCTAAGCTATACCTGCATTATGACATGAAACAAATCATTTCAAATGCAGCCTCCTCAATTTTGTACATGCACGACACGTTTGCAGCCTTCTGTATTGCAAATGTAAAGGGGCGTATATTTCCTCCTCTTAGCAACATACCCTCAGGAAAGTTCATCCACCAGTATGTAATCCGAACCATGTCCAGTGCATCTGAAGGCGGGAAGCATACATGCCCAAAGCATCAGTCGCAACACAAAAAACGTAGCAGCATCGAGGATTTTTTCACCACTTAATTACTGATCAAGACTCTGTCCCGAGTTTAGTCGGCATCGCCTAGTCCATCACTGCCATCCCCTCTCTTTGTTATAGGTGCATAACGAGAGTTGGGTTTCTTGCTTTGTGAAGCGATTTCCGCATTCTTCCTTAAGACAGCTCCAGGAGACGGGTATGGACGCTGTTGAAACAGAGGACCCTGAAATTCACCAAAACACAAGTCACTATCTCCAGCAGGTGAAATCATCAAATGAATGAAATCATCATTCCTCACAGGCCACATAACATTCTTGACATTTGCCTAATCATGTCTCTTTTTCACGGATATCAAAACACAGCAAAAATTGCAATTTCCAGTTTCTTCTTCTTCTTCTTTTTTGGTCAAAACTCTTCTATTTAATCAGTTGAAAATAACCTCGCCTCGGGTCTAACCACGAAGAAGAAAGTGATAATAATTTCTACTATTTCCATTTTCAGTATCTGCTTAGAAAAAGTTTCCATATTTGTCCTTGATGCGAAATGCATTCATCTACCAGAATAAAAGTAAATGCATTGACGTTGATAATGTAGCTTACCGTAGCTGTGGTATCAGCTGCACGTGGTTGTACTCCTTTCAAGCCTACAACCCTGAAATAGATCAGCAATATCTTAAGTCAATAAGGCATATGTAAAAACCGGATCATAAACAAGAAATCAAATCAAGGAAAATTAGCCACATCCTCATGACCACACTTTCAGACATAAAGAACCAATGTAAGACGTACCATCCCCCACGAGGAGCATCTGAATAAGAGCTAGGGTCCATGGGATCCAACTCATCATCCTCTGAATAGGCACGTTTCCTGCTATCTTTTTTATTTTTCTTTCCTATAGGAGGTCTCCAGCCAGACCTGACAGTCCAAATTGGTGTTGGTTACTTCTCCGGTGAAACAACACTCGCATAAATCTCATAGTGGTAAGAGCTGCTTATACATTGTCATTCAAGCACGAGTGCCAAAACTACAGCTAATATAATGCTGCAAGAGCCCCAAAAAAAGGCAAATGTGCAAGTAGAGTATTGGCGAGAAGAGACAGGGGGTGAGGAGAGGGGGAAGAGACTAGTAAGATCTCATCATGACGGCACATGATGTTATTCACAGAATTTACCTAACAAAAATACCAGCTTCAATTGACATAGTGTGGTTCATTTTCTTAACCATGAGATACTAATTCATGAGCTCAAGTTTATATGCACAAGAATGACAAACAATGTCATCTGTTTGGTGCCGTCTCAGAAGGAAGGGGGCAAGGGGGGGGGAGGGGAAGGTTCAATATCAGTATAAACATGATGCAACCCTCATGAGTATCGGTCACAGCTTGTCCACCAATTTCAAATTACCTGTCCTTGGAGGACTTTCCCTCATCTCCTTTTGCATTAATGCTGATCTGCTGATAGTTATCTGAAATGCTTGATATGTACTGGCTCTGAGGAAGATTAAGAACTCTGCAGTTCACATCATTTAGAGAGATTTCATTTCAAACTTCACAAAGTGCAGTGCATAAGGTATGGAAGCAAACTGTGTGAAAGAACTGATGTATTTGAAAAAAACTAGGCATAAGTAGGAAGAAGAAGCTAGCGCTCCAGATAAGTAAAACAAGCATGCAACATAAGACTACTTGTAAAAGTTTCAAAGGAGCACAGAGGGATTTTTCAGACCCTCAAGTACGCTTATGCAGGAACTATTAGGCCACACCTTGGCTTCAATAGCATAAAAGCGTCCACGCTTAAAAAGAATTGGTCTCTTCAAAGCAGTCAGAGACGCCATCCTTCAAGAGGATCACGAATCTGAACTTTAAAGAGGAACTTTGGAACGATGAGGTCTCAATAGAAAAACTGATATATCACTTGTAGCCTTGTAGGTTTTACTCAGTTAATCCATTTTCCTTCCAACTATTAACGAAGGAGCCTTACTTACATTTAGCTCCCATAGAAGATAGATCAACAGATCCTTTTAGCCATCAAGAAGATTCAGAGGCGTGTTAAACTATAAAAGCAGCAATTTTGTTTCTTAAAAGCCCAATGGATGAGCTCCCAGCTTGAAGTTTAAAACGATCAAATAAGTCAAGGGGTGACGTCGGAGAGAAATGCGTTGCTCTTTTCAAACCACATCAGTAAACTTGCCCCTTAGGCTCTCATCCAAAGTAACTTTTTCTCCACCAGTACAACGTAACAAAAGCAAGATCACAATAAATACAGTGATCATGAACTATTGAATTACCGAGTACAATGGTTGCAGTATCCCCAAGACTGCACAAGCCCCACTCCCCAGCCACCGCATTCCATGCATCTCATTGGATGAGATGGCTGGTCGTCAAAATTTTTGTTAGCTGCACTTCGAGACACTGAGCTTTCATAATATGGTGAAGCAACCTGCTGAGATGAACTAGGATGCTCCCATTGTGATACATGTGTCGCCGTATTATAATAGTATTTATGACCTATAAAGAAAGATTCAGTTAACCTGAAAACAACAGTAAGTAGCAACCTGATTTGCAGATGTTTGCATGCCAACACGTTTATCAACGGGCCAGGAATCTGACCCATGCATGGTGACTGATAAGAGATAAGCTAGAACAATATAACATCATATCCAATTGTAATCTAGATCTGTGAGTAGAATGAACATATTACTAAATATTTCCCCCTTTGTATGATCCACCATTAGGTATATAAATTACAAAGAAAGTCATGACTAAATAACAATTGTGCTCTACGGATCCATATCAATAGTAAAACTTTTCAGGAACCCACGATTTGACAGTCAGATGATTTTGTGAAGTACCTGACGCCTCATCGAATGCCTCAACCCAATTTTCTGGAAGGGATAACGATGATGGAGAGTGGCCAGCAGAAGAAATTTGTTGAGGAATTTCCCACTGACTCTTCCCAGTGCTTTGATTATGATAGTATGGAGCACCAGTTGCTGGGTCTCTAGCCTCAATCTACATAAATTAGTGAGTAATTAGCAGAACCAGAAACTTCTAAAATGACTACAACTCCCAAATCCAATTTTTTTTAAATAACAAAAAAGAAAAGAAACATCCATACGCTGCATCTTTTTCCAGCTACATACTATGCAATGATGATAGTGTGGCCTTGATACAAGATCATATTACCAAGATCTGTACTTACTAATCCATAACTCTATGCCAAACACCATGAAACAGGGAACTAAGAGGCAGTCAACTTAGTGTTTTTGAAGCTGAGATTATACTAATTGAATATTTTATTGATGAATAGAGGACAAATCAACATTACATTAACAATCCCAAACCGTTTAGAGATAATCAATCAGCAACATCCACCCATCAGTCTCCTCAGAAATAATGGTGTTTTCTCAATCCAAATGAAAACATTCTAGTCTAGCTGCACTCATCATATCGTTTTTACCTTGCTAGCTTGCATTCTTGAGCTGTATATACATGACAACATGACCTACACCTTTGTTGAAATTATGCAGCATTTCAAATCTGTCAAACCATGCTGACTAGAAGAAAATAAGCTCTGACGGATTATGGGATACATAAATGCATTTTATCAAGACTTGGAGATCTTTACCAGTGATCACCGGAACATTCTTTTAAGCATGGAGAGCAGATTATTGTAAAGTCAACAGAGAATCACAGAACTTTCTAGAAAACCTCTGTCTAGCATTTGGAATTTACACAAACATTCATCGGATTCAGGGAATCAGTTTTAAAAGTCTCAGGCATATGTAGACAACAACATGACAAAGGCTGGCACAATTGTCCAAAGCACCCGATAATGCAAGAGTTTTAGCCATTAGATATAAGAGACTTTTTCCAAATCATGGATCATTGACAGTCAACTTGTAATTATATGAGCATAAGCATTTTTCCTTTTTCTTTATAGACTATGGCCAATCAGAAAAGAGAAAAAATGCCATGCTGTACTTCCAATAATATCAAACTGCATTCAATAGTTTGTGCTTGTAACCACTGCCCAGTTTATCCTACATCAACTAAATTCTCTGTGCACCCAACATCTTCTTAGCTCTGAATTTAAACAAATGATCACAAAAGAGAGGATATGAACAAGTTAACCGCTACCCACCCATCCAGGAGGCAACCTTCCACTCTGTGAGATCCGAGCTGACGGTATGTCCAACTTCTGAAGGTCAAAATAAAAACAAATTGTTAGAGAGAGCCTAACACTTCCACATCAAGATAATGTCCTGTCGCGAATCCTTTTAACTTTTCAAGGATATGCAACAAGATATATTTGAAAACAGGAGGTGTGAATACAGAATTCATCTTGGCATCTTTTATCACAAAAGATAGACAACTCCATGACACTCAACCAACAAAGACATGCAGAAAGAAAATAATCAATTCCAAAGAAAGACAAGCAGATGAAATTCTCCATCCGCAAACAAGTGAAAATGGAAATACTAAAAGAACTCTACAAGTACAGCAGCCTACATTCACAGTTGCAATAGAATCCTTATCGGCCTTATTATTCTTTAATATGCCGCGTGCTTTCAACTTCTGGTTAAGATACTCTGGCAATTCTTTTGCAGCAGACAATTCTTCATTCTCAACACATCCTGAAGTATAACAACAACAAAAAAAAAAACAGATATGACCAGCTTCAGCATAAACAAAAAATTGCACTAAAAAAGGTTAGGCTGTTTAATCTTACTGGGCATAATACCATCAGGCCTCGGAGCAATAGCGTAAGCCCCTCCTCCAGGTACACCATATCCATTTCCAATTTCTAAATTACCTGTAATTCATGGTTCTAACTCTTAAATACAAAGATAAACATTACCAACTCAACACGCAACTATGATATTTCACACCATGTCTTTTTTTTTAAACGGACAAAGGAAAAATGAGATTTCTGGTCATCATCGAAAGAGAGCTTAATTAGGAGTAGATCTATATCCAAAATTTACAACAGGTACCAAACAGCTAAATGATTGTAACTAATAACAAAGAGATCAATTCCATCATATTGATCCACAAATAACCTTGACAATATTCAATCATATAGTATGCAAGTCGACATTTGTCCCATAAACAAGCGACACAGCATCGGTTAAATACAAACCCTTAGCAAGCAGCTCATTAACAGGACTGGTCTTCCTGTCAATTATCTAATCTGGGGTTTAATTACTCTTACTGTCTTTGGTAGAACCTCGAGGTTGAGGATACTTCAAGAAAGGAAAGTGTGCATGTCCTCATGAACTTAGATGGCCAAACTTATTCCCCCAATAAAAAGCCAAATGAGTATCAACCAATGTTTAACTTGCCAAAAGAAGAGGAAGATATAATAGCTTCCTTTTCCATCCCACTCTTCCTTAACTCACTTTTTCACTACCTCTTAGTTCTCACTCTGTTTATGCCCATTCTTTTCATAAACAAACACGTACTATTCAGATAAGCACAAACATGAAACTCTGTTTACGCTATAGATAGTGCCTTTGTGGAGCTTTAAATGGTAAAAAGATGAAATAGGATCTTTTTACTGTAAGAAGAAGGAAAAATCTAGAATATCTTAACCCCCCCCCCAAAAAAAAAAAACTACCATTTTGAGGAGGAGAAGCCTTCCCGCGCTTTAAAGCCATCTCTGCACGATGCTCAGAAGCCATCCTCAGTAAATGTTCCTGACACATTCACATTTATTCAAAGATTATGATGGTGTACATCAGAAACCATGCAAGTAGGTGCCGGATAACCAAAATGCTAAATGTAGATCATACAATCTTGAATTCCTTTTTGATAGATAAAAGATAAACTACTACAAACTCTTGAATTATGCATACTTTTAAAGCATTCGGGTCACGACGATCTGTGAAGATGTCTGCATCGTCATCAGGAGGTCGAGTCGCAACATTCGCCTCTCTAAATAAACAGAAGGTTAGCTGCAGAACAGTTTTGAGTTGACAATATAGATATCTTGTTGTGCTGGGTGCTCACCTTTGATTGCGTATAACATTTCGTGTCGCAACTTCCTGATAATTCAATCACAACAATGCTCCATAAGGATAAAGAAGAAGCAAACAGGGAGAAAAAGTGAAACATGAAATGGAAAAGATATACTTGTTCTCGGAGCACTGCATTTTGAGCAGCAGTCTCAATATCCTGAGCACTTTCAATAGAAGTGCTGGCATAGGCAAGAGATGCAGTGGAATTATCTGGCGGTCTGTTGGATTCTTCAGATAGATTTTTCATACCAGAGTCTTGAGTAACTGAGAACGCAGTATCACCATCCCTCTCAATCTTTGCATCAAGCGAGCCTGTCTCTTGATGCTTTGAACTCTCCATACGCTGGGGTATCTCCGCATCCTTTAAATTTAGTTCTTGAGGCACCTGCTCCTCAGGGCCATTCGACATTAGAGGCGATGAGTCACCTTGCTGAGCATTGACCTGTTGAGAAGCCCTAACTTCACTGGTCTGACAGCAATTTACTTCCCCAGAATTCATTTTCTCTTGCACTTCCATGGAAACTACAGGATTTTGATTTGGCAGATGTGAGGTATGTTCGCCATCGGAGTGACTACTATGGAACGAAGAATTACAGTGAACAACAGGGCTTGACACCACACTGTAGGTAGAAACGTCTGGATTCGAAGAGCCGTAGGATTTGGGAGTTAAATTTGGATCGGCGAGGATGGTAGAGTGAGATTCATTGACATGTTGAATTCCATAAGGGTTCTGGCCCGACAAATTTGGAGGATATTGAGAAAAACAAGTCTGAGGTGTCGCAGCATAAGGATAAAAGCTTTGAGTGTTCGTGTTTTGAACAAAATTAGAAGAAAGAGGCAACGAGTGGTTTCCAAATCCGCCAAATTGATAGTGAGGTCCCGCAGCATTCTCAGAATGATAAGAAGGAGCTGAAGTGTATGGCCCAGGAGGTTGGTTAGGTGAATTTTTAGTATATGATTGAACTCCTGGAGGGAGCGGCTGAGCATGATAATTATTCATGATAAGCACCGCTTCGGTCAAATGTACGCTCAAACCAGAAGATATTGCCAAGCATAGAGCAGCTGAAGATGGTGCTTATTGTCAAACGACGGTGAGAAAACCATAGAGCATCTGAGTTGCCAAACGACAGTGGCGAAAACTGTGGAGCACCTGCGTTGCATGAGGAAAAAAATAAGCGATAAGCACCCATTTGGTATCGTGATAGCTCTTGAGCAACAATAACAATGGCAGGAGCAAAGCATTCCAAAAAGGGAAAAATTAGAAGAAAAAATAACTTGAGCAAATGCTAATCGCATCGTGATTAAAGTCATGAATTCGGTAGAAAAGCAGGGGGAAGCAAGGAGCATCATGCTGAAATATGATTTTAGTGGCCTGACTCGCAAAATTTACTAGGTTCAGATAACACTGGAAGAGAGCACTCGCCCCATCAAAAAAAAAAAAAAAAACACAAAAGCACACCCGAGAAATCTCCCTAACTGCAACCTGAATTCGCAGTCACTGTCCACGCTAAAGCACGCGTGTGCCTCTCCTAGAGAACTGTCTACCTGAGTCTCAGTTCCACGTTTTATGGTCTCCTAAAGGTGGAGACTCTTCATCTCTTCAAACTCAATAACTATGCAGCCGAGCTCCGTGATAGACAACAGCAGTAGTACTACACAAGCCATGGCAAAGCCTCCATGTCCCTCATCTTGCTTCTACAAAATGCGCCGACTTTGAAGTTTTCGTAAAAGAGAAAATCAGACTCAACTCCTCTCGTTAAAGAACTCGGTCTTCAGCTGTCATGGCTGCTCCTAAATCCTATCCCAGGCCGGTTTTCAGGCCCAATTACAACAATCACGCGCAATAATCAGGTCGACGAGAACAGATTCCGTGTCATTTACCGAGCGTACTAGAACCAGAGTGTCGTGAAACAAGCTGATCGCGAGTCGCCACGGGAAGCGCTTCAACGAAGGAACGAGAGTGAACGAAGAGGACGACTTACCTGAACATCGCCAGACCGTCGAGCAGTGGAAGGGCGTTCTTCCTTCTTCCTTTCTTTCCCTCCCCGCTTGTTCACATTGAGTCGGCGTCTGTCTTCTTCACGGCGAATGAGAGCGCTATTCAGGTGGGAGAATATGCTCAACCGCGTGGCCAAACAAACCTCCTTTGCGCCATGTTTCCGGCCGGCCCGGCCCAGTTTAAGGTTCGGGCCGGAGTCGATAATCTTATTGGGCCGAAACGTGGCCCAAATATGAAAATGCTCGCGTTAGTCTCGAAGCTCACCCGCGTAGCTTCTTCCAAGTTACGGGTGAAACCAATTCCATCTTGAAAAGTGTTTTGCAGAAATGTCGTATTTTTCGCATGCTCTAATCACATTTTCTATAGTACCCAATATATTTTTAGCTTCGTGCTCTAAACGCTAATTTTTAAAGCGTAAAAGAGAAGCCCGCTTGATTAACACCGCGCAGAGAAATAAATGTTCACTAGCACAACGTCGAGAGACAAAACTAGTAAAATACTAAAAGCTATAGCAAGTCAATCACGCTTCTTTATGATCAACCGCGATGTACTTTAATTTCCAAGAAAGCACGTGCGTTTATTAGCTTATTTCTCGGTGTCGATGATATATACATAATATAACGTGTTCGTGAAATTCCTTTTGTATGACTTTTCGTTTTGCGGTGGACCGACTTATAATGTTTTTTTCATTCGCTTTCGACAATGGTTGCTTCATTAGCAACTTGTGAATCGGAGCAAAGGATAAATCAAAGCATGACGAGTAGAAAGTATCCTTTGCCTTAGTTATACCACACCGAATGACTTGTTCTGCCTAGCAACTCGAATGGAAAAGAGATCGCCTAACCTTTCCTTGAAAGGTCAGGCCATAACCTTGCAATCCCGGGCGTTCGTGTTATGAATGGACGACCCAGATTATTACTAACAAAAATGTATATAAAAAATTCAAAAATTTGCCTCCTAAAAATAGGAGATCTAGGCCGTCCGTGAAAAAAATGGACAACCCGGATTGCAAGGTTAGGTGCTTAACCTTCTGAGGAAAGATTAGGCGATCCGGATCTAGTCAAATGAGGCATTCGTTGGGGAAAGGGATCGTCTAACATTTCCTCAGAAGGTTAGGCCATAACCTTGCAATCCGGGCCGTCCGTGTTATGAATGGATGGCCCAGATTATTACTAACAAAAATATATATAATGAATTCAAAAAAATACCTCATAAAAACAGGATATCTTGGCTGTCCGTCAAAAAATAGACGGTCCGGATTGCAAAATTAAGTGCCTAACCTTCCGATGAAAGGTTAGGCGATCTGGATCCGTTGGTTATTGTTTTTAAGAGCCCAATCTTGAATTTTTTTTTTTTTTTGGTCGGAGCCCTATCTCTTGATTGCATTCCTATACTTTTTCGGCTATTAATACAATATTCATTTGGAAAGAAAATAAATCAACAAAGGTTCCATTTGTTTCCCCAAAAATTAACGAATCAAAAGATATCTCATTAAAAACGATCTCTTAAAATAAATTATTAATAAAAAAAAATATTTTTCTTATCGACAACTGAATCCTCGGAATAATGTTAAAATTTTCTTGAGTAAAGCCAGAGAGATGCGCATGGATTATTGAGAGGGCCGTTTCGGTATTTTACTCTTTTATCTTACCTAAAGTTTTAGTATGGATTTTTTCTCGTTTGGTCTTTATTTCTATTAGTTATTTAAATTTTTTTACATTCTTTCTTTGATCAAAGCACTAACGAATTAATGATGAACCAAAAAGCTGTTCGACAGAAGTCTCGTCACAATTGCATGTACATATACAAAAAGCTTATAGTTAAGCATTCATTTTTGCGAAAAATAAATGACTTCAAAATTATTTTCCTAAAATTAATAGCTTATATAGCTTAGGATGCGCATGATAGCAGTTCTAAAGTAAAATTTCTACTCCAGAAGCGAATTCATTTGGTTACGCAATTTCATCTTTTTACTTCTGATTTTTTTTTTTTGGCTCTAAGAGTAATTTTAGAACCACTTGAAGAAATAAGAAAAAAATATATTTTTCTCCCAAAGCAAAAAACCAACTTCTGATCAGAAGCAAGAGTGAAAAAATTAACTTTTGTTCAAAAGTTGATTTATAGAGCAGAAGTAATGCAATGGACACCCTTAGAGTAATCAGTTAATGAGAAATATTTGCACTATCGATATTAATCTACGTTCAAGTATTTTCATGCATAATGGACCTGTTTTAATTTATTCATTTTTGCAAGAGATGCAAGCGATTACTTTTATGAAAATGTGTCATTCATTTGCCACGAAACAAAAAGACTTTAAGGATGCGCATGATAACACTTTTGAAAGTGGATTTCTGCTCCAGAAGCACTTATGGAGCAGAAATCAGCTTCATAATGTAACTTCTGAAGCAGAAATCCGTTTGCTAAAAAAATTTGCTTCTGAAAGAAATTTTCACTTCCGAAGTGAATTTCCATTTCTGAAGTTATTTTTCTCCTATTTTGAGAAGTTAAAAAGTAGCTTCTCCAACTCAAGAAATACTTCTCACCTCACCATTGTTTCACTACACCTTCACCCTCTTTTCAATCATATTCACCTACACGGACCTCTGTCGCCGCCCATCGCCTACCTCCACCAGCCGCCGCCCACGACCATCGACAATCACCGATCATCACTTGCCCCCGCCCATCACCGCCACCCGCCTACCGCACCCGATAGCCAACCATCACCCACCGCAGACCTTCGCTAGCCGTCGCCCACGATCGCTGACCACCAACCACCGCCCACTATCGATATTCGCCAGCCGCGACTGCCGCTAACCACTACCCCCTACCACCAACCATCAGCCACCACACCGATCGTCGTTGTCGGAGTAAAAAATAAATAATATTTTTTATTTTTAAAAAGTAAATACTATTTTTAAATAAATTTAAAAAGTTCAAAAATGAAGTAAAAAATTTTTGATCCCCGATAATAATTTTTTATAGAAGATTTTGTGCTAATAATGTTTCGAAAGTATAAATATTTTGCCGTTACCTAATGAATTTCTCCGCAGAAGTAGAAAAATAAACTTCTGTTTTTTTATGAGAAGTAGAAAAATCAACTTATGGCCAAAAGTCGATTTCTAAAGCAGAAGTGTTACCATGCGCACCCTAAGTTTCAACTTTTGATTTCCTTCTTTTCGATTCGTTTTTGTTTATATTGGTTTGGTGCGAGATCTGTATTTACGTTTTTTTTTTTTTAAATAATCACTCATTAGTTAACCAAAGAAGTATTAATAAATTGGTCAACAGTGCACACACTTGCATTTCCCTCTTTTGCATTAACAAAGCGATTGAGTTGTTCTTTTATACTTTTTTTTTTCTAAAATTATCATGAGATGCTATTCTCACTAATTGGTCATCTTGACTCTCGTTTTGCAAAAGTCGCACCATAATGGTGTACGCACTCGAATCATGAACATCATTTAAGCTTTTAAGGTTTGAGTTTTTTGCCTTTATACTTTATGCGGATGAAACGCTAAAAGATGAAAAGACACATATCTTACGACTATTGTTTCGCATCTTATGTTTGCCTAACTTAAGGTAATGACAAATAATTCCTTCTCATGGAGCGGTCCCCCTTAATAACGCGACGTGACCCATGACGTCACTGCTGGCGCTCTGACCTGTTCCAAAGATTCCGAGATTCGCTTCTAGAAATGAAGTGTCGCTTTCGTATCATTGGATGCGTACACGTGGACTGATGCAGGGCCACTTTTGGCCGTTGGATTCTTATCCGCGACCTTTTGTCTTCTTCTTCTCCTTTCTTTATCTATTCATTTGTTTTAGGGCAAATGCCACAAAAAACCGTGAACTATGCCCATTGTGACACATTTACCCCAAATTTTTTTTTGTGACACAAAAAACCCCAAACTTCTATCATAGTGACACATCTATCCTCTGTTAGGGTTTCGTTAAGAATCTCCATTAAAATCTTACATGGCAATGACGTGGCGCCATGTCAGATTAAAAAAAATTAAAATACTGTTCATTGTTCATAGTTACTGTTCATCGCTACTGTTCATCTCCTTCAACCTCGCATCCCTCGGCCAAAGCTCTTCCAGAGCTTGTTCGCCGCTCCCACTGTCGTCGATGAGGCGCCATCGCCGGAGGGTGCAGCAGAGGTCGCTAGCTCGGGGCTAGGGTGGTCGGTGCTCACAGCCCCAAGCAAGCTTATGCGAAGCTTGCCCAAATCGGGGCGGAGATCTTGCGCCATGGGAGGACGACAGCAACAGCGACGGAGACGACGAGAAAGGCAAGGCCGTCGTGGGCCGCCATGGGAGGACGCGCAGCGTGTTCAAGTCCTCGAGCAGCCTCGCACTATCAGATCTACACGAGGAGGACGAGGAGAAGGAAGAAGATGGAGGAAATCGAGCCCTGGTGTTCAGGAGGTTGAAGATGATGAACAGTAAATATTTTTTTTAATTTTTTTAAAAAATCTGATGTGGCGACATGTCATTGCCACATCAGAGTTTAACAGAGATTTTTGACAAAACCCTAACAGAGGGTAGATGTGTCACTATGATTGAAGTTTGGGATTTTTAGTGTCACAAAAAAAAGTTTGGGGTAAATGTGTCACAATAGACATAGTTCAGGGTTTTTTTGTGGTATTTGCCATTTGTTTTATTTATTTTCCATTTCCCCTGAATCTTTGTCTTGGCCAGGAGGAGCCAATACACTTCAGATTCACCTTCATCAGCCAACAAACCAAATTATCCCTGGGAGGCCTTGGGTGAACCAAAGGTAACAGGCATTCCACCCTTTCGGATCACATATTTTTCTTGCCTGACCTCGGCAATACCTTCCTTAGTTTAAAGCCTGGAAGGAAGTCCATGGAGGACCCGGCTGTTACCCCCTCAGCTGCCTCAACCATTTAAGGTATCTTGGCTCGTCATTGAGAGCTGTTCAGTTTAAGGTCATGAACTGACCAAAGGCATTCCACCTTTTCGGATCACATATTTCTCTTGCCTGACCTCGGCAATACCCTCCTTAGTTTAAAGCCTGGAAGGAAGCCCATGGAGGACCCGGCTGTTACCCCCTCGGCTGCCTCAACCATTTAAGGTATCTTGGCCCGTCATTGAGAGCCGTTCAGTTTAAGGTCATGAACTGGACCAACCTGTTCCAAAGATTCCGAGATTCGCTTCTAGAAATGAAGTGTCGCTTTCGTATCATTGGATGCGTACACGTGGACTGATGCAGGGCCACTTTTGGCCGTTGGATTCTTATCCGCGACCTTTTGTCTTCTTCTTCTCCTTTCTTTATCTATTCATTTGTTTTATTTATTTTCCATTTTTCTTGTGGTCACATTAAACAAATTTCTTTGTCTTTACTCCCTTAAGTTTGCCATCTTGCTTGCCGCCTTTCGCACTCTCAATGAGTTTCATTTCCATTTTTCGATTTTACTCTCTCTTTTTGTTTGGTCGGAAGATTTTTTTTTATTATCAAATGGTCGGAAGATTTACTCTCTTGAAAAAACACATAATCAGTCATAATATTTTTCTATTCCTTTTTTTTTAATGTACCTGCTATCTCGAAGGAAAACATCACCATTGATAATAGTATCGATACCACGAAAAATTCTGAACTATTATATTTATGATGAATTTACCCAAAATGATTTTTTTGACCTAAAAAAATCCCAAATTAGTATATGTGTGACAAAAATTCCAAAGGGGTACACCTGTAACAAATTTACTTCGAACTATTCTTTTGACTACCAAAAATCTCAAACTGGCACATTAACGACGAATTTATTCCACGCTAATTTTTTGACCATAAAAAATATCAAACTGATGCATCTGTGACATTAGTATCCCTCGATTGGGTTAATACCGCGAAAAAATTCAAATTGATATAACTGTGACAAACAGATGCTAAAAATCTCAAATCGGTATACTTATCAACTATTAAATGTCATCATACTCAGCAATTTGATAAGGAAATTTAACGAAAATTAATAGAAGGTAAATTTATCAGAGATGTACCAGTTCGGTGTTTTCGATAGTAAAAAAATAATTTTGAGTAGATTTATCACAAATATACAAGTTTGGGAATTTGTTGGTAAAAAAATAGTTTGAAATAAATTTATTATAGGTGTACCAATTTAAATTTTTTTGTGATACTAACCCTTCATAGTATCATAATTTCCATCATCACTGATAATTTGGATCAAAATGTCATTATAGCAAAATATTCAACCGATAACTTTACATTTTTTAGGTGCACGAAGACTACGCACGTATAAGGCATAGTTATGATCGCGTCTTTAAGCGATGTTAGATTAAACTAATCAGTCCCCTCCCACGTAATAAAGTGACTCCCTCCCAAGTCCTCAACTCGGCCAGTCTTATGGAATGGGCCCAACTCTTGTCCTGCAAGCAAGTTGTTATGAACCAAACAACGGATAAGGAGTTTGACAGCGGTGTCGAGATTTGAATTTTCTTTTCGAGCGTTTCGATATCACTTAGAATGTCAAATCCAAAAACTTAAATCGTTAAATAAAGTATCATAATCCGCATTTTAAAGGCGTGAGACACAGTGAGTTCTACTGTTTATCAAAGAATTAAAAGAAGAACCCGTATAAAATTACGAGCCCTTGACGTCATGCTCTCCGGTACGGCAGTAAAGACAAACGCACTCCTCTCCACAACTTTCTTTACTTTTCTTTTCCTTGCGTTTTTTCTTCTGCACTTTTGACGGGAAAATTGAAAAGAAAAAAAAAAGAAAAGAAAAGAAGAAAAACAGAAGCGACTTTGGCATGGGACAGACAAACGTTGGATGAGTCAACGTTAGATAGGCGGAAGCACGAGATTTTATATACATGCCCGATGTACTGCGGGGAAGACTTTTGCCTGGTCATCAGACAATTCAAATGTAATTATCGCCCCCACGATCAAATCCTCACGACCGCAAGACTCATTATCGCCGGTTTGGCAGCACGGCTCTTTGATTTTTCAATTCGGTTCAAATCTCGAGCAAAGTCCTCAAGAATAATTTAGGTAAGATTCTATAAATCACCATTATCGAGTTAAGTACATCATATAATATGACAAGCGTGCGATTGGCGTTGTGAATTTGATCATTAGTTTGAGGGGGGATCCTTCTCCCAAACAAATAATTTCCTTCAAAGGAGCAGCAAGGAAAAACCCCATTTTAAAGTTGGAGTTTCTAGAGATTTATTAATAAGCCGCGGGAGGACAATGTTGACTATCGAGCCTCCGCTTCGATAAGGTTAATTAGGGGAGAAGACAACTGAGGCCGGGATGAAAAGGACGAAAAATAATCTCGAGGGACTCACCTTCACTGAATACATGTCGATTTAATAAGAATTCGTTTAACCAACGTGGATTCGATCGAGTCAAGACGATATGATGGCGTTTTTTTTTTAGTGAAAAAAGAGTGGGAATGAAGTTTTGAGTGAATTTGAGAGGTGATAAGAGAACGGGTCGAAGGAATAAAATAAAGCGGTGAATTGTATATCTTACAATTTTTTTTTCTTTACTTAGATTATATTTTATAATTCGAAAGCCGCTATATCAACCGCACAAGATCGATCACTTAAGAAGAAGTAACATTGCGCAATGCCTGCATTTGTGATCCACCAATCAAAAGAACGATTGAATAAAGTTTTCTTGAAATGAAGATGGAGAATAGCAAATTAAGTCCATACAAAACAAATACGCAATATCATGAACAGTCTTAGGAGATGAAAATATCGATCCATTAATATGAATTTCACATGTCCTCGTGTTCGCTCCACCGCGAGACTAATGGACTTCATTAAATCGTACTCTTCTTTTGCCCAATAGAAATCTTAAAAATAATTTACCAAAAAATAGGATTAATGCCACGAAAAATATCAAAGAGGAACGTATGTGATAAATTTATTTCAAATTAATTTTTTGCCAAAAAATCTTAAATTAGTGCACACATGTGACAAATTTATCTTTTCGGTTAAATTGGGTTAATACAAAAAAAAAATTCAAAATAATACACTTGAGAAAAAAAGAGTAAAAATCCCAAATCGATACACCTGTCAACTGCCACATGTCTTCGACAAGAAAAAAAAACAACTGCCATATGTCATCAAACTCATTAAGTTGACGATAAAATTTATCAGAAACTGACGGAAGATAAATTTACCACATATTATATCAGTTTGTGATTTTTCGTGATATTAACCATAAAAAAAACATATACTTATGAAGGTGACGACACATCATTCATAACATGCTTTTGTTTTTTTTTTTTCTTTCTTTTTTTGGTCGAACATAACGTGCCTTTGTTGAAAGTGCAAAACAAAAAAGAAAAGGAGCTTATAAGAGACCGCTAGTGACACAAGAAGAAAGTGGGGGAGAGAGAGAGAGAGAGAGGGGGGTGGGGATCACCTGCCCTAAACGCAGGTGACTTACCCACCTCCCCACCCTTGATATGGGGTGGGCATTGGGCCCCCTATATCAAGGGTGGGGATCCCCCTGCCTTAAGCAAAATAAGATAGAAGAGGGAGAACTTTATTTGTTTAAGTGCCATATAAACTAATCACATATGAAGAATCTGATCTTTAATAGGTGATATAAGAAATTCACATCTCTATAAATTGAAATTTGGAAAGAATAGACGGTGTAAGAGGCGGAGGCATGCATGACCCTCCAAATCCAAATCCTTTTTTGTCTTCAGGACAAACGTTGGGAATTTTCGTACTTTATAAAAGTCGGATAATGTAAAATTGCCAAAAAAGAAAAAACATGGACAGAGAAATCGACACCTAAAAATGATTTTGCTGCCCATCTCTTTCGCTCGCCCTCTCTCTCTCTCTCTGTCTCCTGTTTAAATTCCACAGCAAGTCACAAGTCGCCACTCCTCCATGTCTCTTCCATTTCCATCTTCTTCCTCCTCTGCTTCTTCTTCTGACGACAGCAAGAGCATCCTTTCACCTGACTCTCCACGCTCCCATCTGACCATCCCCGGTTCAATATATCGACTCACTCCTCGATAGCCCCTGTTGGGAATGCTCTGAAAGTCTTCTCTCTCTCATCTGTTCCCCACATGCTCTGAGTCTGACCAGAGAGAAACAGAGGAGACATGGCGTCTTCATCCGACCCCATCGCCAGCCTCGACGCCTCCGACTTCCGCCCCTCCTTCTCCGTCGACCCCAGCTGGCTCCTCTCTCGCGATGCCGAGACGCTCACCATGTCCCTCCGTCGATCTCTCTCCGAGCCCGAAGCGCCCCCTACGGTCGACACCCCGAACGCCTTCTTCTTCGACCCCGAACCGACGGCACCCGCCTCCGCCGCCTCGAGCTTCGACCCCGTGACGGCGCGGAAGGGACCCCGGACCGCGGGTCCCTCCCGCAAGAAGCGCAAGTCGCGCTCTTCGAACCGGTCCCAGACGACCTTCATCGCGGCGGACCCGGCCAACTTCCGGCGGATGGTGCAGCAGGTGACCGGCGTCAAGTTCGGCGGGCCCTTCGCTCTCGCGCCGCCGGTCGCGAAGCCGGAGCCGCAGCAGAGAGCCGGTTGCCGTTTCCCCGGCGGCGGAGGTCTGCTGCAGAGTCTGGACACGCCGTCGTCGTTGTTTGTCCGTGGTGTTGGGGGCGGTGGCGCCGAGAGCCCACTCTGTTTCCCTGCGCCGGCTGCGGCAGATGGCGGCGGCGGCGGCGGGGGGCTGGGCTTTGACTCGTACGCGTGCTTTCCCACTCTGGATTCGTGGAAACTCATCTGATCAAGGAATGATAGCTCTTTCGTTTTTCCCTTTGTATCTTCAGTGTTATTTTATCCTTGTCTCTCCTTAGCTGCTGATAATATGCTGGGCACTAGAAATGAAGATTATGCGTGTCATTCTCATCTGGACATAGCGCAAATATTTAAATGGTGAATGAGTTAGTCATATGATTTAGTAGGAAAAATCATTTGAGTTTAGTAAATATATAATGAGTACTGAATTTTCCCATCCGAGATGATTGGCAATGTTTTCTATATTTAGCACCTTGAGCAAGGATTCTAATTTCCGACCGATACCGGAATTGTCACCGAGGAACGACCACGGAATTACACTAGTTATTCCAAATAGCATCTGTTGCATTATCGTTCGAAATGAGCTGTTTGTAGAGCGATGATTTATCTTTCAATGTTATCTCAGGTGGAGTTTCCATCTCGATACTTATTCTTTCAGAGAATTCAATCTTGCTTATGATTATACATTATTATCAAGCTCTAGAGCAAGCTAAGCATGGACAACTTAGAAAAAGGGCAAGTCAAATTGTTAACGAATCTCAAGTCTCTCTCTCTCTCTCGTCGTTGGACGGTCTTTTTCGTTCGTTCGACAAGTCTAGCATAAGCAAACTATTCGCAAATTCACTTTGAAACTCGGCTCTCAACTCGTCAATTTGTTAAGCTCGCCCTATAAAACACTAAACCCGCCAATCCAATAGGCCATTTAAGGAAAGCAATTCTCTCTCTCTCTCTCTCTCTCTCTCTCTCTGTACTTTCATCTCTCTGGCTTCCTCTTTGTAGAGTGCGGGAGTCGAACTCCACACCTACGACGAGCAGGGCGTATGCCCACCGGCATTGAAATTAATTTACAAGGCAAGAGACAGCTTCGGTGGGATTCGACCCTATTAGGCCAACTTAATAACTCATGACACATGAAACATTGGGATTAACTAAACAAATAATGGCGATAATGGCACACGGGTACGCTCAAGTCAAGAAATCATAATGAAAAAGATCGTGTAACATTGGGGTTAGGTGATTGCGTGGTTGACTCCAGTCTCTCTATTACTTCACTTTACTTTTGGAGTTTGTATTTATATACGAGAGTGTGAGTGCTGATCGTGCATTTGAAAAAGGAAGCCGTGCTTTGGTGCCGGTGGTGATGCATAATAAATCATTTCTTTAGGGAAGTGTGCAATAAATGTCTCCAGTTAATTGTTTCGGAGGGTCACGGCTGAAAAACACGCGATTATATCGGTAATTGGTCATGGTGATACGGTACGAAAAATCACCTGATGCAATCTTAAATCTACTGAACGAATGTCGATTCAATCGTAAACTTTTCGATTTTGACGATTTATAGATGGGTGGTCTGGGAACGGCAACGGGAGAGGGCTCGTAGCCCCCTCTTCTCACGACAACTGTGTTTTTTATTGGCACCGTAGCGGCTCTCGAGTCCTAGTGTTTTTTTTTTTTTTGGAAATCTCTTTGGATCATAGCCGAATTCATATCAGAAATCGCCAACATAAACACAAACTATAATTGTGCATAATGGATCCGTTCTTTGGGAAGACATAAATCGATTGGAGCTGTTCCAATTTGCAGGACGCGATTGGAAAAGACGCGATTAAATTGATAATCGGTCGTAATACGGCACGGAGCTTTGCTGGGTGATGGGTGGTAGGAATCGGTCAAACGGGAGTCGCTGTCGAGATTGATGGCTACTCCTGCTCTTATTTAATTTGGAGTTTCGAGGGTGGGATGGTTTTTTTTTTTTTCTTCTTCTTCTTCTTCCTGACGCTTATATTGGCTCGGCAGAGGAAAAGCACAAGTGACCCGCTCTGAAAATGCAAAGCGACATGATCGTTGGACTTTTTTCATTGGATAATCACGTGTCCGTCGTTTTTAAGAAAATGGGTTTTGGGTCTTTTTCGACTCTGTAATCAGTCGCCCTGTGATTATCACGGCGGAATGCATCGTTTTTGATTGGCTAGGTCCAAAGCCGAGACGACATGCGACCAGATAACGAGAGACGTTATTCGTGTCCAGGAATTTTATTGGAGTTTTCTGTTCGGTCATTTCATGATTCCCATCTATTCCAACAACCCAATAAGAGGAATGTAATGGAGAAAAGAGGACAAGGTAAAAGGTTTGTATTTGGTAGTCGAAAAGACAAAAAAAAAAAAAAAGGTCGGATAAGATTGAGTAGTTTTAGATTTTTTTTTTGTGTCCATAATTTCATCTAGAAAAACGCCAAATTACAAGATCAAGCATAAAATTACCCTAATGGGTTCGCGAACACGATATTTTATGACTCGCCCTGAATATTCAGCAACGAGTGTGAATTCTTATAGTACCGTTTAGAGGTCATATCTCCATAATACAAGAGCGAGATCTCCACCTAAAAACAAGAAAAACTTCGACCTGGATTGGATCTTGGTAGAGCTAGTTAACAGGCACCATAGTCGGCCACCGGGTGCTTGCCTGTGTTGCGATGCTTCTCACATGCGCGAGCACTTAGAGAGAGAGAGAGAGAGAGAGAGGGGATGGTCATCTCAGAGCAGCGACCACCACCGTTGTCGCTATCAATGGCGCCACCGAACACGGTGGTTCCACGAAACAAAACTCCGGCATCGGACGTTACGGGCCTGTACTTGTCCTTTGATTCTCAAGCTCAGCCGGGAAGAACACTAGGGAGAGTGGCAATGATGGTTCGTTCCCCCTGCTCTCCCTCTCAAGTCTCAACCCAGAATCACCTTCGTTCCTCCCATTACACCCACCACATGGATCATTTACAGCAACATCGGCGACTCACTTTGAATGTAGCAGTCTCGCAGGAACACGATCAGTGTTCTCGCCGGATCACTCTCGAGTCTTTGAGTCTTTGACTATCTATCTAAACCCTAGAACTCTCGATCCAGAGCAAATAAGGATCATGCACATACCCGGGAGCGGGAGTGGCCTTTGTGCGATTCCTTTGATTGAAAATGAGAGGTTCTTTTTCGAAATGTGCACCCTTGGATTAAGTCCATTAAATCGGAGCCCTCCATCCATCGCTCTAATGTTTAAGTGGGTAACCAGTTGCCAATGGTTTTGGGGGAGGAAAAAACACACACAAATAATAATAATAATAAAACCATTACAAAGATGGTCTGTCGTCTCTAAATTCTATGAAAATATGAGATGTATCCTTCAATTACTTTAAGTTCAAAGCCATCGTTAGAGATATTTATATTGTCCAGAGGCTTAATTGAACACGCATAAAAGTTTATCGATGGTAATTAATGAGCAGCTAAAATGTGCGATATTATAATTTGGATCAAAATTCAAGGACTATTTATGTTAATGCAACCAACTAATCTATCGAGAAAAGGGGAAAAAAGGGACATAAAAAATGAAGATACGCTCAGTTTTGTGATACTTGTATGTCCAAAAGCGGTGGTAAAATCATTTTGCTCGTGACAAAATGTTGATCCCTTTCAATTAATTTGAGATGCTTCACAAAAAAAAAAATCAAATTGAGATGAAATCAATTCTTCTTCCAACATAAAAATATGAATTAAGTCATTTCACCCAATTTAATTTTTTCCATCTCCTTTACTTTTTATTAGGCCCCACACAAATTTTCTATTTTCATAATAAAAATTTATTTGATAACATCATAAAATTTCTATAGTGGCTGGGCCGGCGGAGGCTAACGTCGGAGGCAACCGATGGATTGACATGGACGCGGGAAAAAAAAGAAGTGAGCGATGAGAAGGAACTCTTTTATTTTTAGAAATGGAAAAGCATAAAATTTTTGCTTTTCGTTTTTGTTTCAAACATATTCATAAAATGAATTTATGTTTCAGAAATAAAAAAAAAATGTGTTACCAAACGGATTTTCGTTTCAAACCCGTTGGAAGAGAAACAGGAAAAACACAACGGCTATCATTTGCACCCGAAACATCCTACAGAAACATACACCGACAAATGTCGGTCTTAATAAAAATCGTTCTTTTTATGCGAAAAAGGATTCTCCGTTTAGGTCCATTAGTAGATCTCGATTGAAACGATATTTTGGCTGTCCGAACCGTGCCCAACTATTATTGGTCCTTTTACTTTTCAAAGATCACAGGGGGGTGGCAGAGAGAACGGTGTTGACTTTTGGTGCATTGGTAGAGGCTACTGAGTCAAGGCCCTAACAACAGCCACCGCCACGTGTCATGTGCCCATTCATCGGCCACCGTCCATGTGTCAGCCTCCAGTTTGACCCGGACTTTGCGTGCTTGTTGGGACTTTGGGCGGCATCTACCCCCGAACGGCGAACACTACTTCATGCTTACGCTCGCATGCCGTCATGATCATCCGCCCCCCCTCTCTTTTCCCTTTTTACTTGTTTGTTTTCTCTTTGCACGCCAAAATTAGTCCCTTGTCAAGGGATGAAAGCTGCCGCTTCTTCTTCTCCTTCTTCTTCTTCTTCTTCTTCTTCTTCTTTTAATCAAATGTTTTGTTTAGTGAGTGAAAAGAGTGGAAATCGGCGGCCCTCCTGAGCGTTATCGTAGGAGTTCAAAGCTCATAACAAAGTACATTCGAGTCATGACTAATGCTCATTTTGAACGACCCTATCACGTCCGTTCCATGACGGTATTAATGTGAGAAGAGATGGAATTATTTTACATCGTGACGCAATCGAACCTAAAACGCATGGTTTCTTTAGGTCAAGAGTGACTCACCAACGATGCACTTTTGAGACCAAGAAAATGTAACGCTTGGAGGTTTTTTTTTTTTTTTGGCATATTAAAACTCTTTAAAGCTCAATTCACATCATTATGCTCGATAAAAAGAATGAGAAAACCTTAAAATAAAATAAAATAAAGGTAAATACTTCGAAGACTAACCCGTTCCCATGCGGTAAGTCTTACACAATCAGGGCAACTTCGCAAAAGGTTTATCGAGAGCAAAAGTTGAATGGTTAACCATTCTTCTTTTCCTTTTTTTTCTTCTTCTTCCAACTATGGTTGCGATCTGCAGTTGAATCTTGCGCCCCCATCTAACTCAATCCCGCCCCAGGGCTGTGTGCCTAGCGGCGATGCTCAATTGCTCTTACCTCTCGGGGAATCCAAGAGTCCCTTGAATCTAATGATGAGAACTGTTCTTCCTTGTTCAACGTTTAAGCCAACTCACTACATTTTAAAAGCTCCATTTATTTTGTAAAAAAAACGAAAGATTTGAAAAATAATTTCATATAAATAATTCATTGTATTGCTTGAAATAATCAGTAAATGAAAGTATATTTCCATAATCGATAAAAATAATTTTGATGGGAAATGATTTTTTTTTTCGCTCCTCATCTTTTATAAAAAAAAAATTATAATCGATTATTTATTGAAAAAATATTTTTAAATTCGTCATGTTTGTGTCGACATAAGTAAAAGCAAAAGGTTCTTCGATTATTTTTTTCCGATGTTGGGCTAGACCATATATCTTAGTCGGGTCGGCCTGCATGGTTAGATTGCACAAGGCGAAGGCCTCAGTTGATAGGGCCGAGCCCAAGCCCAGCCCGCAAGGATTCATCCATCCCCTCAACGACCCGCCGTTCGTCTCGTCCTGGCCATCCCCGTTATCCACTTCTATCCGCTGACTCCACCGGGTGAATCAGAATTCCGCACACGGGGAGGAGAATCTCTCTTCGCTTGCCTATCCCCCCAAAAACCCAAACGCATCGAGCCTCATTCGTTGATACGTGTTGTGATATGTGAAAGAGAGAATGGCTCTGCTCTACTGCTACAGTCCCGTCGCCGCTTTCTCTTCGCCTCCTCCCTCTCCACTCTCGTCGTCGTCGTCGTCGTCGTCGTCTCTGCTACTCACGGCGAAAGCGGGTATTAATTCTTTCGCGGGTCTTTCAGTTTTCCTCTGTGTTTGGTTGCACTGAATCCTGAGTTTCTCACTGGGGGACGAGAGAGGACAGAAAAACTCGACCTTGGTGGTGTTCTAGTATTGTTCAAGAAAAGTGAAATGAGGTGAAGAGCATAATGTTCTTGTGCGTTTTAATTTCTCCGTTGGGCTTTCCTTGGCACACTTCATATCCGTTTCGTGTTTCCCTTCTGACCGGCCGTGTAATATGAGTTGTTGCGCGCTATCGTATTCGATCCTAATGTGGATGTGGAAGTAACTTGTGTTTTATTTTCACGCTCCGTGACGTTTTCTGAACTTGTATTTCAGCTTCCAGGTTGCGCATCAAGCCAATCACTCTGCCCCCAAATTCTTTCGGTGCAATTAACTATCCAAATGAGAAGAGGGGTTCACTAATTGTGAGGGCTGATTCCAATGCCGAGGGACCAGGGCCAGCTGATGGTGGTGAGGCTCCGTCGCAGAACAAGGAAGAGGCCACGCCAGTTGACAAGCTGCCCTTGGAGTCGAAGCTGCAGGAGAAGGCGGAACAGAAGTTGAGGATGAAATTGGCGAAGAAGATAAGACTCCGGAGGAAGCGGCTCGTTAGGAAGCGAAGGCTGAGGAAGAAGGGCCGATGGCCGCCTTCGAAGGTGAAGAAATTGAAGAATGTCTGAGCTGCATACCTCAAGATGCCTGGCAGGTTTTTTTTTTGACATCCTTTTTTGAACTTGCCATTTTGGATGGAGATCTGTGTTCATTAATCTGATTCATGTGGATGTGACTGCTTCCTGTAAGGCGAAGATTTAGAGGAATATATTTTCATTTTTTGGGTTAGAGTTCGGCTTCAAAGTTTGGGTGACTGGTGTTTGTCAACCTCACTCCTGCTGGTTGTCGATCATGAGTCATTTGTGACCTTCAAGTTCTGCTGGTTTGAGATGGTTCAAATCCTCTGATGGAATTTTGGTTTGGAATGAGGTTCAGATGTTAACAACATCATGGACTAATCAGTAAGTTTGCCCTTGCGACGAGATAGAATGAAATGTCTTGTCAAACTGGCATAGGGGAGCATGAATTCGCTAAATTACCTGACTGCAATAACCCAAAGACTAGAAAGCAATTATTGTCAATTGTCAATTGAGTTAGATCTATCCCTTGTATACCATTGTTGAAATCTCCAACCCCCCCTCCCCCCCCCCCTCTCTCTCTCTCCCCATTGTTTCCACAACCAGGGTTTTCTGGCCCTTCTTTACCCAATGAACCACCAAGTTGCCGCCGAGAGTTGCAGAGAACCTCTTCACTACTCTACATTCACAGTCTCAGTCTCAGACATTATAACTAGTTATTGCTTATATGGTGATAATAGATGAAGAGACCGATGAGGAAGCATGATTTCTGCCACCACCAAAATTGTTGCAAATAGAACGTTGCCACAACGCCGCTGCCTTTTGATTTGACTCTTAAGGTTTTGTTGAGCGCACTCTCGTACTCAACCAAGTAAGCAAAACTATGCGTAGGACTTGAGGGAACAAAGAGCCGTCTTTCACTAACTTTCGGCTCTTTTTACATGCTATTTCATTCTGCCTATGGTGTAAGTGTAAGGGCCTGTTTCGTCATGAGAGTGCATGATGCGTTTCTATGGCTATGGTTACCGTTTGAATTTGCTCCTGAACTGAAAGTGTTCCCGGTGCATGTTTGAATTTGCTCCTGAACTGAAAGTGTTCCGGGTGCATCTTCGCCCTGTCATTCGGGCTTGATGCATACCGGAGCATCAGTTCTCGCAGCCTTAAGTGCAGATTCCTTTTACTTGTTCATGTATTTTGCAACTGCAGGTTCTTGCCCTCTATTTGCCTACCTGCACTAAGTAGCTAATGAAGTCTATAACAGCTTTTTGAGCGACTCAGTTTGAAGTAATGACAAACTAAAACAACAAACTAGTCACTCTAATCATTTTATCGCGCTTTACAATCTAATCGTTTTATCGCGCTTTATAAACAAGAACCGATGAGCTCTATCGAGCTCTTATTCCTGCACAGTAGAGGATTCGTTTTCCGTTACTTCCAAGAGGTTGCTAGCCAGGTCATTCATAGGGAATGACTTCATTTGGATCAGGTTGTTGGCATATGATCATTTGGATATTGAGATCATACCGTTACGAATCAATCAAGAGCACCTTGGAATAGCACGGCATGGCAAATCAAGGCTGACATGAACTCTAACATGAATTCTATTTACAAAATTCGGAGCCGACCATACATAAATAGCTACAGACAGAAATCGGTGTAAGAGAAAAACCCAATTGTCTTTTCATCTTTCACTTTCTTTAGCCATTAGCGTCAGTGTAGCAGCAAGAGTATGACGAGCTAGAATTCCACCTCCCGTTCTAATCTGGAGCTATGCGGTCTCCTTCAGTTGGTCACAGTGACTGTTTAGACGAGCATGTCTCCCTTGAGAATGTTAAATTTGCAAAGGGGACAAGTCGCGTTTATCAGGAGCCACTTGCTGATGCATGAGCAGTGGAAATGGTGATTGCATGGAAGGGTATAAAGCTCCGCCCCATCTACATATGTCGAGAGGCATATGCAGCATTCCTGCAAGTCACAGTAGAAAGCTTATAAGTTGGGCAAGCAGAGTTTCTTGTGGAGCTACTGCTAGTAATGAGATATCATAATCTGAGGAAAGTCACAAGGGACCCTTTTTAATCGTATCGGCGAATCAATGTCCATGCGGACTTAGCTTGGACTACATCTTATTTTCTGCTAGTCCGTAATTAAAGACCTCATGGAGATTTTTTCTAAAGCAACTGTGATCATTTGACATCACGAATTTGTAAAGATTATAAAATCATTTCGAAAAACTTTGGTTTACACAGGAAGAACTATCTTCCATCAAATGCAACTTCCCCTTCTGTTGGATCTTGGACATCCGTAGGACTTTTGCAAAGCATAATCATGGAAGATAAGCATAAGTACATGAGAAGGAGTTCCAAAGATATGCTCACTTACTGAATCTTCTGAATGAAGAAAAAGTTCACCACTTGAACCATCGTTTCTCAATCCTGACCTTGCCCCAAGTACTTCTTCCATCCCAAGATTGTTGAACGTGCTAAGCACACTAGCTGGGCGGTACCTATACTTAGGAAGACTCCTGATAATATCTTCAGATGCCCCTTCAGTGCTTGCAACAGCATAGGCAATTGCCAATATGGGGATGCAGCAAAAGAGAGCCAAGAAGACCACGAAAGCCATACCAATGCAGAAGATCACGAAGAAGACATCGAAAGCAAGAAAAACAACTGTCAACCTGCAATTAATTCCAGCAAGTAAACAAAATCAGGTTTCATATATGTTTGCTACACTTCATCAAACCATGGAAGAGAACAGAAACAATAACTGTGCATGGCCATCACAAAGTATAAAGCACAAAGTAATTGGTGGTCATTCAAGACATACTGATGCCCGACTTTAAAATGATTTCCAATGCAGGTTCCAAATTCCAATAGCTCCCACAGTAACATGACTGTGGAAGTATGTAAAGCAATTGATTTATGTATTACTGTATCACTAAGCATAGAAAACCGGACTCCAATCCTAAAAGAAAGCGATTCAAGATGCACATTAAAGAAAAGACACTCACCAGTAGAGACGCGGCGCATCTTGAAGAAGTGGTTGTCCACCCACAACAATCCAATAGAAACCAAAGACCCACCATACCGATGATATTAATGTATTCAAGGATTCCAACCTTTTCAGCATCCTGTAAAACATTGATAAGGAACACAAGGAACTGCTTCAACAATCAGTACCTTTCTTACATATATGATTATTTCACAATTTGAATGATGCTTTAAAAGAATAACCTACAAAAGTGAATTAAAGAACTTAGCTCAGCCTTGAGCTATTAAATCTTACAACACTCATCCTGATTACTAATACAAGCAAAGGACCTAACACAATACCCTGCCCTTGTGGTTCTCCTCTAGCTAAATCAGTTTGGAGTTTGAGAATCAAGAGCAGTCAAAATTATCTCTGCAGTTCAAATACACTTCTTCACAATTCCTGGTCAATTCACCAATGCCCGTTCATCTTTCCATGTGTATGAACTTAGTCTAACGATCGAGTGCCACCATCTTGTTACCTTTCCTCCCCTAACTAATGCCTTTGATCACACGTCCCTTAACCAACTACTACCATCATCAAAATAGATCGATCACCTCATAAAACTCACTGATCGATCACAATGACACCACAATGACAACTAAACGAGTCCTTACAACCCATAAAGCTTCAATATTTCGGCTAGGAACAGCAACATCACGGGCAATACACCAATGTAACATCTCAGAAGACATGAATTGAGGCTCACCTGCTGCGACTTGGCGACCGTGACAGCCCGCTCACACCCACGAGCTCGTCGTCCCCGTCCCTCCGCCGATACTCAGCGCACACGAAGCCCACATGGAATAGGCACTGCACAGCGTACCCGCAGAGCCACAGCCTGAGAGGAGTGGACGGCCTCTCCTTGAAGGCGGACAGGAGCACGACCACCGCGACCACCACGAAGGCCAGGTTCCACACGAAGTCGAGGACCACGATCGGCCTCGAGCACGCGGCGAGCCCCTCGCCGAAGGCGCTCGAGGCCGACCCCTCGACGTCGCCGCCCGATCGGCCGCCGCCGTCGCCGTCGCCGTCGCAGTCCCCGAGGAGGAAGGAGCGGTGGCGGGTCCTGATCAGGCGAGCGAAGCGGGAGGGGGAGGAGGTCGCGGGGGCGTGGCGGCAGAGTAGCGGATCGTTGCCGCCGCCGGGGCCGCCATGCAAGGGGTCTTCTGGGTCATCCATCTCTGGGTCTTGGAGGAGAGCGACAGAGAAAGGGGAAAACAGAGGAAAGATGCGACCTTTGTCTGTGTAAGAGTATGCGTGCCTGTGTCTAGAGAGGGAGAGAGAGATGGAGTTTAGGTGGTGGTGGTGGTTACTGGGTAGGGGAGGAGCTGGTGGAGGAGTGGTTTGGGTTTTGGACAGGGAGGGTGGAGAGCGGAGGAGGTAGGAGTCGCTGTTCGTCTTTTGTTGTTGTGGGAAAACTGTGGAGAATGCCAAACACCATCTTTTCCCCTCACCAATACGGGCAAATACCCAACTCTTTATTAGGATTAACATTCAATTCAAACTCCTCATTATCATATCATTTACCTATTCTCAATGTGTATAGTGGGAATTCATTATTTATAAAATTCCTCCCTTTTTGTATTCCCCTCCATCTTTAATTATGAAATAATGATTTTCCTTAGAGAAAAAAAAAAGCGGGCTTTGAAATTAGAAATAGACATATTTCTCGTCAAGAAAGATTGAATGATATAACGGGGACGAGATAATGATGACCCGCGATTTGTAGCGATCGGGACAGATGCATTAAAAGTAGTGGAGTCGAAGACACAGGTTGATATGCGGCATTGCTGACCAATTTGATGATGGTGATACTAGTCAAGTAGTAATCATATAAATGGACTCATAAGCTATGTGGTTCAAGAAATCCCTCCACCATGGAAACAAAAAAGTACGGTTAAGTCATAAGTTTTAGTTTTAGTTTTAGATTTATTATTTTATTATTTATTTATTTTTTCGGGTCGGAAGAGACATTTTCATTGATAACGATCAAGGTGGAATGCTCGAGGGATGAGCTTCATTACATAGTAGATCCTAGAGAGTTCAGGATGGAGAGGATACCCAGTTTCGAGGTAATTTTTTCTTCTTTGCGTCTTGGCTATCTAACCCGCCACCATGTTATACTCTCTACGTGTTAGTTATATTCAATAAAAAGGGTCACAAGTAAGTTTAAACGTAGTATGAGTGTTAAATAAACCGTAAATGAGTCTATAACATGCATAGATCCAATCCACTTCTATGATTCTCTCTTCATTCTCTCTCGCATTCATTCACTCCACACTATTATCTCGATTTGGGTACGAGTTTTCCTAGATTGGATTAAATATAAAAAGTGTTTTAGGAATAAGGGTCGGGCATAAGTCACTATATTTGTATTACATAGAAATGGGCAAAAAATGGAATTCATTTGAGTTTGATAGTTTTCGACTCGACCCAATTCAAACCCGACCCGATTAACTCGTTCAATGGGTCTTACTTATTTGAGATGGGCAATGAGAAATTTTACATATTCGCAATTGACTTACGCTATGAAAAGAGATAAACCCGCCCGATGGAACTAAAGAATGGATGAAGAAGACAACGTTTTCCTTCGTTGGATAGGTGATGTGGACGGATTAGCATTTCGTATCGATGGCTGATGTCAATTAAATTAATTTAATCATTTTGCGTCGATTGATCTGAGGGAGTTGGGGGCTGACGGACATGAAAACAGTCTGTCCATTAATTTTTAAATTTTTTTTTTTGGGATTTGTTTGTCATCTTCAAATTATTGTTTGTTTGGTCGAAATCTTCAAAGTTTGGTCTTTGTTGTTCTAGGGGTTTTTAACTTTTTATTGCTGCAGTTGTCTCTTGGTAAGCCCTCCCATATTTCGAATGAATAACAGTAGGAACTCGTTCTCCTTAATTAAAAACGACTTAATTCAGCACAAGAATTAGCTCTCATCTAAATGTAAAATTTGAGGGATTTCGTAATAATTTAAGAAGAAGGACTACTAATCATGGACTCGAGGGAAAATTACACAAAGACTTATTGTGCGGATGTCAATTCAATCCTAAACTTTTCAATTTCGCCAATTTAATTATAAGCCTTTGCGCGAACTTCTAACCTAATTCTTCCAGTCAATTTTCGCCGGAGACGTTGATGCATTGGTCCAATAAGGTCGGCTATCCTACGTGGCATACCGCCGTACTAGCAATTTCCTACGGAAATCAGTCAAAAAAGACTATATTGGAGATTTGCGCAAATGTTTAAGACCAACTTGATAAAATTGAAAATTTTAGGACTAAGTTCACGTCCGTACAATAGATTAGAATTGATCAGACCATTTCCCGCCAACCAAAGAGGGGATAATGAACATGGTTAGATTTTGGAAGGACTAAATTGTTGGTGCGTAGACATCAATGGTTGTTTAACATGTAAAACCCCCCCTAATATAATCAGCATAGTACTTGAATCATTTTAGTTGGAGGTTGATGCTTAACTATCTACGGCTACTTTATGGCAGGTGTTATTCCATACGACATCACCGAAAAATGTTGTTTAATGTTCCAACTGTCCAAGTTCTAATCAAAAGGTTCGACTTACATTAAAAATGTACCCGAATAGAGAGTAGTCCAGAATATATCAAAGGTGTACAGGTGCATTACTATAAGCAAATAATGGAATTAGCTGCAAAACTTAGGATAATGATAACAATTATAGTATCAAATGTCCACCCCTAAATAATTAGTGATCCAAGTGTGCCACAATGATAGGCAATTGCCTATTCCGCAGACCATAGTTATATTATAGATGACATAGAATATCCGAAAAAGGATGGCAAAAGAAACCGTTGATCGACCGGGGAACACATTCGCTACCATGTTCGATGAGATACCACTTCAAAAGTGAACGATCGACTCATTCCATACCCTAAATGATCGCAAGAAAACCTTTTGATAACACGGATTCTACTCCTCGATCAATACCAACTTGCAATACGAATTGGCTAGATCCCGCGTCTTAAGCGAAACAAGGACGATATGTATGATAAGCTAACAAGACGAGAACGGCTCCTTTAGCAGCATATCTAAGATAATTTACTGTTGAAGAGCATGTAACAGCAGCTAAGCAAGAAGTACATTTTACAGCCACAAAGATCAACATAACTTGGATTGAGGGCGATAACATACTGACTTATGAGATTATTCCATATAATTACAACCATCGGTTATATAAATTAGATAGAAGATCTAGAAGAGTAATCATCATCTCCCTTAATCCGGATGTTTGTCGATTCTTTTAACAAATCAAAGGAAGTGAAGGAATAGGGCAGGATAACGACATCCATCTTTTTGCCCGCGTTTTCGAGTAGACTTTGGATCGGCACCACCTGCATTGCATTGGCCAAGAACACATATTGGAAGGTGAGATGAGAAAATACCCTTCCGCATTATTAAGCCTGTGTTCGCTCGATTGCATTTCTTATCATATCTTCAACTTGAATCGCATAAAATCAATTCGGATGAACTAACGCATCCTTTTACACTTGCCAGCACAGCAAATGTTATGTCCACATTAAAGTTCGAAGTGGAATAAGACATCAACGGGGAAATAGGAAAGATGAGATGTTCTGACCTTGTTCGGCTCGGAAAAGGAGTTCTCATCCATCAAGTTAGCAGATGTCAATACCGTCTTTGAGGATCCAGACTTTTGTATCGAATTTTGATCCAGTCCGCTAATGGAAATACTTAGATTTACCGAACTGCTACCGAAGTTCACAATCTGCAAAAAAATTACCAGGTTACCCAACCAAAGTAAATCTTGCAGCATTTATTTTATGAGGGCCACACTGCTCTTATTTCCTGCTATAGTCGTGTCTGACATCCGGAGAAAAGGAAACCCATCCACACCAAAGTCGAATGTGAACTGGGATTAGAGCACAAACAGAAGTACACAAAATCAAGGTATGGCACCCTATCACAGACCTTAATCTTTATGTAGCTTTTTTTATCCTCTGAATTTGTCCATGTGATCGCTGAGGCGAGAAGTGAGCTGGAGGAATTTGCTTGAATTGTTGCATCAAGAAGAGTTGCTCCACTTGACTCGGCAAAAAACCGCTGGACCCAATAACTTGGAGTTCCATAGTAATGTGATGAATCAAAAACGATTGCATCAGGATTCCACCTGGGGATGGAAGATTTGTCAAACCTTAGCCAGAACTTAAAAATCCTGCTTAATGCTAAAAGTCTCCGCCAGATCGATATTCAAAAAGGGCATCATGGAAGTACCTCCTATCGTTTGAATTGACAAAGAGTGGCGCATAGCTTGCCATCTCAACGATATCACTGCAAAGATGAGATAAAAATGATCAGCTTTTCTTTAATTCAGCAGCAAAGGATGAATTCAAAAGAAAATCAGAGCTACATCCTTGAATTCAAAGGATTTTCCCAATGTGAAACTGATTAGTTAGCTATAGCAGTCACCTCTTTTCGCATGGAAATAAAAGGCACGTGAGCAAGTGCATGCACGCGCGCACACACACACACACTCATATGGAAACAGAGAGCACACCTGTTCTTTTCTAGCCCAATAAGGAAGCCAGCTTCAGCCAAGCCTGCTAATAGACTTCCTGTGCCTGCATCTTTTCCAGTCACAGCATATTCACTTACAAAAGCCTGAACACAGTAGATCACAAGATCAACAGGGTTGCACGGTTGGATGTGCATATTAGTTATGAGTAGACACATCAGACTGCACCTTTGGACCAGCGCGAGACGTCTTATCAAACTTATGAGCCATAGAAAATAGATTATTGGCAGATGTATAGACCTAAGCAAGAAGCCAAGGTATTCATCAGTAATATAATATGGAATACAACACAAAGAAATCTGCACCAACAGGCAATTGCAGTGCTAAAGATGTCAATGTTCGACTTACGTGATAATCGTAGAAATCAGCTGGGTGATTTAACGGTTGAGAAGAGCCATCGCAGTTGGAAATCATTTTAATGTCTGGATAGGCACTTTTAATAGCACTATGAAACTTGAGGTAATTCCCTGGTCAGTTTGATACAAAAGGTAGATCTTACCGGATCAGTCCTACAATCTAAGTTAAGACATAACATCAGGAGAAAGGGGACGACAGTCACAAACCAACCTAGGTAATTCTTCTTGCCACAGTCTTCATTCCCGATAGCAACATATCGTAGGTCAAAAGGCTCCGGGTGTCCCATTTCAGCTCGCAAGGAACCCCATGTAGAATTGGGATCCCCTCTAGCAAACTCTATGCCGTCAAGTGCTTCCTGGAGTTAAGTTAAAGGTCATTGACTTTGAGATAAACTTCATTACCAGAAGAAACAAAAACAAACAAAGCCTTCAAATGGACAGATGGTGAAAAATTTATCTCATGAGGAAGTGCTGCAAACCGTCGACATAACATCAAAAAGAATATTCGTATAAACCAAAGGACTAACACTTACAAAAGAGCAGCTAATAAATGTCCAGATAAGAAACCAGTGGTTCACACTTTACTAAAAGAGCAGCTACAATGTTTTCACATAACTTAATTGAGACGATATTTACACAACCAAATGATCAAGATCCATGAGTCTCATCGATGCTAACCACCTGAAGTGTTGAACAAAAGAAAAGGCAGCTAAAAGATGCTATGGCGGAAATAAATCAGGCTCCACTGAAAAGGAATGCTGTGCCCAGATGGGTGCATCAACTTCACTCAATATTTTATCCTCATGCTTTCTAAAAGTAGAAGACATTTACTCACAACGAAAACTTGTGCCGAGGTAATTGCATACTGATGGAATATATTCATGGAGGCATTCCACACTATATAAGGGCATTAAATGCAGTAATCTATCAGGGCACATTGATACTTTCCGGTTCTGCTTCACATATGACAAGACATACATATAGACAAATCGTGTAAGCCTACCATTGCTCATGAACTGATCGATGTCAATGCGCCATCAATTGGCTAGATTGGACAGTATTTGGACTCACCTGTACAAAAGGCGAGACAACAGAAGTGTCTACTTGATCGTTGTGGCTGATTCCTGCAGAGAGAGAAAAGTAACAGAGTATGAAAGAAAGATCAGCAGAATATGGTAAACAAGGATAAAAATGTGACATAGCATCAAGATGCTAAAGTACCGTTGTTAAAAACCCATATTGGCCGAGTTTTCAGGTCCTCTGCAAGCTGTAAAGAAAATAACCATTCCATTATTCAACCAAACCAAAAATTTAGATCTTCAAAGTCCCAGAAGTACTTTTACGAGAATAAAAAGTTGCAACCAAAAGCATAAATACTGACCTGAAGGAACTCAAAGTAACCGAGACCATCATCGGTCCAATACAACCACACGTCACCAAAGTGGCCAGGTCTCTCTTCCCATGGTCCAACAGTTTCTTTCCAGCGAAATGCATTTCTTAACCATTCACCTTCAACAAAACAGCCACCTAGAGGAAAAATGAAGAAAAGACGCTTCATGAGCTAAGAAGAGAAGCATGAGTAATTTATCAAGCTAATCATGAGCAGTTCTGTGGATATCTATTGCAATGCCTATTGATGATTAGAGACATGCAAAACTTGGGTCAGGGAAAAATTATCAATGAGAGAAGAAAATACAAAAGGTTGGGCTTCGGAAAATGGGTTAATACCACGAAAAGCCCCAAACTGGTACACTTGTGACAATTTACTCCCCAACATGTTACACCTGTGATAGTTTACCCCAAAGTGACATGGATTTCCATGTGAACTTGCCATGTCAATTGAGTTATTGTCATGTGTCATCCAGCACAACAATTTCACGGTAAAATTTTATGGAAGCTAATGGATACTAAATATGTCATGGGTGTACCAGCTTGGGGCTTTTGGTGACCCGAAAATTAGTTTGGAGTAAGTTTGTCACAGGTGTACTGGTTTGGAGTTCATATTAATAAAAGGAGAGAATAGTCTCCATGTAGCTCGGTTGACATAACTCTTACTGCTATATGAAGAACTAATAACCACAGTATTGAAAAAATTGATTCATAGCCAATTTTTCCAAATAAAACTTAGTTGAAACAGTTTAAGTCAACGAGTATAATTTCATGAAACTCTTCCCAGTGATGAACAGTGACATCTAAAACGCCCCTTTTACAAATTGATGCTGCATTAAATGAAGTTCAAAGCAGCAATTCTGCGAGTACAATGGACTTGGAAATCGAGTCTTTACATCTGAATTTGGTCTCCGTCAAGATTAGATGGTGGATACTCACGTTTAGAAAGTGGCTAGATAAAATGAAACTAATTCTATCGTCCAATAGACAAATTTAAAACAAAACAAAAAGGCCAAATCGCACTGGAGTAAATGAAGAAACTGAAATATGTATTATGTACACTCCTACGCACGCAAGCATAAGCACCTACAAACCTGCAGCCAACTATGAGTGAGAACACATAAGAATGATTAAATGCTCAAAGGTTTTCTTGTTTATTAATCCTACCATATCGAATATTCCATATTTGTTGTCCTCCACATTGCAGGTTTGAGTCATTTTAGTAGATGATATCAATCCCGAAATTTAAAGATCAGCTTAGTGCAGATATATGCATTAGATGTAACTAGGGAAAATTAGCATACGAGATCACCCATATTCGGTCTAGATGCACACGGTCCACCTCATATCACGTTAGTGTAGCATGAGCTAAAAGATAAAAGCAAAATTATATACCTGGGAATCTGATGAATTGAGGTTTAATATCTTCAAGCATTTCAACAAGCTCAGTTCTGAAACCACGTCCCTGTGCAAGGTAAGTTTTTGGAAGAACATCAAGGGATGTTTAGAAAAGCAACTAATAACGCATCATTTTTTGCAGAAAGCAAAGAACTGCAGCATTAAAAGCACCTATAGTCAAGTTCTCGTGCTTCAACGCAAAGCACGTAGATTCACATCCCATGCTTCAGCAACTCCACAAAGAAAAAAAGTTGATACCTTGTACGTGTCCAAAGGCATAGCTGAGACTTGATCAAACCATATCACTCCCTTATTTGTGGTTGTCAACTGAAGTCTAGAGTTGGTATTTGATTCCTTGGCTTGCAAAAGAACCTCCATCTTTGTCCAGTTTGATACATCAGAAGCAGAAGCTCTGCATTAAGACTTTCAAACATCATTATGCTGATCCAGTAGATCCTCTCTCCTGGCATCACTCTATTAAGACTCTTTTTTTTTTTTTTTTGGTAAATCCATTAAGACTCTTCATACCTCCTAATTCATACTATTTTCAATCAAAAGGAAAGAAGCTGCCCCAGAAAGGCAATAAGATGGACTAGAGAGAGTGCAGAATGAAATTCAATGGTCCCCAAGGATACCACATTTTCTAATTAACACTATATATCTGGGCTTCTACTAGCACTTAAATGGTACTTGCATTATGTTCGCAGCAGCCAGAGTTGGAGTCCCACTTGAGCCCGTCAAAGAAACAGAAACATTAATTGATCCTGATGAGCGAACATAAAGGACCACTTTGTACGTCTTCGCTGCTTCTATATTCTGAAGAGAGACAAAACATAGGATTTGAAGTACAAAAAAAATATTCAAGAGCAGATGGAAAGAAGATAAAATCATCCAAGCATTCAAAAGTAGATTGATGTAGTCCAAAGAAATCCTGAAGAGATCTGAAATGTTTTGGAAAATGAAAAACTGGAATCCAACAGATAGAGATGAGAACTTGAAGCCATGTTTAATATTAGTCATGGAAGATCAGAGCATAAGGAAAACAATGATTGTTTAGGAAATAAACATCAAACAGTCATTAGTACTCACCATGCCCCAGAATCCTGGGTTATACACACCGATACCACCAGCTGGACACATATTATCACCTTGGCTGTCACAAAGCACATCCATCTTAAGTGCAATTTTATTGCGTTCAAAGCATGATGACCGGTCAGTTGAAACAACCAAAGACGACTCGTCCCCAATTATCGACCAAGGGTCAATGTTTGAGGGTGTATTAGGGCCCCCAGCTTCAAATCCTGGAGTTAGAATGAGTCAGGAAATTCGTTCAGGTGATGACACCTTCATAGTGCAGGAGTTAACATAAAAAAGTGCTGATTCTTTAAAATATGAAGTTCATGAGAAGATGAGAGGTAGACCGGACACAAAAAACAAACAGATTCTACTATGTCCCTTAACCACCGGATGATAGAGAATGAAACATTCTTCGAAGAGTAAAGTGTCATAATAGGAAAGCATCTTAATAACGTGCTCAATAATGCACAGATGAGTCTAAATGCATAAGCAACTAATTCCCCCTGCATACCAGATGTCTAAGAAATAATTTGGCAATCCATTCCGACTAAACCAATAGGAGCAGGGACACATCCAATTCCAACAACTTAGCACAGTACTATGAAATATAAATTAGATGAGCACAGTACATCCCCCTTCTTGCTTGAAGAAATTAAAGGAATCGTGAGATCACCTCTGTTGCTTACAAGCTCCGCCCACAATCCTCCAGCCCCAGCATGGTTGATCTCCTGCAATGATGACACTTCATATAAGGCACATCCACCATCAACGAAATAAGGTACAGCAAAAGTTAGAAATCAAGTCAAGTCGTTGAAATGCGTCAACCAGTAGAATGGACGTTCAAGAGTAACTAAGGAAATAATGATACTTTTGCTGTTCATCTCCATAGGCAAGTTAGTAATGCAGCAAACCATTAAAAACCAATAGACTCGCACGAGTGTTGCTACACACAGAAACTCGGGGCCATCTCAACATGGCATCAAAAGGTCAAACAGATGATCGTGAACATTAGTCTATCAGCTCACTGAAAGTTCTTCATAGACAAGCTCACACGAGGGTATAAATAATTGCAACAAAGAACATCGACAGAATAGAAGAATGAACTCTCTTAGGGTCCTGAACAGACCTCAAAGAATATACCGAAAAGCGTTTCAGGTATCGGCTGACCCGTGGAAGCATTAACGAGCAGCAGTGCAGTCTGATTTGCCTCGACATCAAGAGCAAAACATTCCCATACAGAAGAAAGGCTGATGAAGAGGAATAGCAGAAGGCCACTGCTCGGAACTGCTTTGCAAACCCGCATTGTCACTCCTCTACCACATTCAATTTCAGCACCCTAATGAAGGGGAAGTTCAGTAGAAAACTCAGTCATGCCACGATCGAAAAGATTGATATCATAGAAAAGAAAATAAAGTCAAGATCATAACGACTTGGCTTTGTAGAGGTCATCTAATCCCGCCCAAACAAAGAAAACAAATTACTTATAACCTTTTGTAACAACCTTGTCACAACATGTTGTCACTATCTGGACTCATTGAGACAACTGATGCTGATACAGACGATGAGGTAACAACAGCAAATTCCAAGCTTTTCATCACCCACAGAGACAATTCCAAATTTTGGAGCAATTAAGAAGCAAACAGTACAGAGCCACAAACAGGATTCACATCAAAGAAACTGACGGAACAATCGCTAAAAGTAATCCTTCAACACTCTGAATCTAAGCAAAGATCGAACCTCGGTTAGAACTGGATGACAGAGAAAAAAGAACAAATACTTCTGCCTCTCTCGTTTACAAGATATTCATCTGGTGAAAACGATCATGTACCTGAAATGACCGAATGACAAGAAGCCGGTGACACACAGAGTCAATGAAGAAGTGGGGAATCGGGATAAGCAGGACCGGTAGTTAAACAAAAAGAAAGAAAAGTTAAGGAAAAGATTGCGTTTTTTTGGTGAAACAGAGAGAATTTATAAGTGAATAGGAGCTCCACTGCGAGTTGACTGACTCAATGCGGAGGGGCAGAGTGCCGATTCTTATAGCGGCAAAAACTTGGGTTTTTTTTTTTTTTTTTTTGTCTTTTCCCTTGCTTTCACGTAAGAGCCTCATCCCGTTTTGGCTTTGGATTAGAAGCAACACTCTCCTGTCGGCCCCGTTTGAAGATTGCCTCCTTGTGGGACCGGCGATGACGAGCCGGCGAATCGGCCGGCGGCGGCGCGTCGCGTCTGCACGCGCTGCGCCGCGCATCGACAAGTACGAGGCGTGTCTTGTACTTCGTGTCCCCTTCTCTGGATTCGGCCGCGTCTACGAAGGACATGGAAGTATCGGTTTTCGAGCTGCTTCCGTCGCTCTACCGTTCCGCTTAGATTCCATCTCCCCCTAATTACGAAACCACAATATATATTCCCGGATGAAAAGGGTTCTAGTTATTCATTTGGGAAAAAGATTGCGATTTTTTTCAGTTTAATCAAAAAGTTCGTTTGGTACAACAGCCAAAGAATAGTCGTAGCAACGACCATCTGTAAGAACTACAGAGAAACATCTCAAAACGGTTTAAGAAAGTTGTCTCAGCTGATAGATGTTTTGCAACCAACTTTCCTTATCAAGTTTAAAAGGCTTTCTCCTCCATTCCGATCAAGAGTTCAGTAAACGAAGTTGATGCGTAAATGACATTCTTTTATTGACATGCGGGACGCATGAATCCCAAATTAAAATCTCAATTGTTTACCGATGAAGCTCCTTCTCCTATGTCGCCGCTCTTTGGTGCACGACGGACCTTCACGAAAGTAACAAGAGAATCGAAGCTCCGACTCCGGTCAAAACTTAACAATGCAGCGAGAGAGTCGACGTTTGTTGTCCTTGCTTGAGCATTCTCGGTCTGCTTGTCAGTATATCATGAGAGATCCTTACCATCTTTGTTTATGTAGTTTTTATTAGAACTTTCGTTTGTGTGTTTACATTGATATACAATTAATGTCAATTCAAACAATATACATGATAGGATTTGAAAATATTTCTCTATTAATGCGATTCACCAAACATTAGATAAGATATAATAAAGTCCTTGGATATATTTCTTATCCTATAATTGCCTCCCTTTATGCTTTTCCTGCTTCTCGGGAGAGATTCTAACAAAGTTCCTACCGAAAAGACATGAAAAATAACCGGCTCTATCACTATAATTCACAAAACAACGAATAAGATATAGCAAAACACTTGGATGTGTTTCCTATCCTATAATTGCCTCTGTTTGTGCATTTCTACTTTCTTTATCATTGAATTTTGAGAGGTTTTTACTATTTTGGTTCATGGATTTACACTAGTATAATATTCCTAAAAAAAAAAACATGATAGGATATGAAAGATCTTCGAATAGGATATAACAAAATTCTTGGATTTATATCCGGACGTCAAAATTCAGTCTTCAAGTCTTAATTACTCAGTATAAAATCCTGATTAGTCACGTCCTAAATCATGGAAGATACGAAAGAGGGAAAAAGAACATAAACTTGATGTTGTGAAAATATTATTCAAAAGAAAATAAATCAACGAAGTTGCTGAAAAACATATACTCTAGCGACGTACAAATATGTGTGGTCGAATTGGTCATATGACCTTTGGATGGTTTAATACGAAGAGTTATGCTTAGAGCTTATGCGCAATTTAACACGATCCAAACATTGCAAGGGATAATATTTTCTTACTTATTCACATCTCTTGGGACACTTTGGATCCCATGTGAGTTCCATGTGGATCTTACATGACATAATTGCTCCTCCGGAGCGGGCTGAAAAAACATGTTGAAAAGATACAAATCATTCACACGAAACCACGGTTTTCTTTATCCACACAAGATTGCCCAATGCGATCAAGTCATGACAAACAAACATCAAGAAGGCGTTGCATTGTCCATCCCCACGTGAGCAGGGGTGACAAATGAGAGCAAAATTGAAAAAGGCAGGCAAAATCCAGAACAAGAAAAAAAAAAGGATTGGAGTGTTATCCTACGATGCCTTGCGTTCACTTCAAGACAAAGAAGACAAACAAGTTATGGCAAGCAATGGCTGTCGCCCCAAAATCTAGTGACAAGTGACTCATTTCAACGGCCTGCCTTGAACGTGAGGACAATGGTTTGCTTTGCAGAGATTATATGTCCACGAATGCAAAAGGATAAAGCTCAGATCATAAGCCAAGAGGTCTGCAGCTGTCAAAAAGATGCTGACAAAACAGTGGCCCTAACGCGCCCCGAGCCAAGAACTTGTCTCAGCTGGTCTTTTGGGTCTTACAAGGTGGATTGTTCGGTTGCCTTCACAATTTGATAAAACAGAAGGAACTGCGAGAAAGAAGGAAGGTTGCCTAAATATGACATGACCTTTTCCTTTTTTTTTTTTCTTTTTTTTTGTATAGCACGGAAGAAACGAAACGCATCCGTAGCGTGAAAATTGATGTACCAGGACGGGTTCATGAGGTTCATCCTCTTGTTGCTTCAAGAGCCTCTTCGGTTTCCTGCTCAGCTCAATGGAAGACCGAGTGTTAGACATGCTGCGTGACACGGCCAACATTAATCTAGGAAAGAAAGAGAGAAATTCATCATGAGGAAAGATGTGAAAGTGAAAATGCCTTCTTCTCAGGTATATGCTAAGGAAATTCTTCAAGACATCTATACGGGCTAAGCAACGCAGGCCATAGACCAAAATTCTCTCCTTGTCAAAGCTCTCACCTTAAACGGCCTGGTTGAGAGTGTTAATTCACGGCCTCGCGTCGCTCAACATGGAACTAGGAGCTCTACCTACTCAACCCCATCTGAATAATTCAATGGTAGATTGTTAACAGATCATAATACCAAGATTGAAATCTGCACATCACAGTAGACGAAGTACCCAGACTTTAAACTTTATGGACAGTTCAATGAGTTTTAATGGAAAAGAGAGCTTGTTTATGAATTATGAGTTTCAGGAGGAACCAAGTACATGGGCATGCTTGAAGCCAATGATCTTACCTGGATTTCTTAGCGAGCCTTAATTGTTTGGGCCTTAGGCCCAGTAAAGATGTAAGCCCTTAGTGGGCCTGTACATGGGACTACTGACCAAATGATTGAAGTGGCCTGTTATCCTGCTGAATAGATTTGCTTCAGACTGGACAAAATCTTGAATTTTCACCCAAGAAATTCTCCAGGGACCCTCTGAACCAAGAATCAAACTTGAGCAAAAGGGAGGCCACAACCACAAAACTGGTTTGCCTAAGTCGAGTGGCATTATCACCAGAAGACAAGTAATCAGACAGGCCTATGGCCACCCGCCACGTGTCACCCTTTGCTCAAGCCCACAGATTCCCATTGGATCACACCCATAATCACCATCAGCCAATTGCACCATGCTGACACCTTATCCACCCTCCACTCCTCTGCTAACTCTCTCTCCCACAATATAATCTCTAATTCCCTCCCCACTCTCAAGAAAACCAGAGTCCTGCTGAAACCCACACAGCTCACTCTCTCGCTCCAAGAAATGGCAGCAGAGATGGCTCTCCTCAAACCCATCTCTAAATTCGCCAACACCCCAAGATTGACCAACCCCAGAGTGCCCTCGCGCTCCAGGTTCACCACCGTCAGAATGTCGGCCACTGCTCAGCCCACCGCTCCCAAGAAGCCCACCGAGAAGGTCAAGAAGCAAGCCATCAAGGAGACCCTCTTGGCCCCGAGGTTCTACACCACCGATTTCGACGAGATGGAGCAGCTATTCAATACGGAGATCAACAAGAACCTGAACCAAGCTGAATTCGAGGCTCTGCTTCAGGAGTTCAAGACTGATTATAACCAGACACACTTCGTGAGGAACAAGGAGTTCAAGGAGGCCGCGGACAAAATCCAGGGCCCGCTCAGGCAGATCTTCGTGGAGTTCTTGGAGAGGTCCTGCACTGCTGAGTTCTCTGGGTTCCTTCTCTACAAGGAGCTGGGAAGGAGGCTCAAGGTACTTGGGTTTGTTTGGCTCTTTGCTTTTTTTGGTACAATTGGTTATTTGTTTGAAAGAATATATGAAATGGGTTCAAGCTTGTCGCATCACTTACTACCCAATAATTCAAATTTCTGCCAGCATCACTGTTTTGATAGTACATTTCGTGGTGGAAGATAGGAACTCTGAAGTCGATCGATTTAGCTGACTAACTGTTTGAGTTATTTGCTAACAGAAAACCAACCCAGTGGTAGCTGAGATATTCTCCCTGATGTCCAGGGATGAAGCCAGACATGCTGGGTATGTAGGGTGTCACCCTTTAACCTCTGTTCGCAATCTGAGCGATTATTAATATCATATTACAAAGCAAAGAGCACGATAAATTTACTTCGACCGTATGCAGATTCCTGAACAAAGGGTTGTCCGATTTCAACTTGGCATTGGACTTAGGCTTCCTGACAAAGGCTAGGAAATACACATTCTTCAAGCCCAAGTTCATTTTCTACGCGACCTACTTGTCTGAGAAGATTGGATACTGGCGATACATCACGATCTACAGACATCTCAAGGAGAATCCAGAGTACCGACTTTATCCTATCTTCAAGTACTTCGAGAATTGGTGCCAGGACGAGAACCGGCACGGTGATTTCTTCTCGGCGTTGATGAAAGCCCAACCCCAGTTTCTCAATGACTGGAAGGCAAAACTGTGGTCCCGATTCTTCTGCCTTTCGGTAATAATTAGTTCTCACGTCCAACATATGAGTTCTGCCAAGAAAATCATTCACAGCTTCTCTGCTGATGCTGCAGATGTCCCTTGTTTTTGCCATAACCTTCCTATGCTTTGTTCCTCAGGTGTACGTGACAATGTACCTCAACGATTGCCAGCGGACTGCTTTCTATGAAGGCATCGGTCTCAACACCAAGGAATTTGACATGCATGTCATTATAGAGGTGAATGAGTACATTCATACGCTGCATTGGAAAAGTACATCATTTGTGTTGCCGCTGCACGCTGTTGATGAGTTCTAATATTAGTACCGTGCTTCAAATATTTTGATTCCTAGACTGAATAATGATTGAAAATTTCTTCATGCAGACAAACCGCACCACAGCTAGGATTTTTCCTGCCGTGCTGGACGTAGAGAACCCCGAATTCAAGAGGAAGCTGGACCGGATGGTGGTAATAAACGAGAAGCTCATTGCGGTTGGGGAAACTGAGGATATTCCGTTGGTGAAGAACTTGAAGAGGATTCCCCTCATCGCTGCACTGGCCTCCGAAATCTTGGCTGCATATTTGATGCCACCAATCGAGTCTGGTTCCGTCGATTTTGCAGAATTCGAGCCTCAACTTGTGTATTAAGTCCTCCTGTCCACAACTTCCATGTGAAATTGTTAATCTTTAGTACTTCAGACAGTGTGTCATTAAGAGAACTGTCCCATTGAGCAATCACTTGTAGAAGGAAGATTGTTTGTACTTACATTCAGGATTAGAGCTTCTCTCCGAAGACAAAGCATGTCTTCTCTTTGATACTACTTCTTTATGTTTATCATTTCAGCAGCTATGCTTACATTAATATTAATGAGACGACGTGGTTTACCTTTCAGCGGTACCATTTCCGTAATATATCTTTTTTTCTTTTTGTGATCTTCACCATCCCAAGCACCTTCAGAGAATAATAAATATTCCTGAAGCTGTTCTTGGATTTAGTCGGCAGATACGGTTTTTCTTTTAGTTTTGACAGCCACAAATGATTTCAGACAATTTTCCTCATGAACTCATTCCTTGCCTGTAATCTCAGGCTTGCGCTTGTATGAAGAAGAATTATCTGGGTGAATGTTTGAGCAAATTGCACATGGTAACCGCCCTGAAAGCAGCAATCTTGTGCAAACCTTGCGGCCCTCACATGCACACGCAGACACACACACACACACACACACACACACAAAATACAGAGAGAGTGAGAGAGCTTGTTTTCGAAGAAATGATGAAAATTGGGGAACCCATCATACATACAGATTGCCCAATGAGACCTACACCGTGATTGCAGCCCGACATGATTTACATAATATATTGCCAATTGTCTACGAATAAAGCAAATGACAAGGGTAGTGTATAACACAATTATACAAGGGTTAGATGGACCCCAACATACCCTGCAGACTGCCAGACCGACAAAAGATTAGAAGTTAAAGCACATCTCATGCCTTAGGATGACATGTGCTCACGGTCTTGAGATCATCCAGTAGACACCGAACAAAACTCGAATGCCATTCCTCACTCTGATTTTTTCTTCTTTGCTTCCTGCTCTTTTAGCGGCCCCACGAGCAGTCTAAATATCCACACTGCCAGGAGGGTGGCCTCTAGCGGTGCAAGCCAGTAAACAAGCACATGTTCCTTGGTTATATGATCCCCACGAGCATAGGCCCATCCCAATGCCTACAGTATTTAACAAATTTTAAATCCAAGTATCAGTGATTCTGAGGGAACCTCCACCATTGGTTTCCTCTTAAAAGGAAAGAAAAGCACTCAGAATTTCATAAGTACTTACAGAAGCTGGGTTCATACATCCACCGGTTAGATCAGAACCAAGTATTTGCAGAGTCAGCTTAGAGAGGCTTGATATCCAAGTCTTTATATAAAAACTTCCAGGAATCTTTCTACCAAGTCCTAGTGAGATGATGACGATCACAAATGCTAAGAGTCCTTCAGTTAGTGCCCCTCGATGAACGTCAACGCTCAAATGTGGTCCAAGCCATAGGTGAGGAAAGGTCCCAATGATGAGCCTAACCCCAGTAATAGAACCAACTGCCTGGAAAAAAGAATGAACAGACTTAATGATATCATTTTAAGAGTGCGAGGCACCACATGAAGAAGCTGAAAGCGTGAAGAGAGACAGCTGTCATATTTTAGATAATTATTCAATCTTATCTCTGATGGCAAGTCCCTTCACTGAAGGCTAATAATTTCAGTTTACTTGTCAAACTATTCCATACTAAGGCGTGTCAGGAAACAAAATTCTGTCCAACCCATGATGCTGGCACTGCCCCTCGGTGTTTATGTGCACATCTACATCCCATCCTTCCACGAGACCTTTTCATATTTAAGTTTCAAACCTTTCTTGAATTAAGGTGTATAGAGCTAGTCAATTGACAGAGCGGATGGGAGATAGTGAAAGTGAGAGCAGATAATATCACCTACAAATAGCAATTACAGGCAGAACAATCAACTAATGTTTAAAGTTTACACTCAACATATAGTGCTGCACCTTGCTAAACTAAATTGAGCCCCCAACAATTCTCCAGTTCCTAGCAAAACCAAAATCCATCCATGCAGAATCGGTGAATAATCAGCAACGTGTCACTGAGAAACGTGAGAGACTATTGGTATTCTTGCATGATGATCCCAAGCATGGTATCACTTTGTTATCAGGTGCTCTAGCTCACAATGACAGAAAAAGATAATGCATAGGCTGGGACTTATACAATACAAGCTCAACAATTTAAAAAGAAAAAAGAAAAAAGAGAGAGACCTAAAAGGCATTGAACACGAGGGATGAATTTTGATGGCATTCAGTCTGACATGGAACTTTTTGGAGACAATGGAAACTAATCCTCTCATTCCACTAATCTGTCCAATAAGATTTCATATGTTGACAGAAAATGACTCAAATTGAGACGGAATGCAAAATTCGCAACTTGTGTCTATGCGAAATAGAGAGTTGCACTTCTGCAGTATCCTAGCCACACTTTATATTAGCACTTGGATTCTGCCAAAATTATCTTGTTGACTCGTTATAACCAAGATTCTCTTGCAGTTCTATCAGCTCAAAGGATTGTCATCTACAGTACAGTGGAGAACTGCGCAAGAAGATGGATAGTACCGAACCATTTAACAACAATACGAGGAGACCTTTCTCTAGAATACCATCCAGTGATGGAGTCGTGACAGGTTTATTTATTTTCCTTTTGATTAATCACCAATGTGGGTTTGTCCAGTGATCAGACAATATAACCCTGGAATATAAGCTGTAAAGTATAAACGTGAGGTAAAAAGTCCAAAGCTCAAGCTGCAGTCATACGTACATATTTTAGTTACAAAAACGTGGGAAAAAATGGATATGGTGTCTCTCACCATGAATTAATTGAATACATTTCTGCATAAGCAAACTCCAGAAAGCTACCAAAAATGCAGCATATGAAATAGCAATTCTCTTTCGACCAAAAAAAAAAAATAGCAATTCTCAATTTTCACTGGCAACTCAAATTTAATAAGGGACTGGCTAAACGAAGGAACCGATCTTTCACTCAAATGAGTCAGCAGAGAGCCCTCAAGCTCAGCTAAATAGAACCCATCAGCTGAAACTACATTAAAGCCTCATCAGTCCCTCAAAAGAAAATCGGACCAAACCTTCTAGGCTTCACTTCGCCCTAATGAAGGCCCTAACTTTCTCCAACACCATATTCCCAAACCCAGTTAACTGAAGCTGTTACCCATATCCATGTTCTACAGGTCTTGTGTTAACGTGCCCAAGACATTGTCAAGCCATACTGCCGATAGCAAGTCCATATTTTTATAACAGCGAAAATGAGTAAACTGAATTGATCTGAATTGATCACATGGCAAGAACACCACCACTTAGAAAAACTCTCTTTTTAACAATTATAAAACACATAAGTTGCAATGTAACTGGTGACCCGGAAGCATTTTAGAATCGAAAAGCTTTTTCCAAGAACACATGCCAACCATAAAAGGCTTACACTTACCAGGAAAGGAAATCAAATTAACTGGTCTGAAACAAGCAAATGCAAAGGTCAAAAACCGCGCGAACGAACCTGGGCAGGGATGCGAGCGCCGACGGTGAAGAGGAAGCCGCTGAAATCCCCAGAAACGCCGGAGGCCAACACGGTGAGAGGATTATACGAGCCGCCCTTGGTGAGCTTACCCAGGAACGCGAAGAAGAACATGTTGACGATGTAGAGCGAGGACTTGACAATCTCGCCCCAGAGTCCATGCCCCAACCCTAGGACCTCGTACACGAAGATCTTTATCAGAGCCCCCGACCACACCCACATGAAGGAGATGACGAAATCGTAAACCAGCAAGCGAGTCGCCCCCATTGACGCTACCTCCTCGCTCGCTCTGATCTCCGATTCAACGGTCTCTCGGTCTCCCTCCGTCGGGATAGGGGCGCACCGATCCTGTCTGTTTTCCGGTTTGGAAGTCGACACACTCGACGGCCGAGAGGCAAAATTTCCCCCAAGGAAAAACAAAGAAAAGACAAAAAATTATTCTTAGGAAAACGGTGGGGGCCAAAACGAACTTTCCCTGTTTCAACGAGCTGTCGGAAGTTGAACGTAAGTCCTCCATTTCCGAAACTGAGGAGGGAGTTATTTCGTACCGCATAGCATCTGACCCGTCAATCCGCCATAGCGTCATAATATATTATATAACCGTCCTTCTTCGTTTACAGTTTCAACGGAGTTATGGAGATTAATTTCAAAAAAAAAAAAATGTTGAATGAGCGATTTAGCGATACTCCATTAGTAAATGGGGTTTATCTAAAAGTGATGTTAAGTCGACGCGTCAAGCGAGTTTTAATGTAAAGCAATGGGACTTCCTTGATAGTAAACTATCCTTGCTTAGGCCTTTCTCTGTGTATGGGAACGCGCGAGTTTCTTTTATCGAGTGATGCGAAAGATTGTGGGTGTTTTGATGAATTCCTCTACACGTACAGACAAATTCCAATTGGGCGTGTAACTTCAGGAGACGAGTTGTGGATTCTTCATTCAAGAATTGCCGAAGAGGACTCTAGAAGAAGCTCCACACAAAGCACTCGATGTGTGTAGTAGTATCAGAAGAGCAAGTTTATTGCCATCATAATGATCAAAGCACACCGCCCATTACCATCACTTATAGAAGTTCACACGACCTCGGAAATCAATGATCTGAATTAGGCTTCCACACGGGGATAAAGATAAAGGAGGCCAACAACTTGTTTTCCCCTTCCAGGGTTCTTCAGGCTTTCGCTGCCTCCACGATCTCCTCGACCTCCCTGTCGATCTTCCCGTTTGTCGCTGCATTCTGGACCTTCTTCAGAGCGTCGCTGGAGTCGGTCTTTCCGACTTCAAGGTTCCTGCCGCTGTATTGGAGGAGAATTTCAGCGGTCCACCCGCGCAGTTGAGCGGTCGCTGTCTCATCTAATGGCAGAGTCACAGAAAAATGTCAGTCCGACTAAGAGCTTCCAAGATACTTGATAGACAGGACAGGACGCTGTCCCGGGATTTGTTTGTGGTTTTCTATTTGATTGGCGACAGAAGCAGTTTAAGAACAGGCATGTAATCATCCTCACCTAGCCTCGGGACGGTGTGGCCTTGGGGATGTCTGATGATCAGGGGATTGTCAAATGCGGCCGCCAGATCCTGGGACGGCAATTTCAGCCAATCCTTGTCTCCAATGAAATGGACCGACTTCACCTTGATGGGGTCCTTGTAGGCAACATCACATATGTCTGGAGTCCTAAACTTCGATCCCGACACAGATATGAAGAACTTCAGCGGCGGGTGATCCTTCAATACCTTCCCCTGCTTCCAAAAAGATACATCAACCATATCAACCGCCACTTCCCGACTGAAAATGTCGCATAAGAGTACGATAAAAATAGAAGATTCTATTTGGCTTGCCTGTGCCTGGTAACCCAGCAAAAGAGCCGAGAGTGTGGCGCCCTGAACAAACGAGAAAATTAAGTGTGAGAACGAAAGACCAGTCTTAGGAGAATGATGCTATTGAACTTCATCAGCGAACTTTAGACCGGGACCATCGGCTTAACTGCGTTTTGCATCTGAATCTATCAAAGCATGAGCACCTGAACGCAAGAAGTCATGGTGACAGTGGAGTACCTGAGAGAATCCAAGTAGACCATCGAAGGGGCCTTTGCTCATAATGTACTCGCACAGATACTTGACACATTCTTCCAAGTTCGTGTACTCCGTGAAATCCTGATCAGTTCAAGTGCTGTTAAGAAAATCGCCTCCTCGGTTGGACATCGGGAACAAAAGACGGCACACTCATAGTAGATTGGAGATCCAGAATAGATGGGCTAACTCACCTTTTCAAACTGGAACCACTCAAAGTAGGGTGGTGGAAAGATGCCTTCGATGTCGGATTTGCCTCCTGCGGGAAATAACCCGTCGGGGAAATCCTGTAAGAAAGAGATGCGGTGCTTCCTGTCAGTATGTGTATGCGGTGAAATTCTAACTGGTATCTATCTTCTGGATTTTCTAACATGGGAATTATTTCAGGGCCTGTTGTGGAATCTAAATTTTCCTTTCAAGTGCTGTGGTAATGCAGAGGATAAACAGCATCATCATAACCCACGTTCCACACAAGAGTAGACATGGGTAAATTCGCTTCCATTGCTCGATGACGGAAATGCATCATAGACGCACAAAAGCGGCAAACACATAGTATTTAACATGAAAAGTACTCGTCAATCATGACTGCATCTACTTCTCTAGGCGATCGGTTGCAGAATCAGTTTGCTCAATCGGGGCAGCCGATAGCCTGATTGGAGTCGCTTTCATAAGCGTGTTAGTTATCACAACCTTCTCACCTTGAAAGATCATCAAACAAAATTTACATTTCTCCGTGATAGAGAAATTTAAAGGCCTAGGAAAATCTCCATGTCCAATACGGAAACATGCCATCCAAAGGATCCTGCTCATGGAATCACAGTAAGACCTTCCCTTTTTCGCTCATTTAGGTAACATCCCCAGCCTATATTAGTATCAGGAGACAGCTCATGCAGTCTTAGACTTCAATCCAGTTACTGCATGCATCTCAAATGATTGCTTCGTGGCTCTATCGATACCTCATCTCCTATTCATTTGATGACAACGAAGATAAATTCGAGTCAAAAAGTCAAATCGACCAATTTTTTTTGGTGATCGACAGCTTCAGCCTTCTTCCCCCGAAAGGCACAAGCAGTGGTTCACCCCTCACTTCATAAAGCTATGCTGACCACTCATTACTCTAGCATGGCACATTGAGTCAAAACCCACAACGATCGCTTGATAACACTTGCATATTCACCGACTCCAAATGCTTCCGACCAAATTGTCAACCTAGCAACACGAAGTTACTAATCCCTACTTCGATGATGACAGAAAAGAGAGGAGAGGGTCGAAAGAAGCTCCGGTGTTACCATGTCGAAGTGAGCGAAAATGGAAGGATCCCATTTACTGATTTGCTTCTTCAAGAAGCCGCCGCTGGTTCTGAACCCATGGAGGCAGAGTATCTTCATCTTCTTCTCCTTCTCCTGTGCAACCTCCATAGTCTTTCTTTGTTATACTTGGCTCCTTCCTTGAATGAAAGCACTCTCACTGCAACTGAAACAGAGACCAATGCAGGCTAATTAAAGAGAGGCGAGTGGGAAGACTTGCAGTAAATGGTTGTGGTCTTGACGGGTATTTGATACCTACCCTCGACACATATAATGGCGCCAACTACCCTCCTCCCTCTGCTTTTGGTGGTCGCTGATGCACGTGGATTCCGGTTTGGTAACTTGGACCGGATGATCATTTTTTCCCTTTTCTGCTTTGACTAGCCTAATCACTAGGCTCAGTGCCAACGCAATCGCCTAAGCCAAATTGAGATTTTCCCCATGAAATGCAAATTTAAATTAATGCAAGAACTTGAAGGAGGTGGCACCAAAAAAGATTGTCCTAGAAACGTAATCAGTTTTTGGAATTAAACCATACATGACTGATGAGACAGATGTGTTGAGGAGCTTGAAATGAAGGATATAGGTCGACGCGAACTGCAAATCTCAAGCATGATGCATCGTCGTCTGGGCACGTCTCTGAATACGGTCTGACTAAAGTTGTGTCATAGGTATGTCTAAAGAACGTTCAGATGAAAGCATTTCGCGTCATTATCAAATATGTCGCGGTCATTATCAAATATGTCGCGATCAATTACCGGCATTTCAGCTCGACTTGAGTTCCAATACAGTCTGACTAAAGTTGTGTCATAGGTATGTCTGATGAACGTTCAGATGAAGGAATTTCGCGTCATTATCAAATATGTCGCGTCCAGTGACAAACAATCAGTTACTGGCTTTTCAGCTCGACTTGAGTGCCTAAATAAGGGAACCAAAGGTCGAATGCAGGCCGAGATAGTAGTACAATACACATGAAACCAAATTGATCCTTATGCTAACTAAACGAAACCAGACAAACCAAGCTGACATTCATAAGCCAATCAAGGGGACATTAACGAAGACGGTACCCTACAGAAAACATTCCATCAGCCAATCAGGATCACCAAAGAGAAGACTACTTGCTCTCTTTCGAGGTTTAAATTCATAACATTCACAGACATTGCAAGAGGAAAAGCAAGAATCTTGTACATTAGTTATTGCAATCCTTTCTTTTCATTCTCTTGTGAGTTCGCTCAGATGCGGCGAATCACTTGGCCATCATCACCTTCACAAACTCCTCATAGTTTATCTGGCCATCTCCATCTACGTCAGCCTCCCTAATCATCTCATCGACCTCTTCGTCGGTGAGCTTCTCCCCGAGATTGGTCATCACATGGCGGAGCTCGGCAGCAGATATGAACCCGTTCTGATCCTTGTCAAAAACTCTGAATGCCTCTTTCAGCTCTTCTTCGGAGTCGGTGTCTTTCATCTTCCTAGCCATCAGGTTTAGGAACTCCGGGAAGTCGATAGTCCCATTGCCATCAGCATCTACCTCATTGATCATGTCCTGAAGCTCTGCCTCAGTAGGATTCTGCCCCAGCGACCTCATGACAGTTCCAAGCTCTTTGGTGGTGATACAGCCTGAAGAATAACAGGAGTGACAAATAATTTGTCATTCTTAAGGAAATCAATAACAATTTGACTAGCTACCATGACTAAAGCAATTTTCACATTAAAGATGAAAAACTATATGTCACTGACCAGGACATCTAAATCTCATTTGAACACATGGAGTTTTAATTGATGCTTATTCAGTTGGTGCATTCAATGACTAAGACAATTCAAGTCATCACATACAATATTCAAAAGACCCACAAACTCAGAAAAAATTATAACAACCCCATGTCAAACGAAAGATTTGTTACCTCATGAGCATGACCAATATCCCAGAACATGTTGGCTGAAATCCACAAACTAAAAAAAACTAAGGCAGAAGAAAGATTTGAACACTTTAAGAAAAATACGAACTAGTTTTAGACTGAGATTCCAAGAACTTTGCAACAAATAAGCAACATGTTGACCTTACATTGTTAACCTCATGGAAAGATAATAATGCTTCGATGCTTATAAGAACACATATTTTTACACATCCTAGTATGCAGTATCAAGAGTCTGGATGTAACTAATCCAAGAGCATAAAGAAATATGACCCCTAGAAGATATTATTGCTATGTCATGATCAAGATGTTTACGAAGAGTTCCACTAAATACTCCCCGATACGATAACATCCACCAACAGTTGTACAAAAACCAAGAAGCGCATTGGCTGCTTCATAAAGTCAATGAGTTATATATCTTAAAATCCAGCTTCAACTGACTATATAAACATGTCAAACGTCAAAAAAAGCACAACAATGAAAGATCCTTCAATGGAATTTAACTCGAAAACAGAGCAACTAGATTTCAGGAATATGGAAGATCTAGCTCCAAATGCGACCCAAATGTTAAAAAATCATAATTTCCAATGCCCCGTCTCCCTCGTGTTACGGGGAACAAATGCATCGGACATAAAAAAAATAATACAAAATATTTCTGTATCAAGAGTAGTGTACCACGCCACTCGTTCACAAGGTCCAAGTTAGAAATTTTTCAATCATTTATGTGTTAAGCATCCACCATTTCTGAAGCATGACAAAGATCCAGCCCCAAATGCGATCAAAGACAAACATCCTGCAGTTTCTTCCGCCCACCCAAACAGCATAAGAAGATATTCTGACAATCAACATGAAGGAAACAGTCTGGAGAATTAGCAGCCACCACAAGACGCAGTCGACCACGAGCCAATCAGCAGAGAATTCGCAGGTAAAAGCGCCTAATCGCAATCGAAGCGAATGAAAACGCACTTTACACGATCTCGCATGAATCACACGCCAAACTAGCATCGGACAAAGGACATGTACGACGACGCAGATAACTCGAATCAAACAACAGGAAGACCAGAGAGAGAGAGAGAGAAATCAAACCATCGCCATCCTTGTCGAACAAGCTGAAGGCCTCCTTGAACTCGGAGATCTGGTCATCGGTGAGCTGATCCGCCATCTTCTCTCTCCAAAATCTCGTTCGGGCGAAGCGAGTTCTTCTCCTTTCGCCTCCTTCTTATCACCCCGTGTTTCTAAATCAAAACGACAGAAGAGATGGAGAGAGAGGCTTCTAGAGAGAGGATCGATTTCTTCGGACAAGACTAGCGATTTATGTTCGTCGGCAAGAGCGTCGATGACGCGTAGCGACGGTGTAAATTTAGCAAAAGGTCTTCGCACGCTATTTCGTTTTCCCTTTTTGCCCCTCCATAATTTTTTCCCTGCCAGATATTTTTCATTTTTCTTTTATTTTGGCTTTTTCTGTATAATGTTGTTGATTTTTTCCGCTTTCATGAAAAAAATGACTAAATTGATTTTAAAATGGTTAAGACAAGTCCTTTTTTTTTTCAACGAGGTTTTTTTTCTAAGGTTAATACCATAGAAAATCCTAAACTGGTACACCTATGACAAATTTACCATAAATTATTTTTTAATCATAAAAAACCCCAAACTGATATACTTGTGATAATTTTAGCCCAAATTGTTACATATGTGACAAATTTACCCTTCGTTGATCTTCATTAAATTTAACAATTAAAGTGCTGAGTTGTATGACATGTGAAAATTAACGGGTGTACCAACTTAGAATTTTTACTCTTTGTTTGTCACATGTATATTAGTTATAATTTTTTTAGGGTATTAACTCAATTTAATGGAGAGTAAATTTATTATGAGTTTTTTTTTTGTGATCAAAGAAATTAGCTTAAGGTAAATCTATCATAGCTATACCGATTTAAGATTTTTAGTGGTCAAAAAATTAAAATTCGAAATAAATTTATCACAACTATTCCAATTTCGAATTTTTCGTAGTAAAAAAATATAATTTGAGGTAAATTTATCATATATGTACCAGTTTGAAATTTTTCATGGTGCTAATCCTTTTTTCAGTGAAGGTGCAAAAGTGACTAACACGTAGGTCATGTTTGACCCCAAGCAAAGGATGGAATGGAAAAAAAAAGCTATTATATTTTGAAATCGATATACAAAATAATTTTATAATTTATATAATAAATTTATTTAAACATTCAATCATCTTCTAAATCAATTAATGAAATTTCAAAATATATTATCAGAAAAAATGAACTGATTTTTTTTTCAAAATCGAGAAAATTTATTTATTTTATTTAGGCTGACAAAATGTTATGCAATAAAAATGAGATGAGACATGGTGCACTACAATGAGATTTTTCACTTTTTAATGGTTGATTCTAAATTTCTAGTAAATAGAGGGTGTGGACGAAAATAAAGAAATTATGAAATCTCAATTACGAAAGAGAAAACAAATGAGGATCCACGTGCACATGATGCGAGTGAATAAGGCTGCATATGGTAACGTTTCTGTTTCCGGAACAACTTTTGAAATATAAACACTTTTTTCTGTTTGCTGGGAATAGAAACGCGTTTGATAACAACAACAAAAATTCTGTTCCCGAAAAAAAAAAAAGAACATAAATGTGTTTGGTAACTACATAAAGTTTCTGTTCTCGAAACAAAAAGAAAAGAAAAGAAATGCGTTTGGTAACTGCAAAAAATATTTTCCTAATTTTTTCATTTAATTAAGGGGGCTTGTTAGGTTTCGGCGATTCTTAAAATGCAGCGGAACGAAACCTTAGAACAAGATCCATGTGTATATCGAAATTAGAAAAGATTCAAGACGTACCTTTTGTGATCGGCAACAAATAGACAGTCAGTTGTGTCTGGATTAGCGCCCCAAGTGTTGCGCCTCTACCAGTATCCACACACACGAACTGAGATCTCCAATAATCCAAGTGCTAACTTTCAGATCTTGAAGTTCTTCTTGCGGATTGCCTTTTCTCTTTGAGGCTCTCTCGAAGACCTATCAACCGAGAACAATTCTCTGTTTTTCTCCTTCGGGGTAATACTCTCACAAGGTCTGAGGCGTCTCTAGTGTTTTTACTCATAACCCACGTTTCACAGTTTGGGCCCCACGACTTAACGGCATGGACCCATGACGTCCTCTAAACCGTTCACTTGACCGGGCATTTGATCATTATCTCATAACGCGCATAATCGTGTAGATATTCGTAATAGGATAATAAATTAAGATCTACTTCTTAAGTAGATCAAAGCGCAGATAAAATATTAAATCAGTTCGCTATTGTGCGCGACCCTCTAGGTTCACTGGACATTAACAGTATGCTCAAAACTCTTTTGGCCCACAAAATCATAAGCGGTCTCTAGCAAGATATTACGACTACCTAAGTATAGTGAAGGTTGGTTTTCCGACACAACCTGATCCACAACTAATGTTAGAGTATCAACTTTAATTGGTTCTTAGGGCAGACCACTAACGCTATACATAGTAAAATTAAGATATCTTTATCTTTTTAACTTACTAAATCAAATTAAATCTCATTTGTTCAATTTACCAAATCAAATTAGACCATTATATGTATAAGTAATTTATGCTTAATTTATCAAATTACAATATAGATGAGATCAACTATATAAAAAAAAATTGAAAGAGAAGACGAATTGAAATTGGACAATGAGAACATCAAATATGTTTTCTATAGATAGGGAAAATTACAATTATGATTCACATATAAATGTTCCCAAATATTTAAAAATATGATTACCTTTAAACCGAGACCCCTAGCAAAAATATTATATGTACTTTGAGTGAAGCTGTGGACTAAAATGAAAAATATTTATGCATTTAGGTTCTTTTAGTCTATTTGTGCAATTTTTGCAAACATGACGACTAAAATGAGATATAGGATATCAAAGTCTCATGTCATGACTCTAAAAGTAAAATTTTTTGGCTAAAAAGATTTAAAATGAAAATTTTTAGTCAATTTAGGATTATGTTCAATGAAGAGGCATGTGGTCCCAAACTGGATTTTTAAACTTTAAGAGACTAAAATAAAAAAATAATTAAAATAAAAATATGGACTATTTTTGCTCATTTTTCTGACCATTTTTTTTTCTATTTTTGTCTATTTTTATAATTAAAAAAATCCAAAAAATGCCAAAAATTAAGAAAAAAATTTGTTCAAAGTTGGTTCCTAAGGCTAGGTCAAAGCTTTCAAGGTTGATTTTGTAATTTTATGAATTGTTTTGGTATTTTTAATTAATTTTATAAAATAAAATAATAAAAAATCAAGTGTCAACATTGTGCTAAGAGAGAGAGAGAGAGAGAGAGAGAGAGAGAGAGAGAGAGAGAAGAAAGTGTGTTAAAAAAACAAAATTGTTCCTAATTATTTCTAAAAAATGTTTCAAATGTGTTTCTATAAAATGTTCCAACACAGGAGCAAGTTTTTTTCGTTTATTATTTCTGCTCCAAAAGTGTTTCTGTTTCTCAAAAGTGTTCCTGGAATACTCTGAAAATACTTTTTTACCATACGCGTTTCTAGAGCATTATCATACGTAGCCTAAAAAGACCCTATGGAATGAGAAGAATCACGTTTTCTTCAATTAGTAGATGACTTAGGCTTTTTTTTTTCTTTTAAAAAAATGCTGAACCTCAAACCCTTCGATGAACGCTTGCTCGAGGCTTAGGGTGAGAACGAGCCAAATCTAGCCCCAACGCTAGATTTGTCGTTTTTGGCGACATCGCGCGGGGTAAAAAGCGGCGAGGCCATTTTTGAAATTTTGAAAAATTTAGCGGGCAAAAATTAGAAGAAAAATATGTATCAGCATTCCATAAATGTAAAAAAACGCAAAAATTTCCAGAAATACAACTCTAGGATTTTTTCAAATTTCAAGTAAATAAATAGAGATTTTTTTTTGTGGGAAAATAAGTAGAGATTAACCATCACATGTTAAAACAGAAAAATTAAATACAATTATTGCGTCATATGATATTTAAGATAATCTATCCAAAGTGCAACACGTGTCACCCCGAGCCCATCTTGTAGAAATTTTAAGATTTCCTCTCTCCACTCCTCTTCGAGTTGCTTTTCTTCTTTCCTCTTGCATCCGCCATGGCTCGATCTCGAGCCAAAGGCTCATGGATGCATGGGCCATGGAGCTTGACCCCAAATTCGGAGCTTGGGGGTAGCCTTGGCCGCTCGAGTTTAGAGCTCGGTCTCAAGCTTGTGGCAATGGCCACTTGAGCTTCGAGCTTGTGCAGGCTTCATGGTAACTCAAGCTTTGAACTCTGGGTCTATGGCCATTAGATTGAGACACTTGTGGACACGGACGCCCAATATGGAGTCTTGCATATGCCATGGCTATAGAGGTCGAGCTTGAGCCCAAAGTTACGAGCTTGAACTCGAGCTAGCAGTTCAAGCTCGCAACAGCAATGGTCGCTTGAGCACGAGCTCGTGATCATTGTTGCCATATCTCAAGCTTACAACTACGGCCACCTGAGCTTTAACATCTTGCCTTCGTGGTGTCACTTGAGCTAAAACTTGTGGAACCACGGCTGCTGGAAGCATCGAGTTTGTGGTTATGGATGTCCAAAGAAAAAAAAAAAGAGCAACATAGAAGATGAGGACAATGAAAGAGAGGAAATTGAAAAATTTATGTAAGGTGAGTCTTGTTGGATATATTATTAATATAGTCCAGATAATATGTTCACATACAAGCCCAATAGGTGAAAGCATGATTATTTGGGTCCATATGGGCTGGAGCACAGTAGCTTGCATATAACTCTAGGGTTTCCTACGCTGGACGTAACACTGTTGAGCGTTTCAAATTTGACGTCTCTTGATATAATACTTCAAGCAGACAAAATATTTTCTACTCTCTCAAACCCTAACCTTAAAAATGACTTGCGGGAATTGTTATACCCAATATTTTCTTGTTAAAACAACGAAGGCAATTAAATTTTCGAGAGAACATGAATAGTCCGTTATCAAAATCTTTTGTGAATTGATAATGTAACCATTTTTGGATGATTATAAATAATAAATAATTGAGAATTTTTGTGGAACGCTTTCATTTATTTTGTTGTGATAATCAACCTGAAATTTCAAATATGAATAAAACAATATCAGATTAATTTTTCCCACGAAATGTAAGAAATTTAATCGCGCGGCTTTTTCAACGTGGCCCACCATCTTCTTCGTCTTGCCCCAAGAAACTGGCGTCGGCATTCTCGTCGCTGCAATACAGACATGGATGCTGCCCGAACCCTTGGTTTCTGAGTACCTCCCTCGCCAGCAACACCACCTCCCTGTTGCTTAGCTTCCTGGCGTCGGCATTCTCGTCGCTGCAATACAGACATGGATGCTGCCCGAACCCTTGGTTTCTGAGTACCTCCCTCGCCAGCAACACCACCTCCCTGTTGCTTAGCTTCCGCTTGTTCTCCTTCAGAACAGTCTGCACCGCGTCGCTGAACGCTCCGTAAGCCTTCCCTCCCTCCGCCGCCGACGGGTCCATGTCCGCGGAGGTCTCGTTGGCTTGACACCCGCTCAGCAGGATCCCCTCGTCGGGCTTCAACGGAACGAAGGGGGCCGCCGCCTCGAGAGGCGCGAGGCGGAACCGGAGGCTCGCCTCGGCGCCGAAGGACTCGAGCTGGTGGGTCCCGATGTCCGAGGTGGTTATGTGAGTCTGGGACGAGAGGTGCTGGAGCAGCGATTCGAGAGGGATGTGCTTCGGGGCGGAGGAGACAGATGTGCCGCCGCGGTGGGCGTGGGCGGCCGACGGGCCGATTTGCTCTTTCTCCTTGTCGATGAGGCCGCCGCTGTGGCAGGAGTCGGAGAGGATCGTGAAGGTCGCGCCCTTCGGAAGGCGGTTCACCAAGTGCCGAAAATCCACATCTGCGATGCATCATTCGTTCTATAGTCACGAGAGCGTTCAGAGGGAGGAGCCGGGGCGATGTATCAAGTTTTACCAGTGATGAGATTGAAGTCGCAAGGAACGATTGCTTCATCCTTCTTGAACGGAAAGACGGGTCTCGCCGACGGGATCCGGGTCCCGTGCCCGCTGTAATGGAAGAACAGGACGTGTCCCGGCTCCGCACGGTCGACCATCCGGTCGAGCGCGGCCCTAACGTTGGCGCCGGTCGGCATCACCGGCGACCCGGGAGCGTCCGTCAGGACCTCGACCCGGCGCGCCTCGAACCCGAACCGCTCCACGAGCGCCTCGCGCATGGCGCGGACGTCGTTGATGCACCCGCGGAGCTCGTACCGAGTGCCCGGGTAGTTGCACCCAACGAGGACGGCCGATCTTCTCTTGCCCTTGTCCATATTCGATCCAACCTATGTTGATCGATCCTTTGCTAATCCTTTCATACGAACGTGTCTGGTCTCTCTTCGATCTCTCACCTTATATGGAGCTTGAACTGGGGATGTTGCGTTCTCGTGCAGGTTAATTCAGGTGACGCGAATGGTGTTGCTTCGGATCGAAACTCGAATGTTTTGGCTTCCAAGCTCAGCAAGATCCTGCAATTAAACTCTGAAAAAGATGTAATTATTCATCAGCCAGTTCTTTTTAGCAAAGCCCAATTTGTAGAATTACTTCTCAATTTCAATTTTCTCTTCTCGTTATCTAATCGAATGACTTTCATTTGTCCAAAATTGCGGGCTCCCGCGAAATTGAAATATAATGGAATTAGGATTGGCTGCTTAGCGGGTCCATGTGAGCTTAATTCATATGCATCTGGATCCGCCGATTTTTTTTTGGCCACGGGGGTTTCCCTGCCTAACTTTCTTACTTGGAAGCAATGGTCTTGACCAACCTTTGCCATTTTCTCTACATTCTCTCCTTTCTCCTAAGACTCTAAGACCACACGTTACAACTTAAGAACATGTTTTATTATCAACCGTTAAATAAAGAAATGGAGAGTGTTCATGCCGTTCAATGGTTGGGGCGACGCTTTTTCAACTCCCTTTTTGGTTAACACACTCCCTTAAACAATGTTTTGACTATAATATCCCTTGTGTATGTTTGAGGATTGGCTAGTAAAAGATGAAGATTATTCAGACACATCTAGTTAAAAGAAATTTTTTCATCTTGTTGAAGAGGAAACATATTTACGAAAAAATATTTTTAGAAAACATATTTAAATGTAGGTGATTTAGCGACTCCTTTCAAGAGATGTATATGGTTGAGGATTTGCTTGTAAGAACCGGAGATTATTTAGACATACCTAGTTAAAGAAATGTTTTTAGGAAACATATTTAGGAACAAATATCTTAGAAAGCATATCTAGACGTAAATAGCGAGACTCCTTTCATAAGATTTATATGTTTGAGGATTGGCTAGTAAAAGCTTGAGATTATTTAAATACATCTAGTCAAAGGTATGTTTACATCTAGTTAAAGAAATGTTTTTAGGAAACATATTGAGATGTTGATGATTTAGTGAGACTTGTATATGGTTGAGGATTGGCTAGTAAAAACTGAAGATTATTTAAACACATCTAGTTAAAGAAATATTTTTAGGAAACATATTTATATGTCAATGATTTAGCGAGACTTCTATGTCGTTGAAGACTTGTCGGCACGAAAGGTGTAAATGCGTCTTGATGCATGTAACCTCCATTTGCAAACACACACACATATGTATGTATGTATGTATGTATGGTTACGTCATTATTTCTTGTGACCAAAAACCACAATTTCTGTTTAGTTCCGTTCATTAATCAAACTCCGTACATCATAAGCGTCAATGCGACCGTTGATGACCATCAACCATCCAATCATATCCCATGCCTAGCATAAGTAACATGGGAACATGGCACGGTCGCCGGGCTCTTGAGCCCAACCTCGACGGACCTAGGTTCAACTTTTGCAGATCATGGTGCCAAGGATTTAGGAAATAGGAGTTGGCCATAGAAGACATTACCAAAGCCCCTTCCCTTGGTGAGAAAATCTTACGGCTGTTGGGGATTGATCAGCAAGGACTCTCAAGTCATTTACTTGCTTGCTTAGCTCGAAAAAGATAGCTATTCAAAGCATCGAGAGGTCAATCACTTTCTTTGGGAGGACTGGCACCAGCGTCTCGAGCATGGTCACAAGGAACCCGAGAATGGGCATCGTCGTCCTCGGCCCTTACTCTATGGACTTCGTAAGGGGAACCCGAAAATGGGCATCATCGTCTTGGGCCCCGACTCTAGGACTCAAGCTTGCCTGGCCGGCATCGGTGTGCTCAAGTGCTGATCTTTGATCTAAGCTACAATTTTTAGTCGTGTTTTAGAAAAGGATTTCTATTTTTGGCGGAGAAAATAATTTTTTTGGATTTGAACAAAAAATCCATCGATTGATTTTCCTAAATCACTGAAACGATCGAAAATTGAGGAAAATTTGCTTAAATTATTAATCATCACTGTCCCAGAAAATTTGTAAAAATTCCTCATTGCTCTAAGACGTAAAAGAAGGGTGGTTCTGCTAATTACGAGCGTAGCCCGTTCGCGTTAGCTTATGGGCAAGAGTGACGAACGACCGGAAGAGAGAAATGCTGAGGCGTTCGGCGAGAAGCGTTGGCAAAGTTTTGAAGACCGCCGAGAAGGCAGACTCCGTGGTGATCGGGGCGGGCGTCGTTGGATTGGCCGTCGCGAGGCAGCTCGCCCTCGGAGGCCGAGACGTTCTGGTGCTCGAATCGGCGCCGACCTTCGGGACCGGCACGAGCTCTCGCAATAGCGAGGTCATCCATGCCGGCATATATTACCCTCCCTATTCTCTCAAGGTCGAGCAATTACTTCTCTCTAACCGGCGGTTTTTCATCGCTGGAAGTTATAACGGCTCATCAGTGAGATCAAGTGATATGTTAGGCCGAGAGCGTGAATTTTAGTCGGAGAGTAATAGTGTCTCATGGTAAATTTTGAAGTAGTCTTAATTTCTCCTGGATCGTGGTAGTGACATGACTTGAGTAAATGTTTTAGAATGGAAAGATTGTTCAATTGTCAGTCATATGCTCTGTGAAGTAGCGAGTGGAGATGTGAAATGCATCCGATTTTGCAGGCGGCGTTCTGCGTGAGGGGAAGGGAGTTGCTGTACAAGTACTGCTCCGAGCGTGGAGTTCCCCATAGGCAGATTGGGAAGCTTATAGTTGCTACTGGGCCTTCGGAGGTTCCGAAGCTGAGCGATTTAATGAACCACGGAGTTCGTAATGGGGTTGATGGTTTGAGGATGATGGATGGCCCTGAAGCCATCAGGATGGAACCTGAACTTCAATGTTTGAAGGCCTTGTTTTCCCCTGTTTCTGGCATTGTGGACTCGCATTCATTGATGCTATCGCTAGTGGTAAGTGATCAAGTCTTGTGCTTTGGAAATGTCGTCTTAGCTTTTGCTTCTTTTCTATAGGTACTTTCATAGTACATATTGACAGGTAGATCACCCCAATGTGAGTCCAGGGAGAAGCTGAAAGTAACAGAGCGACATTCTCTTACAATACTACTGTGGTTGGCGGTCATCTTGAAGGCAATTCTTTGCACCTCCATGTTTGTGAGACCAAAAATCTTGATGAACATGGGAGTGGACAGTTTCCTCTCGGACCTGAACTTGTACTAGTTCCAAAGGTTGTTGTCAACTCAGCGGGCTTAAGCGCTCCACTCCTGGCAAAGAGATTTCATGGTCTTAATGGTCAAGTAATTCCTCCTGCATATTTTGCTCGTGGTCACTACTTTGCCCTTGCAAACACTAAGAATCCCCCATTCCAGCATTTGATATATCCGATTCCTGAGGATGGTGGCCTTGGTGTGCACGTAACTCTTGATTTGAATGGTCAAGTGAAGTTTGGCCCGGATGTTGAATGGATTGATGGTGTGGATGATGTTTCAAGCTTCCTAAACAGGTAGTTGATCGAATTAAGTATACTTGGTCTGAGTAGATAAATGATTTGTCTTCTATGCTTCTGTGTTTGAGTGGTGGAAAATTAGGGGGTGAATCCCATGTCATGCTTGAACAAAGTTGTAATTGAAAATTTCCGTGGGGATTTGATGAGTGAAAACCAAAGACTTTTTTTCCCCCTTAGTAATTTGTGACATGCTCATAGTAACTGGTTGACATCCTATTTTCGATCTCAATTAGAGTGAAGTTTTCAATAAATTCTTGAACATGCATTAACTATTGAATATCACCAAACAAATTTTAGATTTCAACCTTGTAACAGTTTACCAAGTTTTGGTGTTTTTCTTCGTAATGCTTATTGGACTACGAAATACCAATGTAGCAGACAGCATGATCATATCATGAAAATATAAGCATCTTTTCTTTTTACTATGGCACTAATAGCTATGTCTCCCATTGTAATAATTGCCAAAGCTCAATTCAGGTTTGACTATTCTGTATCTGCAAGCCGTGCAGAGAGATTTTATCCGGCCATCAGAAAGTACTACCCAAACCTCAAGGATGGTTCTTTGGAGCCAGGTTATTCAGGGATTAGGCCAAAACTTTCAGCTCCTCGACAGCCTACTAATGATTTTGTGATACAGGTTGGATCTCAGCTCTCCCCTCTTAATTAGAATGTGTTAGGTCAATAGAATCTAAAAATTTACGTTCAACATTGTGACTTTCTTTAATGTGTCTTTCACTATGCATTGTTCCAACATTAGGTTGTCTTTCCCTTAAAGGAACTACGGTGAACACCAGTTGGGAAAGCACTGATTAACTGACCATTATTTTTTCACATTGTTTTTGTGCACGGGATGCCGGATGAAGCCTTCTTCCTTGCACGAAGGTTATAAATCTATATGAAATAAATCAGGCCTGGTTTAACAGGAAGTGTACTAGCAGCAATTAACTGGCGGGGTTAGTAATAGTAGGATAAATTTGTTTTAGATCAATGCTGGATATAGTAAATCTATTATGATGTAATGAACTACAATTGATCATTTAAACAAGTCTGTCATAGTCAACACCTGATGGGTGTCTGCAGCATTACTTGCTACACTCAACTCGTGAAATAGTTTTGATGTACCTAGCTTGATTCTGTGTCTTACCCAGTCCTAGTACCGTGAAGTTTCTTGACATCATCTTTGTTTCATGCACATATTTCTAAGCTTTATTCTTGCAATGTCATGAGGAAACAGTAACATATGCATGTACACATTATTACATCTTTATAAGGTTAGTCTATGGTTATTGAATGCTCAATATTGCTACCTAACACAATCAGATTTAAGACAAAACCAGTATGGAATATTGCAAAGATCATGTGTCAACTTTGATATAATTTCTTCTCCTTCACCTGTTATCGTGCAGACAGCCAGCATACATGTGTTTTTGCTTAATCTTCCTCGTGGTTATCGAGAAACTATACAATACGAGGATACCAGCCGTGTTCAAAAACTTTTTAACACTTTCCATCATGAAGGTTATTTGAAGGACTCAAGGGACAGCATGGTTGATGACAGTTCTATCCTGATTACGGTTTTGCAGGGGGAGGAGATTCACGGGGTACCTGGACTGGTTAATCTCTTTGGAATCGAGTCACCTGGTTTGACTTCAAGCATGGCGATAGCAGAACACATTGTTGCCAAATTCTTGACATGATAATGAAGGTGCGGAAGATGAGATGCTTGTCATAGAAGTTGGCTGTTCCAGCCATTGTGCCTTTTGAACCTTCAATCTGGACTTAGTTTATAGGGGAATCTTGAATATCCGCAGATTTTGTAAGCTTGTATCCCTCTAAGTCGAGCTTATCAGAGATTGGGCAGCCCTCTCCGTTCCTTGGTCGGCTTCTTGGGCAAAGAGGATATGTTCGATAATAGATGGGCCATGCTCAATGTGTGTTATAGTAGATCATGCTATAGAGCTAAGAGAAGAACAAGAAGCCACCAATTTCAATACGACCAAGCGTTAACGATCCTAGAATGAATTACCAGTAACTCGCATGCCTTATCCAGGTCTGCTTAAACTAAAGTATCTTTTCCTTTCTTTCCAAAATTTCGTAAACTCAAAAGAGGACTTAAGTTAAACAGGAGTAATTACTGCCGAATGGCTCGTTCATATAACACTAGCGAATCTTGAAAGAATTCTGATGTTCAACATCGAGTAGAAGTTAAATTTGAAATTGAAATGCAACAAGAAGGGCATAATGAAGGCAAAAGTATATTTTTAATGTCAAAAGTTATATACGGAGATCACTTTAATACTAAAAATTTCAAACAATTACTTTAGTGCTAATTTTTTTTTTTAAAAACAATCATTTAAATGTCAACTTCTTTAAAAAACGACCACTTCAATGATGGAATTGACGTGACTCACTGAAAATTCAACACGTGACATTTTTATTATTATTTAAGCTGACATGACATATCAAAGTTGACACTAAAGTGATCGAAATTAGCACTTAAATAATCATTTTTTTTAAATTGATACTAAAATGATCCGTTTCAAACTTTTGGCCTTAAAGTGATCCGCACAAAAAGTGTACTTTTCCCGCAGAATGAAGTCGCTCCACAGGAATTAGAACTTCTCCAAAAGTCACACATATGCCCAGATCTTGTTGATACACTATGATAAATGTAGCATAAGCAAGCAATAAAGGAACGGGTAAGGTACGAAAGACGTTATCATATTGGCATGAAATCTAAAAGATAGCTTCATGTTTTCTGCACACAATGAAAGAGAGACGACGAAAAAATAGACCAACTTGGAATTCATGTTCGAGAAATAACTTAACGGTACATGAACTCGAACTCAAGATTTACATTAAACATCATGTGTCAAAAATTGTGATCCGGGTTAACATCGGTTCATCTGCCACCTGGATCGTCAAACAGGTAAGTTTTGTAGAAGAGATATAACTATATGAGAACCATTGCTTGCGCAAAGAGAAGCATCGAGTTGAGAAAAAGCTTCATTTCACCGCTTCCGTTCTGACCGCCATTTGTATACTGGTTTTGAGGAGGGGCAGACAGTCTCATCTGCACGAAGTTTTCGTTTTTTGCCCTTCTTCTGCTCACGGGAAAAAAAAAAAAGCTTTATTAGAAAACATCCAGACAGATCAACTGACAAGTAGAAAGTCAGTGAAGCCTACCTGCAATTCCTTCTGCAGCGACATATCCATGTATATCTTCTCCAAATCATTTACTCTACTTTTTCTTGCCTCTAGTTCTCTGTATGAAGCAGCCGTTTTCCTGCACAATATATGGATTTTAAGCTGTCTACTCCACCAAGGGCACAATCAAACAGATCAAAGCTGATAGGCTAACGGAACCAAAGATTCAGTTTACATAATGCCTGGTTTAGATGGAGGGAGAAATAAATTAAAACTCTCAAGCACGTTAGAAAAAGGCAGAGAACAGCATCAATATTGACACCTGAAAAGCAACAGATACTGTGGAAGTGGATGGTAACATGATCCGCAATTTGATGCCCAAACGAGCGGCAAGCGACATCAAAGTCTTACTAAATGAGCGGCGAGCGACATCAAAGTCTTTCTAAGTCGAACACAAAGCTAGATTTCTAGTCTCCTTAGGAAGATAATCTTTGCTTAACTCAATTACATTGTTCCTATCATAAATTCTCTCATGACACCTGAACGTGACAGTGCCATCCAGCTTCTGCGCACTCGAAACAAGTATAGGCCATATGAACTAACCTTTTGATATTATCAGGAATATCCTCAAACGATATTTTCCCAATCATAGAAGACGAAGATTCCATCTCTTTCGCCTCCTCCCTGCAGACATTATGAAAAACAAATGAGATGATACGAGATACTGGCTCAAAGCTTTAGCGAGGGTACAAAACAAAAAGAGGGCATCAACTAGGATGGAACTAAACAAGGGTAAAGAACTTTCATAGTGGTGAGAAGCCCAATAACAATGCAACCAGCACGTCATCCTGCTGCATCCCTTGGAGAAACCTTTTTACAAGGAGAGACTATATTGCCTTTTTAGGGGATAAAATCATATGGATCTCAATGCACACTCAATGGTCGGCTATTAAAGTTCAAAACATGGCATATTAAAATGGCCTCAAGCTATAGTTTCGAGTATGCCAAATTTGTCAGAAAGTGAGATTGGTTGGTCGAGAAAGCACAAGCACGATGCTAGCATATCAAACTTTCAGCGGCGTAACCAGTATCTATGTTCTCTAGCTCGAGTGACAGGAAATAAAACTCCAGTAACTAGAACTACCATCAGTCAGCAGGAAGAAAAAAATTAAAGATCACGACAAAGATAAGGATGAACAAACCTGTCTTCCGCGTAGTAAACATGGTTGCTCGATGGGCGATCATCGAGAGAATGCAGCATGGCGGTTAGCTTTTCGATTTTCTGCAGTAAACAGCAGAATTTATACAGCATCAATACCTCTCCAGACTATCATTCTGGCAACAGATTTCGACAAGAACAGCTCAAATAAGCAGTACCTTCTTCTCACTCTGCAACTTCTGAAGTACATATCCTATGTCTTGCGTCTTCATCAACATGAGTTCTTCAGGGGTGTATTTATTTGCCTGATTCCTACCCCACACAAACTACAGAGTCAGAGATTGGAAACTGTGAAAGATGCACGATTGAGTCGAAAAAACGTACAGAAGGAGAAGAGGACCAAGTTCAATAATCTTACTCGGGTCTGTGAACTCCATCAAGAGTCTTAGATTTGATCATCTTAAAGTAGAACTCATCTGGGTTCCTGAAGGCCGCCTTCTCCTTGAGCTTCCGCAGAGCATCCTCCTTCTTGTGGAAGGCTCTCGCACGGACGACATAGTCCTTGTGCTTCTCGAGAAGCCCGAACTTTTTCCTCGATTGTCTGCCGTACGCTCAAAAAAACAAAAATCGCCATCGTCAGAAGACGGATTCAGAAAACCACCGAACGACGAAGCCTTTTTCTTTTACTTACGGCTGAGCTCGTTCCTTGTGAGCGCGCCGACTGATCGCATTCCTCAGTGAAGACATTCTCTCTCCGATGCGTGAGAGGACGCCGCCGAGTGTTACAGACGCAGAGAGAAGACAGCGGCGACGGCGGCGGCGGCGGCGAAAGGCTTCGTTGAAAGAGGAAGAAAGCCCCGATCGACTCCTTTATGGTTCTGCTGAAGCCCTATTCCAAAATCTCGAAGAGCATCAGCAATTCTTCGGCTAAACCCTAAAATTTTCCTTCTTTTCCGGGAAAAACATTTTCAGGAGGATGGTGCCTGGTGGAGGTGGTGATCTGGACCTTGTTATGGGAATGGTTGGGCTTGGCTTCTTAGAGTCCTCCTGGGCCAAGTCCAGGCCTTCAGGCCCAAAATTTCCCTGGCCCAATTAAGCTCTCTCGCGTATATTTCAAACTTCTGCTAAGAATTGTACTCTCTCTCTCTCTCTCTCTCTCTCTCTCTCTCTCTCTCTCTCTCTCTCTATGTAGGAAAGCATGACCATGTATTTCTCATTAACTTTTGGTAAAAATGTATGGGGGGTCTAATTTCTATGAAAACTCAACTTTAGGTTTAGTTTCAATTATATCCCGAACTTAATTTTGTTTTAGAAAAGAAAAATAAAAAAATCCCAACTTTCTCTCTGGTCCCAAATATGTCACGCTTCCAGAAATCGCCACAAGTTTCCTCAAAATTATCAACATCAGAAGGCTGTTGTCATCTTGTACGAAGGCGAGGGTGTTGATGAAGACACATCGGCTAACAATGATACCAATAACTGGCCCTGATATTAATAGTTTTGGAGAAAATAGAAGCAATTTTTGGACGCGTGGGTGGATTTGGATCTAGAGTAAAAGTTAAATGGTTGTTTTTTTTAGACAAAAAAAAAATTATGGCAGAATTGGGACTGATTCTAAAGTTTAGGATTTCTTAGGTAATTGGGCTAAATTTATGTTACTTTATATTATTGAATATAAAGTACCCTTTAGAAATCTCACCAGAAACAGAACCAAGATCAGAAAATATTTTAGACCCTCTTGACCTATTATCGATCTATTTTCTTTAACTAATTCATGTCTTAACTCAATTTTGGCATTGCTCAAGTACAATGCCATCCCGGAACTTTGAAACGCTTTCCCTTGTGCATACCGGATGTCGGGATTTCTTGACGAACAACCAAATAATGGGAGAATTTCAAGCAATCGTCGCGGTTTCATAATGCATAAATGTTCTTGTATCATTGATTAAAGATGCCTAGCAAATATCTGGAAGACGGCTGCTATTAACATTCCCCTGCATATATTCCCTCCTTGAGTTGTTTGAGGAGTGCTTTTTCTTCTATCCTTCTTTTTTTGTGCGCGCGCGCGCGCACTTAGCAACGCAATCAGAGCACCGCTGTGTTTAACATTAGTGGAAGTAAAAAAGCTAGAACTGATGCAGAGAGGAGGAATACCCAACCAAAAAAGCAGACAAAAAGTGAAGTTTGAGGCCATTTTGTGCTTTCTACTTGAAGTAGTTAAACATTCCATCACATTCCACTGGTTAAAGATGCGGGTAGCTTAGGGCCTACTTGGTAACGCTTTTATATATATATATAGTTCCCGTTCATTTTTTCCCGAAAATAAAAGAAAAAAGAACAAAAATCTACTTGGTAGCATCGGTTAAATTTTTTTGTTTCCGAGAACATGTCAGTAGCCAGGGAATAAATTTGGAACAGTTACTTCTCTGTTCTCGGGAATAGAATAAGAAAAAATCATTATGCTTAGTATTACCAGAAACGGAATTTTTACCAAACAGACCCTTAACTATATGATCTAAAAGCCTGGCCTAAACAAGTTGCCTGATCTAAAAAAGATGATGATCTTTCTCTTCTCACCTCATGAAGCACCAACACTTTATAGGTTCTCCATTTCTGAGGCATCACTAGTTCTATAACAGTAACAAATGCCTGGCGTAGAGACTAATGAATCTCACTCCATGGACCATCAAATGATACAACAGAATTAGATGTCTGGCATGCAGACTAGTCTAACATAAATTCTAGAGATACACATGATGTTCAGAGTCCTGATTTGCACAAAGAGAACCTTTCAGGAAGTCCTGTGATATAAAAGAGGCAAAGAAACAGAAGAAGAGGAAAAAAAAAATGGGACAAAAAAGAGGACTTCAAAAGACGGTTTAGGAGTTAGGGGAAGAAGAACAATTGACCTCAGGAGTTGGTAAAAACCAGCAGCACCAGATTGTTTCAAGTTGAAACCATTCAATGCATAAGTATCGGGAAAAAAAAAAAACTTGAAGAAGCGACACGGGCAAGATTCCTCCGAAAGTTGGGAAAATGGGGTTGTATAGCCTTCTGGAACAAGGAAGTTATGGGCGTGCAACCAGTAGACGTGAACTGCAACAACAAAACTGCATTCCACACAACACTCAAATGCGGTGAGACGTTAAAATGGGTGCAGAACTTGTTCGGCGAAGCTTACTCTTGGGCTCAGCAGGCGGCTCGCATGGAAACATTTTCTCAACATCCTGTCACAGGTAATTTGATTCAACTGCTAGTTATGCAGAAAAAGGAAGTCGAAGAGGCAAGAAGATCAAACTAGCACATACTAAGTGCAGCCTTGCTTGAATAAGAGAATAGTGCCTCATTCTCTTAATGCTAGAGAAGCTAAAAAGCTTCAATCGAAATCACGTTCGGCATGCCAAACTTACTCTCACCACAAGCACAATCTATTCAAGCCTCTAAAATACAGTCACACGGAGACCTGGACTTTCTAAATCTTTGCCCTACAGGCATCTGAACGTTCGTGTTATTACTGTATTTTGAAATCGTAAATCCTCCGATGCATAATATGTTATGATATGTAATACTACAGTCTAACATTATGCATGGACCAGGACATCTATCTTAGCCAATCTCTAAACCAGCATATAATTAGACAGTCTACTAAGAATTGACGAAGTACAAGTAGTAAACTGGACAAAATATTGTCGTAGTATATGTGATATCACAGATGCTTGGTTGCCCAAAAGTAAAATCGTGCTCGAAGAAGTGGATGCCTTCAACTTATCTTTGGAACCTTCCTGAGTAGAGTCAACATTAAATTCCTCTATGGAAAGTTGTCACTTTGAAAGGAAATTGTATACTAGAATCCCACCCTCAAAGAAACCTGGAATTTAGTATGTGTAATGAAATCACCTCATTCATATCCCATCAGAATGATCCTTGGAAAGTAGAAGTAAGGAGGGCTCTTGCTAATCAGAACCACCTACATAGTCAGGGTCTAACAAACATTAAGAGGCCAAACGAAATGCTTAGATTTCCTAAAATGTAGGGCAACAACTCTGGTAAGAGGTTAAGATACAATTGCACAACTGACTAGGGACATGCGGTGTATGGCAACAGGTATCTTGAATGAACAGTAATAGCAGAGGTCTTGCAGGTAAAATACTCCTTGTTTCACTGAATTGGAATAGCACTCAAGAGGTCATGATTCACCGACGACCTCTAACTTACATTTACTTAAGCGTACACAACTCATTGAAGATGTCATATTCACAAGCAAAAGATAATGCAACCTACCCTCTGCCGTCTAAGCCTCGCATTCTCCTCCTCCAATCGCGTGACTTTGTGCTCCAGCTCATGTGTATATGCCTGCCCAACCAATGTTGCACTTAGCATCACTACTAAGACAACGAAAGATAAAAAAATTCCCCATTGGGATATGGAAATTCTGTCAGACAAAAACCTGTCTCCTAGCTCGTGATCGAGCAGCCGATTCTCTGTTCTTAATCATCCTTTTCCTTCTCCTCTCTACAGTCTTCTCCACAACATCTCCGGGCATGATCGTATTTTGCACTGGTGACTGAACATCCGAAAGTGCACCAATCAACGCGGAGGGGGACATAGAAATTTGTGTATCAGGGTAGACTGCGTCCATGGCGGGATGAGTGCCAATGGGAATCCGTGGCTGAACCATGTGGTCACCTGACGTTAGGCCAGTCATGACATTCTGCGATTGGTGGATGGAGGGGAGATGGTACTGCATCCACTGGATACATTGAGGGACATTGGGTGGTGGGGCCGGAGCCGAATCGAGCCCTGAAATCAGACCCCCATTTTGGCCGACCGGAGGAAGTTCCGCCATAACACCTGCCTTCAACAAAAAGTCTTCTAATGTGATTTCCCCAAATGTGGGTGCTCTCTCTTCTTCGCCCACGCTTTCATCGCGAAGATGATTCTCAAAGTCGTTTTTCTTCTTCTTCGTTACTTTTTGAATGTCTTTCCACACCTCCTCGACTGTTTTCTTGCAGAGATCTTTAGAAAGAGGCTGAACACCGGCCGCACCTGGTGTTGGGCCCAGATCGGCTTCAGCGCTCCGCACACTCTCGAGAAACTCATCGAGATTCATGCTGCCAAGTGGTTTCCCCAAGTGGCCGAGCTGGTTTTGGACCTCATCTAGAGTGAGTCCATACAGAGACCCTTGGCGGGCCAGCATCCGCAATTCGGCTGCTTGTACTGCACCACTGCCGCCGCCACCTTGAGACCCCATTCTCTTCACTAGCAGCCTATTGTTTCATTCCAGGTGCCTACTATATCGTCAATCTCTGTACAGCCCACTGAAAGATTAACATATAACCAGTTCAAAATCACACATTACCAAAGTACTGAACTTAAAGTTTCGATTTTTTGGTTCCTATTAACGGTCAGAAACTGTTATCTGCAGAAATCAAAATCCTACGATGCAAATGACAGAAATACATTCTTCAGTTTACTCTAATCAATGCTACATCCTCAGTACTTACTTTAAATCCACCCACAACAAAGATCTTGTCGTCGAGAAGCAAGAACAAAGTACATGCAGAGGAATGTCCCAGAAAAAGAAACTTACCCAGAAGTCACTACCTGCTACTCATGCATGAAGTACTTACCAACTTCATTTCGGTGAGAAACAAGAACCTGCAACAAATGATCATCAGACTGGAACTGGAGCAAAATAGATTGGAAAGACCCAAAAAAAGAAGAGAAAGGAAACGAACCCACATTCTCCGAGAGAAGAGCGAGTCTCAGAACCACCACCCACACCCCCAAAAAAAAAAAGATCAAACTTTGGAATTTTGAAAACACACAAACAAAAGAAATCACCTGCAAAGGAGGGAGCTTTGATGGCTATTTACTTGCTTGCCACAGGATCCGATCTGAATCTAAAAGGTGGCATTTTGTTGGCAGAGAAGACTGAAGAGATACACTGCGTTTGTGTGTGGTTTCTCCAGAAAAGTATTAAAGAACAGATGGAGGATTAAAGAATGCTTAAAGACCCACATCCCTTCCTATCCCACCGTTACTTTCTTCTTCTTCTTATTCTTTTTTAACTGGGTTCTCATTGTGTGCGCGCCTTCCTTCTTTGCTTTATTCAAAGGTTTTCCCACAACATAGGTTGGCGAGCAATTCTGTAAAAAATAAGGTAGTTTAATGGGCAGTCCCTAGTAGAGGCATTGTTTAAGGAACTTCCATTGGTTCCAAGTACTGTCTGCAATGTCTCTTCCCTGTTTAGGAACATACTAAGATGTTAGTACAGATAGAAAGATGGTTGCTTTTTATTTTTATTTTTCGTTTTGTGTACAGAATGACTTAATAAATGTTAATGCTTTGCTGATATGTTTGCGAAAACACAAAACAATAGGTGTTTTGTACACGTCGAATGATTATTGTACGGCTGTCTGATTACGACAATCCAACGGTCTTCGCAGGTTGATGCATATTCACGCTTTAGTCGTATTAAACGTGCATTCTAAGCAATCGTACTCATTGAGACGATTAATTGTTTAGATTAACAGCGAATTTAGGTGCTTTCATTTTATTGGATACAGAGAACAAGTTGGGTTGGAATCACAAGCGATGGAATCATAAGTGATCCTACAAGCGGTAGGCCATGGTTGCTAATGCCATGAGTCTATCACGATCCGACTAAAGAACTTGTCAACTAATAGATGAAATTTTTTTGTGTGGGCCAAAGGTTATGAATCAGGATCCGAATCCCTTACCATAAAAGTAGGGAATCATGATTTTTTTTGGCCATTAGATCTTTCCCCCCTTGGCCAAGGGCGTAAGGATGGTAGGAAATCCTTAGCCTATGAATCATACCGAATTACTACTGTAGATGAAGTCGTGTGTTGTCCGAAGGAAAATGGAGGGAAAGTGCTCGAGCATTGATTCATGGTTGCATATCCAAACAATTCTTATTAGGAAGAAACATCTTCTAATTCTTTTTTTTTTCAAGGAATCACATTCAGAATTTCTAGCGGATTGCACATATTATAATTAAATTTAAATATATAAGGGATGAGCACATCACAAGTATGATAACTTTGGTACGCCGCTCATTTGAAAGCCATACTTTTCTTTTTCAACCGCTGGAATGTCATGACATCTAAAAAAACCTTCACTTGACTGTTATAATTTTCAATCGATGGCTCGAGTGCCATTACTTTGCCGTCACTTATTAAGAACATTCATCCAAGTGCTGAAAGTACGACATGGCATAACACTTGTGCTTTCGAAAAGGTATGGCATTCAAGTGATCGAATCGAAAAGTTATACGACACATAATCGATCGGAAAAATAAAAAGAATCTAGGAATGAGAATGTTGGGAAGGGAAGCAAGAGAAGGACAAGGACAAAAGTGAGAAGGGGAGAACCATGTGCATGCCCACCAGAATCCGCACGCGCGGTTCCACCGAGGTCAGCATTTGCACGTGCAGGTGTTTCTATGCCCCCATCTTCACCCCCACCCTAATCCCCCCTATTCATATAATTTTAACTTAGTACACACAAAACCACGTAAAACAAAACAAGTACGCTCGAGACAGTTATTAATACTTTCACTCAGCCCTCCGTACGACCTTACGCCACGTCGTTTTGATTACCTGCTAAAACGTCCTAACATCTGGTAAATAATTTGGCGACATCGCCGGACATCGTCGGAATTAGGTGTTAAAAATACCATAAAAATGACAAACTATAGGCTACGTTTGATCGTCCGTATAAAACTCGAGATATGATATGTTTTATCATATCAAGTGTTTGGTAGGTGTCCCGAATAGTATAATGTCGGAAATAGAGGGAATATAATCCGGATAAAAAAATTCGAAGAAAGGGGTAGGATAAGGTCGGATAAGATTTATCTTATCCGTCATATAAAAGCTTAACATCTAATCTCGTCTTTGTAGTTGCCTAAGTTCGTACAAACAAAATGAAGATTGAATGACTAACCTGAATCAGAGTGCAGTCGAATAGTCAAAATGTAAACATATAATCCGAATCCAACGAATACACATTGTGTACTTAAGATAAATTTGTCTCCTCAATTGGTACCCATTGTTATTGGACAAATGCCTCCCAGGATAGAACAGATGGTTTTCCTCTAGAGCTCAGAGGAATCTTGCGAACGCAACTTCAAGTAAATCGCACCGATGACACTGATGAATGAGGGAATGCTCGTTTAGAAAATTTGAGAGGGAATGTTCGGTATGTGTATCTCGAACAGAGCCCTTCGAAGACCTTTTATAATGGTTTAAAAGAACGATGACGAAGAGTCACGAAACCGTACAGTTTCGTTGATGAAAGATTACGAACTGAAGCGACTCCTTTCAAACATGTTCGTTCATTCCGAAATCATGTTCATTCGAACAAACATGTTCATTTATTCCTTTTCATGTTCATTCGAACAAACATGATCGTTTACTCCTTTTCCGAACAAACATGTTCGTTCGAAAAAAAAAAAGTCCAGAATAAACATGTCTATTCGGACACAACTTAAAAAATGTCTCTTCGGTTAAATAAAAAAGAAAGACTGATGAGATTAACAAAATAATAATAAATTAGAACACAACAAACCTAGGCCCGGGCTTGAACCAAGCTGGCCGGCGGCGGCTCGCGAGTGTCCGACGTAGGTTTGTGTAGGTCCTTTCCCATCCACAAAAGTGTAGTACCCCTTGGGACACAAACTCATTTATGAGATTCCAATATTTAAACCTATCTCGTATCTCTCTTCTATCCCATGTGAGACTCCTCTATCCTTTATTTCTCATTCACTCCCTATGGGATTTGTATGACAAAATTCCAACAGTCTTCTACTTCTTTTCGCATAGTACGGCCCCTTGTGGGAATCTCTCTGCCTCTGGCCCCGACTTTCGCCTCTCTCATTTTCTGCAGCTTGGCGAGTCGCGGCTGATCACAGCACATCGTTGGCCCTAGGTCGCCTTTGAATCCTCGCCGTCAGTAGCTCTCCATTGTTGGGAAAAACAGACAAGCAGCGGATATAACTTTCCCCCTTTGACTAAACCTGTGAGAAACCGATTCGAGCTAACCAATGGAAATATGCGAATTGAAAGAAAAACAACACCAGAATTTTTACGTGGAAAACCCCTTCAATGCGAAGGATAAAAACCACGAGACCGCTCACGGAGTCCACCCGAATCTCCACTATATATCAATCGTTTGGGTATACAAACTCGCTGAATACAACGACAATAAAATCCCAAAACTATAAGTGAAGATCAAGCAACAACAACACCGTAAACGAGAGAACCGGATGAAAATCACCCCCAAAATATGCAGCCCCGAAATACCCACGAACAGCTACAGTAAATACCTTGAAATCACGATTCAATCGTACAGAATCAAGAACAACGAGTCTTGAAGATGCTGTCAAAATTTCAGCCCAATCGGACCACGGGAAGACCTCCGATCGTCGATTTGATCTTCGATGGACGCCCAGAAAAACTGCAGTATTTTTCTGCGTTTTTGCTCTTTGTCCTCTCGGTGGCTGCTCTCTCTATTTCTCTCTCGTGCGTGTGTGTGTGTTCTACCATGTGTTGCTGCTGCTGCCCTAGGTTTTTAACAACCTAATGGGCTGGATTGGGCCCAAAGCCCAACAAATCTCCCCCTCCAGCCCATTAAGGGAGATCTCGACACAAAAGAATTCATCAGAAATCCATGCCGGCCTGACGCCGACAAAATTCATACTTCTCTCTAGTGAGAGCCTTCGTCATCATATCTGAAGCATTATCTTCAGTGTGTACTTTCTCAAGTTCTAACCCTTTGGATTCCAGAGTTTCTCGTATCCAGTGATACCTCACATCAATATGCTTTGACCTGGCATGAAAAGTGGAATTCTTTGCAAGATGTATAACACTTTGATTATCACAAAGTAAAACATACCTCTCTTGACTGAAACCAAGTTCTTGCGTGAACTCTTTCATCCAAAGCAATTCCTTGCATGCTTCAGTTGCTGCGATGAACTCTGCCTCTGTCGTCGACAAGGCAACACATTTTTGCAGCCTTGACTGCCAAGCCACAGCTCCCCCTAAGAAAGTAATCAGATAACCCGAAGTAGATTTCCTTGTGTCAATATCACCTGCCATGTTAGAATCAGTATATCCAACAAGAATCGGCTCATCACTCCCAAATGAAAGTCTCAAACTAGAAGTGCCTCGGAGATATCTCAATATCCACTTCAATGCATTCCAGTGCTCTCTACCTGGATTTGACATAAAACGGCTAACCACTCCAACTGCATGAGCTATATCTGGTCTTGTGCAAACCATTGCATACATCAGACTACCCACTGCAGAAGCATAAGGAACTTTTTCCATCTCTTTCAGATCTTTCTCAGTTGATGGACATTGTTTATGACTAAGCTTAAAGTGTGTAGCAAGAGGTGTACTTACAACTTTAGCTTTGTCCATTTTGAACCTTTGAAGTACTTTCTCTATGTACTTCTCTTGAGATAACCATAATCTCTTCGCCTGTCTGTCGCGAGTGATCCTCATACCAAGAATCTGCTTAGCCGGTCCCAAGTCTTTCATCGAAAAAGACTTGCTTAAATCTTGCTTTAACTTGTCAATCCTGGAAGCATTCTGACCAACAATCAACATATCATCAACATAGAGCAATAAGATAATAAAATCACCTTCAGAGAATTTCTGCACAAATACACAATGATCAGAAGTAGTCTTCTTATAGGATTGCTCCCCCATAAAAGACTCAAATTTTCTATATCATTGCCTCGGCGCCTGCTTTAAGCCATACAAGCTTTTCTTCAATTTACAAACATAATTCTCTTTACCTTTTACCTGGACACCCTCAGGCTGCTCCATGTATATGTCTTCCTCCAAATCACCGTGAAGGAAAGCGGTCTTCACGTCCATCTGCTCAACCTCAAGATCAAGGCTAGCTGCTAAACTCAAAACAACTCTAACTGAAGACATTTTCACAACTGGTGAGAAGATCTCATCATAGTCAATTCCCTTTTTCTGATTGAAGCCTTTAACAACTAATCTAGCTTTATATCGAGGACGCGAAGTCGTCTCATCTTGCTTCAATCTGTAAACCCATCGGTTCTTCAAAGCTCTTTTACCCTTAGGTAATGCCACCAACTCAAAAGTATGATTGTCATGCAATGACTTCATCTCATCATGCATTGCATCAAGCCACTCATTCTTATTTTTATCTTCTACTGCTTCTTCAAAAATTTCAGGTTCACCTGCATCTGTCAACAGAACATACTCATTAGAGGAATATCTAGTAGATGAGGTGCGGTCTCTGGTAGACCTCCTTGTTGACACCTGATTTTTTTTACCATTTATTATTGTGATTTTTATTCTTTAAAATTAATTAAAAATATCAAAAAAGGTCATAAAATCACAAAATCAACTTTGGAAGCCTTGGTTTAACCTTAGGAACCAATTTTGAACAAAAAATATTTTTCGATATTTTTAATATTTTTCGAGTTTATTTAATTATAAAAATACCCAAAAAATCAGAAAAATACCATTCGTGGTCAGAAAAATACCCAAAAATATTCTATAATTTTGTTTTAATTTCCTCTTCAAGTGTGTCACTTTAAATCTCAAAAATTCGGCTCGGGTCACTATGTTCCTTCACAAACATAAACCCGAACCGAGCCTAAAAAAAAATCATTTTCGAGTCTTTTAGTTTTCAATTCTCACTTTTTATAAGCTATGACATTGGATTCTAAAGTCTTAAAGTGCAATTAGGTCAATTTGCCCTCCAATTTAATCAATTTTTACCAAAATTGCTTAATTGCACATTTTTCTTTCAATTAGTCCCCGGTTTCACGGATGCATACGTATGCTCTACGTATTTATACATCATACGTATTTATACGTTATGCATATTTGTATTGTTTGGTAACCTCTTTAACTCTTGTAATAATAATAATGGTTATTATTTTTAACACCTTTGTTAGTGCCTTTTTTAGCATTTTTGTATTGTGAGTGCTATTTTTAAATAGCATTTTTTGTATTATAAATTGTGAGTGCTATTGTTAGTGCTATTTTTAAATGACATTTATTTATCATAAATTGTGAGTGCTATTGTTAGTGCTATTTTTAAATGGCATTTATTTATCATAAATTGTGAGTGCTATTATTAGATAGAATTTATAATTGTTAGTGCTATTTTTAAATAGAATTTTTGTATTATAAATTGTGAGTGCTATTGTTAGTGCTATTTTTAAATAGCATTTTTGTATTATAAATTGTGAGTGCTATTGTTAGTGCTATTTTTAAATGTCATTTATTTGTGAGTGCTATTATTAGATAGAATTTATAATTGTTAGTGCTATTTTTAAATAGAATTTTTGTATTATAAATTGTGAGTGCTATTGTTAGTGCTATTTTTAAATAGCATTTTTGTATTATAAATTGTGAGTGCTATTGTTAGTGCTATTTTTAAATGTCATTTATTTGTGAGTGCTATTTTTAGATAGAATTTATAATTGTTAGTGCTATTTTTAAATACAATTTATTGGAAGGTATTTTTGGCTATAAAAGGATGGCAAGAGTTTTGAGGTTGAAGGGGAGAGACATTTTGTAGAGTGTGCAAATTTTTGAGAGCTTAGAGAGAAGAACACAAACACTCTCTATATTCTCATAATCTTGAGCGAGCAAAATATACTAAGTTCGGAATATTGATTCCGCATATTGCTAGCACAATTGTTGTGGAGTTATTAGTCGTCTCCCCGTTCGTCAATTGGTGGTGCGTCCGAACTAGATGCCTAACACTTGTGGAGGTTGAGATCGAAGAACATCGAACCGACACCTCCGTTCAAGCACGCTACGAGAGGTAATCTATTTACTCCCTTTGAGACTTTGTGATTTTTTTTCGATTGAAATGCACGAAGTACGCCTCTGGAGATACATGTGTGGGTTGTTATTTATTTCCGCTACGTGTTACGTGGATCCCAACAGTGGTATCAGAGCCAATCCTTAGGTGTTTTCGTGCATTTAATTGATTTTTTGCAATTTTTGCAATACTATGGCCAATATGTATTAACGAATTGTTCGTCTTACATGGCTAATGGAGATTGATTATTTTATATGATAAATTAATCAACGTAGCAAAAATTGAGACTAAATCAATTTTGAATCGAAAATTTATGGCTATCTTATTTTACGTAAAAATTCTGAATATGATTCAACGTAGAATGTTTATTGTGCCTTCCTAAGTTTTAAATTGTGAATTTATTACTTACGTGAAAGGGTGGTGATCATGGAAAAATCCATAATCAATGTGATTGATGTATATATGAATGTATGATGATTATTTATATATTTGGGGTTGTAATTATTAAATGGAGGCTGCGTACTCCTTTTATTTTTCATGTAATCTTTATTTTTAGCATAGTCAATTGTTGATGTAAATGCTACGAGGATTACGTGGAGGAGCCTTTTAAGTCGGCGAGCTCTTTGGGGCCCAATTCTTGAAGAGTTCAAGAAACCAAGAAGAAGCGAAGAGCGGCTCTCCGTTATTAAAATATTAAAATGATTATATGTGGTCTCATTGGCTCGAGACCCATTAAATCATAATTCCATGATCACCACGTAGGATAGATATTTATGTGATTGACATCTATTTATTTATTATGATTACGTGAGCATGTTAAACTGGTTAATGTGCAAAGTCAGACTTACCTCACCCAAAATTGTGCCTGCATGAAATCCTAGTTAGGAAAATCACTCGCATTAGGTACCGAAAGGGCGTTGGTAACGACACCAGCGTAACCAAGTCCCCGAACCCAAAATCTCTGGTTCCGTAGAACTGATCGATCTCTCCCAATCGATCGGTAAGGTTTCCGGTCTACCCTCCAAGAAAGACCGGTGGCGACTCCAAATGCATGCACAAGTTGCACATGCCACCACGACCACACTAAGGTCGAAAGCGATCGACTCTTATCGTTGAATCCTCCTGAAAAATACTCCCGCCGCGATTTGGTATGGGCCTGGGAGGGCTCGCACCGATCCAAGACCCGTGATCGGTAATCCATTAGCCGCGTCCGCTTCCGGATGGGTCGCGACAGCTGGCGACTCCGCTGGGGACTTGTTCTAGAAACTATGGTTCTAGACCTCAAGTGGACTTAGGCCGTAATAAAAATTGAGTGATTTTTCTAACCCTACAGGCGCTCTTGAAGGTGAGGTAAGTCCGCTCACGATAGGTGTTATATGTTTTTGCAGATTGGAGTAATAAGGGGTGTAGTCTGTGATTAACTTTATTTTACGCAGGTGTGGCGTAGGAATGTATGTTGTGTGGATGATTTGAAGTGCTGATTGATAAATTGTTGTGCATGACTTGCATTGTGATGATCACGACACATGGACACACACAACCGCGCCTAAAACCCCAGGCGCCGCCTTTAGGAACACAATAGAAGGAATTGAAAATGGAATCTCCGTGAGGAAAAACACGGGGTAATCCACTTCTCAATTCCGCTCGCTTCGAACTATGGATTGAGTCCCAATGCAACGATAGTTGTGCAATGGAATCGGCTCTTTCTAGAACTCGAGGTGGGAACCTTAACCTTAGGTGCCAAACCCTCTGATTTTTAGAAGTTCACCATCACTTGTCTCATACGCATGTCTTTGGGCGGTTGGTACACCTAAAATCGCACATAAGTCGACGAGTTGGGTTGGTAAGACTCTCTATCCCTCAAAACTATTACAGTTCATATAAATATAGGCATTTCATTCATTGCATTCTGGTGATTAGATTAAATGCCATTTCAAGGATAGATGCATGTGTTTTTCCCAAACGTCCTTGATAGAAGACGAGGAGGATGATATCCCATGGCGAACACCGAGTGAGCAACAAAGGAGCCTACTATGGACATTATTGAGATATCGTCCAATGAAGATGACGAGTTGGGGCAAGTGATCCGGAAGTCACAGATCGAACTTGGGGCATCCTTAAACGTTAGGATCACATTCCTTGGTTTCATTTTCCATTACTAGTCCTCTTGTATATGGTTTATTTTTATCGAGGCTTTCTCTATCTCACCCCTTAGAGTGATTGTATTAGGGATCTATTGGTGTATACAGATGGAACTCGGTTGTATTTCTTTTGACGGGTCATGGGAATGTGATAGTGGCATTTTCTCTAATCATCCGAATACTCCCAAGTCAAGTTTATAATTCCTTTAGAGGAAACTAAAGTTGAAAATCTTACACGACCTTTTTGGTCGTACAGGGTAATCCAACCCCAATTTCGCTAAAAGGAATTATACACTTGAATTGGTCCATGCATGTCATACGTCACTAAGTAATCCACGATAATTGATCAAGAGTATTGACGTTATTTCGAATTTAATGACGAGATAGATGTCCAAATTGCTCTCGTTCTTAACAAAACGGCCTTGATTTGGATGCCGTATCTTCAATTAAATTTAAAAACACGTCGTTATGCCTTGCATTTTTGACTAATTCGCTCTTCTGAATATTGGTCAAAAGCAATTATCGTGAATTACATTCCTTTCAATAGTATGCTTTCTTTCGAGGAATATTGATAAAAACTTTTCGCACAAGATTAAAACCCTTGTAAAAGTTCTTGTCATTATTAATTACGAGCAAGCATAAGATTGAAAGGGGTCTATGCTTTCTTTTTCAGATTATTCCTTTTGACTCGGTCTTTTCATTTGCAGGTGAAAAACAAGTAGCATAAAGAAATCTTTTCTTGGATAAGTCTGAGGCTATTCTTTCATCTGACCATGAGTGAGTTAGAAAATCAGAACACATCTACTCGACTTATTATGGATCGGCTCATCCAAGTCTAAGATGTCCGGATGCTCGAAGAAATGGATCATATAAAAGCTAAAACAAACACAGGGGCTTTCATTCATTCTTGCCCAAACCAGATCATACAATTCATTGGGGTGGAAAAGTAAAGCAGAAGTGAGCCCTAATCAACGACACAAAGGAGCCCAGCTGGCCCTCCAGGTTATGGATGCTTTGTTTATACGCACCACTCCGCGTATCATGGTCCGCAAGCCTGAGGTGGAGGCGTTTGCGTTCATCATTGACTGCAACAACCTGAGTCTCGTGATCTTCGGCGACTGCTTCCAAGTCCCGAACAAGTCCATTCTCACGAGTTATATCCTCGTTTATGCCGTTGAGCCTTTCTTCCAGCCACTCGCTCCGATTCCTTAGCAGGGCATTACGTCGATCGCGCTCATAGGTAGCCAGAGATAGAGCTAAGTCCTCCACCAGATTCCTCCTCTCGCGTAGCAATGTCGAAACCCGCTCTTTGGCGAACTCAACAGCCTTTTTGTGACTATCGGCCAGGTAGTCAGCCAACGCTAGGCGGTCGGACTGATCCTCATAACGGGCTCGCAAGACACGAGCCACGGTAACTCCCCGATGAGCAGCGCGGTAGACCTCCAAGGAGTTCGTAAAGAGCGTTGGAAAAATATTGTATTCCCTCCCCAACGCGGTACCCTCGAGGGAGGTGATGTCCAGGTCCCCGAACATGACTCTGATCTCATCCTCGGTTTCGGGATGATCGGCTATGTGAGCGTAGCCTCGACCCAAGAGGTTATAGAACTCTTTCCATCGAGTCAAAGCTTCGGCTGAGAAAGTGTGAACTTGGGAAGAAGCCATTTTCGACGGAGATGTGTGTAGTGGAGCGATTAGAGGATGGAAGCAAATTATATGAGAGCGTTAATCTCCCAAACACCAACTCCGCATTTTATAGCGTCTCGAGAGTGGAGAAAAGTTGCAGCAATAATGCTTGTGGAGCCGGGTTAATTAATGTAAAGCGAGGGCTGCTCCTCCCGTGAATCATCAGACATGTCCTGATCCGCAATTTCAGGCCTGACAAATTCGGTCTCGCCATTATTAAAGCTGGGAGGGAGGCGAGCGCAACTATCGAAGAAGCCGCGAAAGGATTGTGTTGTTCCATCACGCATGAAGCTGGGCGGCGAGTGAACAGCTCTGCCACTTAAAAAGAGAAGACAGTGCTGAACAGGCATGACTATTGAGGAAAAGTGAAAGGCGAGCGCAACTATCGAAGAAGCCGCGAAAGGATTGTGTTGTTCCATCACGCATGAAGCTGGGCGGCGAGTGAACAGCTCTGCCACTTAAAAAGAGAAGACAGTGCTGAACAGGCATGACTATTGAGGAAAAGTGAAAGGCGAGCGCAACTATCGAAGAAGCCGCGAAAGGATTGTGTTGTTCCATCACGCATAAAGCTGGGCGGCGAGTGAACAGCTCTGCCACTTAAAAAGAGAAGACAGTGCTGAACAGGCATGACTATCGAGGAAAAGTGAAAGGCGAGCGCTACTATCGAAGAAGCCGCGGAAGGATTTGGTTACCCCTTCGTGTCGGAAAGCTGAGCAGGAGGTAAACAGTTCCGTCGTTTCAAAAACAGAACGCTGAACAGACCTAGCTTTCGAGGAAAAGGAGGCAACAAATCGAAAGAGCGAGTATACAAAAGAGAACAGAGAACCCCGAGTGACGAGTTCGTTGAAAGACCTCAAATTCTCTAGAATCAGATTCGACATCGAAGCCATGGAACTCAACATCGCCGGTGACGAACATCAAGATCGCAGTGGTGACGACGGCAGTGGCCACGACGCTCAACCCCGGAAAAGAAAAAGTCGCCAGCGCTACGCTCGGAAAGAAATCCAGGAGCTTGAAGCTTTCTTCGATGAATGCCCTTGCCCAAACGAGGAACAAAAGATTGAATTGGGCCAGAAGCTGGGAATGAATCCTATGAGAATCCATTTTTGGTTTCAGAATAGACGTTTCAGACTAGGTGTCCAACACAGGCGTAAGGAGATCACGGCCCTAAAAGAGCAGAACCAAAACCTTCAAATGGAAAACATGTGGTATGAGAAAATTCTCAGTACTATTACCTGCCCTGACTGCGGTGGCCCTACCACCCTCAGTAAATTGTTCCCCAGTAAGCCTTCTACGAAGATGGAAGGTGCTCATTTATCCCCCTGCTCCCTTGAGCCATCTCCGATACAATCAGATCCTGCTAATGGCGCGCATGAGCAGATCGATCCTACAGAAATTATACCAGTGTCTTCGGAGGAAGAAGATACGTGTCGTTATGATCGGAGTCACCTCATCGAAGCCCATGAATCTCCTCCACAACAGCTTCCGGTAAGATCAGATACGGTTCAAGAGGAGTTAGAGGTTAGTCGGCAGGCTATCTACGCCACTCTGGACGACGAGAAGAAGAAATTCACTTGGCCCCCGGAGCTTTATCTCAAGTTCTTGGACGCAGTTCGACAGATAGGACTCGACTTCATAGGTCCGACAAGCATACTTAGGGTCATGAACGTACCGGGACTTACCAAGCAATTAGTCGCGAATCACCTTGGTTGCTACAGAAGGGCGTTAGGACAGCGTTATGCAGAATTGAATCCGAGCAATAGACTCGGCTGCGAACCCAGCACCCTTATGACAAATGAGGCCCGGTCGAATCTGGACGACTATTGGGGATTTGATCAGGATATCCTCGCGAGTCATTTCAATATTCCTCAAGAACACGCATCACAAGTGCAACGAGTAAGCACTCCTCCGTCCGAGCAGCAGCTAGTCAGTGTTCATCCTGTCGCAGATCAGCCCACCACGCCCAGTGCTCAAGGGTTTGCCCAATCAGAGCATATGGCTTCAGATGATCTAATGGGAGAAAGCTTGGAGCACTCTTATTTCCCTAATCCCCAAGTGAGAGATGCTTGTGGTAGTCAATCGATCAAATCTCCTCTTATAATCCCAGACAAAGATGGAGGTTCCAGTTCGAAGAACCCGTCGGGCGATGCAGCTCAACCTACACATCAATCGTTCGAGGGGTCGGGTGATTTCTTCGATGAAGGACTTGATACCTGGTTCGATCAGTTGGAAGCTATTAAAGGTTGGCAACCATGATCTGCACTTGGTAATGGCACACCTAAGCTGAGGCCAGACTGGTTAGTCATTGGACATGCCCCAAGAAAGAAGGGGATGTACGCGAGAAGGATGTATCTCCTATTGTAAAGTTCTCATCGGTGCATGCGTTTGTTTCTTCAATAGCTAGAGTTGATTCTGCATAATGTTTTTCGTAAACGTCATCTCGTGTGTATACGGTAATTCCTTGTTATTAAGTTCAAGGTAAAATCAGCCCCGACGCGTGAAGGCAGAATTGATAGCATGAGTTACTAGCAGAATGTGATCGAGCTCGAAAGTGAAAGATTACTAGCGGCCCCAAACGCAATGACCGCAAAATCAGGGGCAATCTTTAAGTTTCGAGCAACTACAAATCTATTTCTCACGAGGCATTCAGGTCAATCAAATATAAAGCGTCGGGCTGTGAGAATGATGCGTAGTCAATCTGTTGACACAGGCGACAAAGGAGTCGCGTAGATCCGAAAGCAAAAACCTTTCTTGGCTAGTCAACAATGCAGAATGAAAGAGCATATATAAACAAACTCGCATTTATTTCATTCAGCAGGAAAGTTTACAAGTGGATCACTGAGGGGGAGCAGTAAACCCAAAATGAGTTCTGACAAGCATCACAAAAAAGCTTAACTGACTCTCCATGCTATCCATGCCTTGCTTACAACCCACACTCCGGGAATCGAGGTCTACAAGCTTGAAGAAAAGGAGACGACATTTCTCCTTAAGTTCGTTCACCTTGGTGTCATAGTACTCGAACTCAAGCTCTAAGTCATGAGCCAGCACCCTCCCGCGAGCTATATCCATGCTCAGGTCTTCAAGCCTTTCCTCCAACCAGGCACACTGGAACCTCAGCACGAAGTTGTGCTGGTCTTGCTCAAAGGCGGTGTCAAAAAGAGCCAGACGCTCCACCAAGTTGTCCCTCTCACGGACCAGCATCGAAACCTGGGCGTGGGCGTATTCAACAGCCCTTTTATGGTTATCGGCCGTCAGCATGGCCAACATCAGGGACTCAGTTCGGTCCTGATAACGGGCTCGCACGATACCAGCCAAAGTGACCTCCCGGCTAGCAACTTCGTAAGCCTGCATGAAATTGTTAAAGAGAGTTGGGAAGATCACAAACTCCCTTTGCAGTTTCGTACCTTCAATACACGCAGTATCCAGGGCCGGAATCAGAGTACGAACTTCAACCTCAGCTTCAGGATGATTGTTTATGTAGCCATAACCCCTACCCAAGAGGTGGTAAAATCTCTCCCATTGGGTCGAAGCTTCAGGTAAGGCAACAGGCATAGAGGAGGAATCCATATGCGATGGAATGACGGAGAAGAGAGTGAGAATGTGAAGAGTGTTTGAGAGGCTGAGTCTGATAAGGCTAAAGTGTTAATCTTCTTGACATCAATCTATCACCTTATAAATGCTCGAGTACAGGGAGAAGTGGTAATAATATTTTATGTGCAGTAGAGCCAAGCGGGTTTCGTTAATGCATCCCCGATGAGTCACGAATCCACCACCATCCTGTGATCTCGGGTTTTACGAAACATAATGGCGCCGAAAGGTGGGCAGGCTTGTTACTCTAGAGACTGGGCCAGGGGGACAAGCGTAGTGCTCGACAAAGCGAAATCAACGCAAGAGATCTTCAGGCTCCGTTCACGTAGAAAAGAGCAAAAAAGGACAAAGTGGGAATTACGAAGCCTTGAGAAAAACGCTCGTCAAGTAGCCATCACAAAAGGACGAAGTGGGAATCTCAAAACATTGAGAAGAGCGCTCGTCGGGTAGCCATCACCTTTGATCGAAGAACGGTGATCCGGCTCCTTTAACCTCTCAGAATTTGCAGAGAAAGTGAAGATCCAAGGAGGAACAAAGAAAGCTGAGTTAACGGAAAATCAAACAGTGATATCCCGGTCAAAATGTTCAAGGGATTCTGTCATTTACTGGAAGCGCCAGACTTGGAGGTCTCCGAGCTTGAGCTGCTGGAAGAGTTTGAAGATCTCAGGACCGAACCTGACACGAGGGCCATGGAGACCGATCCTTCTAATGATGAAACCCGCGGCTTGGTTAACGAGAACAGTACCCGCGACGGTTATCAGCGTCAGAAAGGGGAATATCTCAAACGCAACACTTCAGGTCAAGTCCATAAACTCGAATTGTTTTTCAGGGAATACCCCTATCCGGACATGGAACAGAAAATCAAAATGGGCCAGGAGATAGGGTGGGAGCCTCGGAAGGTCAAGTGCTGGTTTGAAAACAAACGAACCCGGCTGAAGCAGCAACGCGATCGGCACGAGTTAGCGGTTGTAAGGGAGGAAAATGAAAAGCTTCGAATAAAAAACACTCAGTACAAAAAAGCTCTAAGCATCGCTATTTGCCTGGAGTGCGGTAACCCTGTTCCCACGGACGGAGTATTCACTGAAGAGCCAGATCTGGGGGTTTATAATGCTCATTTGTTGCAATGCCCTTCGCAACATCTTTCGGAACAGGCGGGTACCGCCGAGGATCTACAAGAGGAAACTAGTGCTATAAGGTCAAAGTCGACGCCCATTGTGGAAGGGAACATGCGTCATGACAAGTCGGGTCCGCTCGATGATGAACTCACCATCATGACCAGCCGATCTGAGACCACTAAATCCCCTCCAGAGCAACCTCCAACACGACCAGATTCCGAGAAGAGTAACCGCCAAGTTGCTGACACCACTTCGGCTAGCAAGAAAATAAGATTTCGTTGGACCCCGGAGTTTCATAACAAATTTGTTGATGCAGTTCAACAGTTGGGGATCAGTTTTGCTTGCCCATTGCGCATACTCGAAATCATGAACGTGCCGGGACTGACTAAAAATATGGTCAAGAATCACCTTTGGCGCTTGTTGACACCTGATTTTTTATCAGTCTTTCATAGTTTATTTTTTAAAAATTCATAAAAAATATATAAAAAGTTAAAAAATTAAAAAATCATCTTTGGTAACCTTGACCAAGCTAAAGGAACCATTTTTGATAAAAAAAATAATTTGTCATATTTTTTAATATTTTTTAATATTTTCCAAAAATAGAAAAATACATGAAAAATGAAGAAAAATAGCGTTCGATGTCGTAAAAATATAGAAAAATAGTCAATATTTTTATTTTAATTTCCTTTTCATTTTGAACTCATAAATAGTCAAAATTCAAGTTCAATTGCATGTGTTTCTTCATGACGCATAGAGTTGAATTTGGCAAAAAAAATGTCATTCGAGTATTTTAATTTGTAAATTTCTACATATTTTTTAGTCTTGACGTCCAATTAGATCGACCACCATCTACAATAAATTCCCCTTGCTGAATATTTTCGTGTTTGTTTCACATGATTTCATGGTGTAAAACGCCGAGTGGATCCCCAAATATAATCGGGTCGGCTCGTCCAAGACCAAACTAGGGCACGGCGAACCCCATGTGAGTACTCTCGAACTCCTTCGATGCTTCCTAATGCTTTTCTTAGGTTAGATCGTGTGTTGAATGGCTAGGACAGCTAAATCATTCTTGAGCTGTGATTGATAAATAGGGCCTTACTAGGAATGCCAAGTGATTTATTTGCATATCTAGATTTCTTGAGTTGCGCATTTTATTACTGATTGTGATTGCTAGGATAATCACTCATATCTGCATGAATTTTTAGATTTATGGTTCATACCTTACTCATCCGCATGAATCTCAGGCTAGAAAATTCAGTCAACTTAGGTACCGAAAGGGCGTCAACTCTGACAGTTGGTGTAACTAAGTCCCCGAAACCATTTCTCTGGTTCTCGCAGAATTGAATAGAAACTCCCAACTATTCGATTGGGTGGTCCAATCACATCCTAAAAAAATGATTGGTGGCGACTCTATGGCATGCACACTTAGCACATGTCACTAGACTACACTGAAAGTCGATCACGCATACCTCCGTTGCGATTTGGGTAATGGGCCTTGGGAGAGGCCCGCGTCCGACCAGACAGGACGGCCCATTAGCCCTCGAGAGCTCGACAACCTCAAGAGGGTCGCGACAGACTGGCGACTCCGCTGGGGACTGGTTCTTAACCATTTAGTGGACTTGAGCCGATTAAAAAGTTGATTGATTCTTCTAACCTAATTTTATGCAGATGCTCTCGAAAGTGAGGTGTTTATGCTAACGAATGTGTTAGATGTTTTTGTAGACGGGAGAAATAAGGGGTGAAGTGCTTGTTAACTTTGTTTTATGCAGGTAGGAGTTTTGGATGTATGATTGTGTGGATGTTTCTATTGAAGCGGTGATTGTTAAATAAAATGCATGTCTATTGCTTTAGCACGACACAATGAATACACACAATTGCGCCTAAAACCCCAGGCGCCCTCTTTAGGAACACAATAAAAGGAATTGAAAATGGAATCTCCGTGAGGAAAAACATGGGGTAATCCACTTTTCAATTCCGCTCACTTCGAACTATGGATTGAGTCCCAATGCAACGATAGTTGTGCAATGGAATCGGCTCTTCTCAGAATTCGAGGCGAGAACCTTGGCTTTAGGTACCAAGCCCTATCTTTTGATTTTTAGGAGTTTTCCCTCACTTGTCTCATGCGTTTGTCTATGAAAGGTTAGTATACCTAACACTGCAAAAAATACAGAGAAGCTTGATTTTCTCTTAAGTTTGGTTGGTAAGACTTTTCTATCCCTCGAACTTGTTACAGCTCTTAATCATTATATTCATTGCATAATTCCGGTGATTGGATTAAATGCCATTTTAAGGATAGATATGAGTGTTTTCCTCCCAATGTTCTTGATGGAAGATGAAGATGGTGTCATCCCATTACGAGCGCCAAGTGGACAAGAAGAGCCTACTATGGACATCATTGAGGTATCATCTAATGAAGATGATGATTTGGAATAGGTGATCCTGAAGTCACGTCTCAAAGATCGAAACTAGGGCATCTCTAAGTATTAAGATCACATTCCTTTGTTTTATTTTTCATTTCTAGCTTTGTATAGGATTTATTTTGCTGAGATCCTCTCTATCTGATCCCTTAGATTGATTGTATTAGGGATCTATTTGTGTTTATATACATTCAGATTGAAATTTGTTATATTTCTATTGACTTGTCATTGGAATGTGATAGTGGCATTTCTTCTAATCACTCGAATACTCCAAAATCAATTTTATAATTCCTTTGGATGAAATTGAAATTGGAAGTCTTATACAACCTTTTGGCCGTATAGGGCAATACAATCCCAATTTCGCCAAAAGGAACTATAAACTTGAATTGGTTCATGCATGTTTTGCATCATTGGTAATCCACAATAATTGATCAAGAATATCAAGAGTATTCGTGTTTTTCAAATTTAATGAAAAGATAGATATCCAAATTACTCTCGTTCTTAGCAAACAGCTTTAATTTGGATACTGTATCTTCAATTGAATTTAAAACACATCGTAATTGTGTACTTTTGAACATTCCATTGATTTTCTTGGAATTGATCAAAGGCAATTATCGTGAATTACATTCCTTTCAATGATATGCTTTCCTTTGAGGAATATCGATAAAAGCTTTTGCACAAGGCCAAAACCCTTGTAAAAGCTCTTATCCCTATTAATCATAAGTAAGCATAAAATTGAAAGGATTTATGTTTTATTTTTCAAATTCTTTCTTCTGATTCTGCCTTTTCATTTGAAACAGGTTAAAAACAAGTAGAGAAGAGAAGTCTTTTTGTGGATAATCGCGGTGGGAGGTTCCTTTATCCGATCATAAGCAAGATTAAAAAATCAAGATGTACACGCTCGAATCATCAATGTCAAAGCGCAGCTTGCCTAGGTTGAGAGTGGTCAGGTGTTCGAGAAAGTCAGCCATACAGAAGTTGAGACACACACATTAGAGCTTTCATTCATTTCGCTCAATCGAGGGACCTTAAAAGCAGATCATACAAATCATCGGGGTGGAAACATAAAACCGCAATGAGCCCTAATTAGCATCACAAAGGAACCTAGTTGGCCCTCCATATTATTGATGCTTTGCTTATACTCACCACCTTGAGACTCGAGATCTGCAAGCTTAAGAAGAAGGCGTTTACATTCCCCTTTAAGATCGGCAACCTTGGTCCCGTGATCTTCGGCGGCTATTTCCAGGTCCCGAACTAGTCCTCTCCCATGGGCTATATCCGCGGTAATGCTGTCAAGCCTTTCTTCCTGCCACTCACATTGAAACTTCAACACGACATTACGACGGTCGTGCTCATAGGTGGTCAGGGATAAAGCCAAGCGCTCCACCAAATTTCCCCTCTCGCGAAGCAACATCGAGACTCGCTTGTTGGCGAACTCAACAGCCTTTCTGTGACTATCGGCCACAAGGTTGGCCAACACCAAGCAGTTGGACCGATCCTCATAGCGAGCTCGCAAAACGTGAGCCACGGTAGCTTTTCGATGAGCGACACGGTAAGTCTCTAAAAAGTTTATAAAGAGGGTTGGGAAGATTCTATATTCCCTCTCTAAATTAGTGCCCTCGATGGAGGTGGTGTCTATTTCCACGAGCAAAATACGGATTTCATCTTCAGTTTCTGGGTGATCGGCTATATGAGCATAGCCTCGACCGAGGAGGTTATAGAGTTTTTCCCACTGGGCCAAAATTTCGGCTGAGAAAGCGCGAATAGGAGAGGAGGTCATTTTCGTTGGAGTGAGGGAGAAGAAGATGAGTGTGGTAGAGTGATTAAAATACGAAAAGGCAATTATGTAAGAGTGTTAATCTTCTATGCATTAACTCCTCCTTTTATAGCAACTCGAGAATGAAGAAAGGCACAGCAATAATGCTCGTGGAGCCAAGTTAATTGGGTAAAGCAATGGTGGCTCTTTCGGTGAACCATCAGATTTGTCCCAGTCCGCGATTTCAGGCTTGATAAACCTAAAAAAGTTGTAAAAAGATATGTCGGTGTCACCATATTAAAATTGAGCGGGAGTTAAGCGCAACTATCGAAAAAAGTTGCGAAAGGATTTGGCGGTCCCATCATATTAAAAAACTGAGCGGGAGGCGAGCGTAGTTCCACCTTTTTGAAAATAAGTGGGAGACAGACATGGATATCGAGAACAGGAAATCGATTTGGTGTCCCTCCACGTTGAAAAGAAGAAAGAAGACGACAAAGCGGGAAATACGAAATCTTGGGAGCAACGCTTGCCTGATGATCTTCATCCATGTTTAAAGAACGTTTCATGGGCATACAGAACCACTCAAAAGAAAATTTAGAGAGAGTGAGCATACATGAGAGAGTAGAGAACCCTGAGTGAGCAAAAATTGATCGAACATTTTTCGATCCAACATGTTTGAGAGTTACCATCAGTTGCTAGAGGCGACTGATCCAAAAATCTCAGAAAATGAACTACTGAGAGATCTCGAAGATTCTAGGATGGCGTCTGGTACCAGAACCACAGAACCCAACCCTTTCGGCAACGAAGTTCAGGATCTCAGCAGCGACGACAACAGCAGCAGCGATGGTCAATCCCGGAAAAGGAAACGTCGCCAGTGCCACACTCAGAATGAAATCCAAGAGCTTGAAGCTTTCTTTAGTGAATGCCCTCTCCCGAACATGAAACAAAGAAATGAATTGGGCCAGAAGCTAGGGATGAAACCTTTGAGGGTCAAGTTTTGGTTTCAAAATAAGCGAGCCAAATTGAGGGCTCAACACAGACGTCAAGAACTTGCGATTCTAAAGGAGGAAAACGAAAAGCTTCGAGCGGAGAACATGAGGTATAAGAAAGCTCCCAGCACTATCGCTTGCCTTAATTGCGGTGGCCCTATCACTCTCGGCGAAATGTTCCTTGATAAGCCTTATATGAGGATTGAAAATGCTCATTCACCACCCCACTCCCTCGAACCATTTTCGATACAATCAGATTTTGTTGGAGATATGCATGAACAAATCAATTCTACGAAGTCAATACCGATGCCTTCTAAAGGATGTGATATGCGTCACCATGATTGGAGTTTCCTTAACGATGAGCTTACTATCACGACCGACCAATCCAAAGCTGATGAATTCCCTCCACAACAATTTCCGGCTCGATCAAATCCTACTGGAAATAGGCCAGAGAGCAATAGCCAAGTTGTCAACACTGTTCCGGGTCGCAAGAAGACGAGGGTCAATTGGTCCCCCGAGCTTCATCTCAAGTTCCTTAGTGCGGTTCAGCAACTAGGGATCAACTCAGCATATCCAACGCGCATACTTGAGATCATGAACATACCAGGACTCACTAAATATGGAGTCGCGAGTCACCTCAAGAGCTACAGAAGGGCGCTAAGACAGCGCCACACAGCACTGAACCTGAAAGAACTCAACTTGTACCTAAACACTAGGCATGGCTATAACTACAATGCCCCTGAAGTAAGAAATACCCTGCCGAATCTAGGCACCGACCAAGCTGGTAGCAGCACCATCGACTACTTGGGCGCTAATCAGAATATTCCCCCGAATCATCTCAGCACCCCTCAAGAGTATATGCCACAAGTGCAGCAGGTACGAACTCCTTGGTTTGAGCAGCAACTTTTCGCTAGTGCTCTTCCTATCCCCGATCAACATATTGCGCCTAGTGTTCAAAGATCTGCTCGGCTTGGGCATATGATTTCGGAAGATCAAGCGGGCGGATGCTCTGAGGATTTTTGTTTCTTCCATTCCCAAATGGAAGGTGCTTTTGATAGTGAACCGATCAATCATCCTCTTATAATCTCGAGCAACGACGAAGGTTCTAGCTCGAAGAATCAGATCGCTCACAACAGAAACAGGAATCCTTCAACGCCAAGCGATGATGGTCAACTCGAATATCAGTTGCTCGAAGAATCAAAAGATTTCCTTGATGAGGAGCTCCATATCTGGATCGATCAGTTTAAAACTGATGGACTTATGAAGTTATGATCCAAAATGGCGATTATATATCTGATTCATGGTGTAACTGGCTGATCACCGAGAATCTTCAAGGGACCTAGGCACATGTGACTGGATGTATCATTAATCTTTCTGTCATAAAGTCTTCCATGCGAGATAATCTTCCTTAATGCCTAGAGTTAATCTGGGGTAGCGATTAGTACTACCTGCGAGCATCATCATGCTCGAGTACGACAATCCCTTGTTAGATTAGAGTCGAGGCGAATCAATTGAACGCCACGAAGAAAAACATTTAAAGGCTTCACATAGGAAAATGTGAGTAAAAGCCCGAGCGAGCTCAAAGACGGTTAGCTCTGTATCGTTCCAAGGGACCTTTAGTCGTTACGAACTCTAAATTGAGCTTGTTTCATTCTCAATGGGGGTTGCTAACTGCTTCGAGAATTTTATAACAAAAAACGAACCAGTTAGGGACGCCAATAATGCTGTGTCTTGGTAGTCCGTGAAATGGCAGTGGTACGAAACGTCAGGAGTTCGATCTCGGGATTGAAAAATCGTTTTATTAGTTGGTCTATCACTCGATGAAGTTCAAAGAGATTCGACGCAGATGACTATAGAACTTGGGGCAATTCGAAAATCATCGATTCATTTTCATCAAGCGGCGAAGTTGGTATTGTAAAATGTGAAGCGCGCAAATGACAAATCCGAAGCAGAAGGAGATGAATCATGATTCGCTTATCCAAGGTCGGGATTTCAACCTTCGACTAAAGCCAAATCTAGGATGAGTTATTGATCTTGCCCACTCGACAAAACCCATCTCTACTGAAAATGGGGGCAAACCATTCCTACATCCGGAAAGCATGTTGAAGCCGAAGACATCAGATTCATCGTTTAATCCGTGGGGCAAGTCCCCCAAGCGATAGTTATCATCCGCAGAGCGTAATGGAATCCATCCTTTCAACGTAAAACGCATTTGGCCGCGGAGCCACCCATTTGGTAAAAAGAACGTATCGTTCCTAAATGATTTTCAATCAGATGCGGGGATAATGTTCTCTCATTTTCCTCTCAGGTGATGAATAGAGACGAGGCACCCAAGAAGCCATGCATTCAAATAACAAAACAGCGCATGAAACACGCCCAAAAAGATGAATGAATCTCCTCCGACGTAAATCCTTGAGGTGGATTCGTTGCCCAACCAGACGAAGAAATCATGGCCACAAGCTTGAGGGCCGGCTTCTGCAATCCCCACATTGGCATGCAGAATGGAATTCAAATCAAGAGTAAAGTAGTATCGTCCCAATTTGTTTTGAATTTGGAAACCCAAAATAATGCTTAATATTTATCTTTGGCAGGAGCTCGCCATCAGGGCAGACATGTAAGTTTGATTTTTCTCTAAAAATCAAGAAGTCGAAAGAACTTTAGAACACCTAACAATCTTGTGTTACTATGTGAAGTGCAGATTTTCACAACCCTTGTACACTCGTTGGAGCATATGACGAAGGATAAGATGTATCGTTCCAATTTTTGCAAAGTTTTAGAATATACAATGACATATCCCTTTTATATCTCCAGGATCTCCAGCCTCGATGGGTAGGTAAGTATCCTTTTTCCCAATTCATTGGAGATTAAAAACTTTCAGAATTAATTCGATTCTCACATCTAAAAAGACATAGAATTCTTACTTCATTGACATTCATGTTTTAAAACAAGAGATTGTCTGAACATGAATTACACATATATGGTGCATCACAAAATCCCTTTGAAGGATAAATCTTGATGAAATGAAATGAATTTTTCCAACAAGAGTCGTTTGAACTGTTCAAAAGGGTATTTTCTCATAAGAGAAGCGAGCCTAATCCAAACACGTCCCATACACACTTGAGAGATGAGGAGATTGGAAATGATTGAGAAACCTTAACCTATGGACATAAGGGTCATTCGCAACGATTACATGGATCGAGAAGACAGAGGCATTTCTTTCTTCATTCCAAACACTACAGATGCCCATTGAGAACCCCATTGAACGGCGATTTTCATTCTCAACCCTGTCAAGAACCACCCTACATTGGGGCAAATGAAGGTTAGTCCAACAGTATCAGAAAGTAAATGGTTAGAAATTTTCTTGCTCGGACTAACATAAATCTTTGTGTGTTGTTTATATGATAATCCAAGTGTTATAGGATGACGAGAATAATTCATTTCTCTATCCTACACACTGTTATCCTTTGCACGACCATGTTGAGCCAACAAATTCATTTCATCAACCTATTGGTGATCATTGCATATTCCAAAGCAAAGGCAACATCACTCTAGGAACGGAAGCATGCCAAAGTTTAAGTTGCATATCTAGCATGATTGCTGAAAATCCTAGCTCCAAAAGAAAAGAAAAACACGGGATTAAAAAAAGGGGGAAAAGAAAAATCCCTAGACATCAAGAAAAAGCAAAGTGCCTGGTAAAAAGCAAGGCCGATGTCCATTCAAAATATCCCCAGTAAAGTCTAGAGAGATGATGAAAAGACCCTCCAAAGGAGTCAGATCAAGATGACTACTCCCCAAATGATGTCGTGCTCAAATAGCAAACACACAAACAGACGGTCTCTTAATGCAACAAGAGACGCTTTTAAACATCATTGTGCGCTCTAAAAGAGGAGTGTACACTTCAAGAAATGGAGATGTTCTTCGAAGGACATGTGGCAAATTTGCAATGATCACCAATGTCAAACCCTTCACAATTTCTAGGCAAAAAACAAGCCTTTTTCGGTCCCCAATCCTTCCAATGTTACAATCCTGAAGCAGTCTTCTCTGACTAAGACACTTGGGTTAATGTATAACTTAGCTCAAAGAAGTACGAGCAAGACTATTTCTTTCTCATTTTGCAGGGTTCTTGACTTGTAAACCCGGAGCAGATAGTGAAAAATTTCGTTCAACGGCCTTGACTCAAAAGTGAGTCCCCCTTGGAAACCGATATCCAAGCCTAACACTACGGTCCCGTGAAAGACCTCCTGATTGATCGAAATGTATGCGTTGCGAATGATCCTGAAACCCAGGCACAGGTCGGTAGGAAATTGAGCACTTTCCCTATTAAAGATCATTATCACAGAGCAGTGAGGAGCCTTCTTGGATGAGAAATACTCCAATGGATGTTTTGAGCAAACTCTTTTTGAAATTTTCAAATTGTTTGATCTAGAGTTTCCGTGCAAGGAATTTATGATCACATCTGTATGTGGCAGGAATGTTTTGGATAACCTCCAACAATCAAAATGCACATTTCATGACTAAAACTTAAGTCGTAGAATTTTGTCAGTTAGACAATTATTGTCTTCCCAAATATTACTAACATCTTCTTGGCGAGGAAAATTTTTTCAGGTCTAAGCTTTCTGCAGGACTTTTGGCCACCCTAAAGACTAGGTGCGTCATCCTTAAGTGAGGCCTTTTAGTAGGTAAATCTTTTCTAAGACCGATCCATAGAATGATCGAGTCTCCGACTAGCCCCGAAGAGCGGGTACGTCATCCTTTGATTCATATCAATTTGGAATTTCATGTATGGTAGAAACCGCCTGAAGGGTCAATCAATGGTAGAAACCGCCTGAAGGGCAACATAATGGTAGAAACCGCCTGAAGGGTCAATGTATGGTAGAAACCGCCTGAAGGGTCAACCAATGGTAGAAACCGCCTGAAGGGTCAATGTATGGTAGAAACCGCCTAAAGGGTCAACCAAAGGTAGAAACCGCATGAAGGGTCAACTCAATGGTAGAAACCGCATGAAGGGTCAATGAATGGTAGAAACCGCCTGAAGGGTCAAAGGACTGGTAGAGACCGCCTGAAGGATCAACCCAATGGTCCGATCCACCATACGGATCAAAACCTTGATGAATCCCGAACGCGGGAGGAGTCGTTTTCCCTAATAAGCCTTACATTAGGCAAGCCATTTCTAGTTTAGTCCACCACATGGATCAAAACCCTTGGCCAATTCCCAAATGAGGGATGCGTCTTCCTTAGGTTCCTATCAGTTAGGAATCCCATTATGGTTTGACCTACCATACAGGTCAGAGCTTAACATCCCTATGACACTCCGATGACGAGTCCTTAGGAATCTACTTGAACCCATCAGACACAGCAAATGCCGCAAGCGTTCGGCAGGTAAGGGGCAGGGAAGTCTATCTACTCCTTAACTTTCTTACATCATATCAGGGAATTGAATGAGCACATCTCTTTTTAAGGAAAAGCACACATTGATGGGCATGAAAATTGGATGTCATGATTTCTTTTCTTTTCTTTTCTTTTCCCAGTCGAGTCGATCGGAACACAGGTGTCACCTTGTCTTTGAGAGAAACCTCTGACGAAATTCCTCTCAAAGAGGGGCAGCTGTTGACACCTGATTTTTTATCAGTCTTTCATAGTTTATTTTTTAAAAATTCATAAAAAATATATAAAAAGTTAAAAAATTAAAAAATCATCTTTGGTAACCTTGACCAAGCTAAAGGAACCATTTTTGATAAAAAAAAATAATTTGTCATATTTTTTAATATTTTTTAATATTTTCCAAAAATAGAAAAATACATGAAAAATGAAGAAAAATAGCGTTCGATGTCGTAAAAATATAGAAAAATAGTCAATATTTTTATTTTAATTTCCTTTTCATTTTGAACTCATAAATAGTCAAAATTCAAGTTCAATTGCATGTGTTTCTTCATGACGCATAGAGTTGAATTTGGCAAAAAAAATGTCATTCGAGTATTTTAATTTGTAAATTTCTACATATTTTTTAGTCTTGACGTCCAATTAGATCGACCACCATCTACAATAAATTCCCCTTGCTGAATATTTTCGTTTTTGTTTCACATGATTTCATGGTGTAAAACGCCGAGTGGATCCCCAAATATAATCGGGTCGGCTCGTCCAAGACCAAACCAGGGCACGGCGAACCCCATGTGAGTACTCTCGAACTCCTTCGATGCTTCCTAATGCTTTTCTTAGGTTAGATCGTGTGTTGAATGGTTAGGACAGCTAAATCATTCTTGAGCTGTGATTGATAAATAGGGCCTTACTAGGAATGCCAAGTGATTTATTTGCATATCTAGATTTCTTGAGTTGCGCATTTTATTACTGATTGTGATTGCTAGGATAATCACTCATATCTACATGAATTTTTAGATTTATGGTTCATACCTTACTCATCCGCATGAATCTCAGGCTAGAAAATTCAGTCAACTTAGGTACCGAAAGGGCGTCAACTCTGACAGTTGGTGTAACTAAGTCCCCGAAACCATTTCTCTGGTTCTCGCAGAATTGAATAGAAACTCCCAACTATTCGATTGGGTGGTCCAATCACATCCTAAAAAAATGATTGGTGGCGACTCCATGGCATGCACACTTAGCACATGTCACTAGACTACACTGAAAGTCGATCACGCATACCTCCGTTGCGATTTGGGTAATGGGCCTTGGGAGAGGCCCGCGTCCGACCAGACAGGACGGCCCATTAGCCCTCGAGAGCTCAACAACCTCAAGAGGGTCGCGACAGCGCTACAAGAAACTACTGAGAGATGGACGAGCGTCGCTAGACCAAGATAGAGGCGGTTCAACACGACCAGATTCCACGAAGAGTAGCCGCCGAGTTGCCAACCCTACTTCGGCTAGCAAGAAAACAAGGTTTTATTGGACCTCGGAGCTTCATAGCAAATTTGTTGATGCAGTTCAACAGTTAGGGATCAGTTTGGCTCGCCCATCGCGCATACTCAAGATCATGAACATGCCGGAATTGGATAGAAATAAAGTCAGGAACCACCTTTGGTGCTACAAAAGACTACTGAGAGATGGACGAGTGGCGCTAGACCAAGAGAGAGGCAGTTCAAGTTTAAACGATGAGCATGGCTGTGATCGCAATCCTCATGAAGCAGGAAGCATCCAATCACCTCTTAACACCGATGGGACTGACAATTACACGGTCGATTGTTCAGGCATCAATCAGAGTACTCACATGGGTTATCCCAGTACTCCTCAGGAGTATGTACCGCAATTTCAGCAAATCGGGACTCCCCAGTCTGAGCACCGACTGGCCGTTAATACTAGTCCTACAGCGGATCTAACACTGGCAGGAGATGCACATACAATCTTGCGAGACGATTACGGAGATTCCGGCTCGAAGAATCATGTGGTCCATGACGAAAATGGCAAAAAGATTCCTTCTCCAGTAGTCGACAATACTCAACCTGAGTGTCAGTCGCTCGATGGTTCAGACGATCTCCTTGAAAACATCTATTCTTGGTTCGATCGGCTGAATTCCCCCATGAGTTACCCTGGTACTCCCCAAGAGTATGTACAACAATTTCAGCAGGTATGGACTCCCCAATTTGAGCACCAACCGATCGTTAGTGTTATTCCTACGGCGAATCCAGCATCGGGTACAAACCTACTGGACAACGATGAAAATACCAACTCGAGAAGTGAGGTTGTTCATGTCGAAAGTAGTGTGAGGAACCCATCGCCAACGGTTGAGGATGCCCGACTTGGGCGTCAATGGCTTGAAATTTCAAGCGAGTCCCTCAGTGAGCAACTCGGCGTGTGGATCACGCATAAACCGAGAAACCAGGTTGTTCATGCCGAAAATGGGAGAAGTCCATCACCAGCAATTAAGGATGCTCAACTTGGACGACTCGAGCGGTCGGACGATCTCCTGAATGAGCAACTCAGCCTATGGGTCAAGCATTTTGGAACAAGTGCATCTTCGCAGTCGTGACCGGTACCGGCGACCGGACATCTGGTTCGAAGCTCGTGTGCTAAATCATTAGAAGGCTCAGGAGAGTGAGAGGTGAATACATCGATTGAATGTGTTACGGATTTCGTTGTAAAGTTCCCGCGGGAACATTGTAATTAACGCTGAAAACTAACCGCTCTGAGTGTCAACATTACCCTTTGAACGTCTTCGAGCCAAGGGCCATGGATTAATCACTTAATCCGTGGAGCAAATTCCATGAACGATGACTATCACCCGCGGAGCATAATGGGATCTACCCCCATTCAGCACGAAATACGTTTGGTCACGAAGCCTCCCATTTGGTAAAACGATGTATCGTTCCTAAACGATCTTCAACCGAATACCAAAGTAATGTCTCATTTCTTTCCCTTCTCAGGTGTTAAACGTGGATAAATCACCCAAGGAGCCATCTGTTCAAATAACAAAACAGACGTTGCCCAACCGGGGGCAGCTGAACCATTGATATTGCAAATATTCCAAGCATGGATAAGCGTATTTGATAGACGTGGTTCATATCAATACGCGACGTCAGAACGGGATGAGAACCAAGAGTAAAGTTGTATTGTCCCAATTTGTCTTCAATTTGGGAATATGAGTTAACACTTGCTATTTATCCTTGATAGGGACTCACCATCAAGGAGGACAAATTTTGACAACCTGTGTGCACTCGCAGGGGCACACGACCGAGGGTAAGATGTATCGTTCTAATTTTTTGAAAAATTCATGAACGAACAATAACATGTTTCTTCCGCATTTTCAGGGATCTCCAGCCGCGGGGGACAGGTAAGTATCCCTTTCCCCAATCCATTGAAAATGTTGAATAAAAAATAGAGAAGAAAAGAAAAGCTTTTAGAATCTGATGTCTAGAAAAGACATAGGATTCTAACTTCATTGGCATTCATGTTTTGAAACATGAGGTTATCTGAACATGCATTGGGCATCATAAAATCCCATTGACGGGTAAAATTTTTGGAGAAAACGAAAGAGATTTTTCCAATCAAAAGTTGTTCAAAACTTTCAAAAGGACGTTTTCTCAAAAGACGAGAGGCAAAGCCTAGTCCAAACACGTCCTATACACACTTAAGAGAGAAATGGAGCGGATAAGACAGCAGAATCTGGACCTACGGAAGTAGGGACCATTCGCAGCGATTACATGGGTTGGGACGACGGAGGCATTCGTTTCATATCCCCCAAACACTACAGGTGACCGTTGATAACCCCTTTGAACGGCGGTTTTCATTCTTAACCCTGTCAAGAACCACCCCACATCGGGGCAAAATGGAGGTGAGTCCAGCAGCATCAGGAGAAAATGGTTAGAAATTTTCTTGCTCGGACTAACATTAATCTTTGTGTGTTGTTTATATGGTAATCCAAGTGCCATAGGATGATGAGAAGCATTCATTTCTCTATCCCACACACCGAATCCTTTGCATAGCCAAGTTGAGCCTGCAGAATCATTTCATAAACCCGTTGGTGATCATTGCACATTCCAAGACGGATGCAGCATCACTTCAGAAACGAAGAAGTTCAAGACTTAGGGTTTGCAAAAGAATTCCTAAGTTAATGTTTAACCTTGTTAGACCTTTGATCATAGGTCTAACGCGATCCTATGAAGATGAGAAAAAGTGGGATTTCAAAAATGAATGAGAAAAATCCACGGCATCGAGAAAAAGCAAAGTGCCTGGTAAAAGCAAGGCCGATGCTCATGAAAGCTGTTTGCTTGATCCCCAGTGAAACTTGGATGAAAAAAAAAAATCTTAAAGGAGTCAAATAAAAAAAGCTGCTCCCAAAATGCTGCCAAGCACAGAACAAAGACATGCAGAGAGTCGGTCTCTGAATGCAACAAGGGACGCTCTCTAAAGAGCTGGTGCACACCTCAAAATCGGTTGTACACCTCAAAAACTAAAGATGCAGAAAGGAAAAGACAGGAGGTAAATCAGCAATGATCACCAATGTCAAACTCGTCATGAATTCTGGGCCAAAAACAAGCCTTTTTCGGTCCCCAATCCTACCAACATCATAACCCTGAAACAGTCTTCTCTGACTAAGACACTTGGGTTAACATACAGCTCAGCTCGAAGAAGTACGAGCAAGACTATTTCTTTCTCATTTTGCAGGGTTCTTGACTTGTAAACCCGGAGCAGATGGTGAAAACTTTCATTCAATGACCTTGACTCAAAAGTGAGTCCCCCTTGAAGACCAATATCCAAGCCCAACATTACGGTCCCGTGGAAGACCTCCCGACCGATCAAAATGTATGCGCTGCGAATGAGCCTAAAACCTAGGCACGGGTTAGTAGGGAATCGAGTGTATCTCCTATAAAAAAACACGATCGCAAAACAGGTGAGAAGACCTCATTGTCGAGAAATATTCCAATTGATGTTTTGAACAAACTCTTTTTGGAATTTTCAAACTGTTGATCCAGATTTTCCGTGCAAGGGATTTGTGATCACATTTGCATGTTGCAAGAATGCTTTGGATAACCCCCAGCATCAAAATGCACATTTCATGATTAAAACTTAAATCATACGGTTTTGTCAAAATGGACAGCCGTGGTCTTCCCAAAGATTACTAACGTTTTCTTGGTGAAGAAAAATCTTTCAGGCTCAAACTTATGCAGGATACTTGGAGAACCCAACTCCCAGAATGTCGCCTCAACAGACTCAAGTGAAGTTTTGTCAAAATAAAATCTTTCACTGCTTCAAAAAACTGAATTCCCGACAAACTTCGGGGTCTCAAAAAAAGGGGAAGAAAAATCCTTTTAAAAGAAAAAGTCCCATCAGACGTGGAGAACCCTCGTCCCAGGACCCATTTTCAAAATATCAAACAGTCTCATCGGACGTGGAGAACCCTCGTCATGAGACCCCTTTTCAAACATGGTAGATACCGCCTGAAGGGTCAACACAAGGTAGAAACCGCCTGAAGGGTCAACTCATGGTAGATACCGCCTGAAGGGTCAACTCATGGTAGATACCGCCTGAAGGGTCAAATCAAAGGTAGATACCGCCTGAATGGTCAAAATCAAAGGTAGATACCGCTTGAAGGGTCAACACAAGGTAGATACCGCCTGAAGGGTCAACACATGGTAGATACCGCCTGAAGGGTCAACACAAGGTAGAAACCGCCTAAAGGGTCAAATCAAAGGTAGAAACCGCCTGAAGGGTCAACTCAAGGTAGAAACCGCCTGAATGGTCAAACCAAGGTAGAAACCGCCTGAGGGATCACATTAATGGTAGAAACCGCCTGAAGGGTCACATATGGTAGAAACCGCATAAGGGTCCACTCATTGATAAATATCGCAGTAAGGATCAACACAAAGGTCTGATCCACCATACGGATCAAAATTCTTGGCAAATCCCAAAGCGTGGGATGCGCCTTCCTTAGGTTCCTACAAGTTAGGAATCCCATCATGGTATGACCTACCATACAGGTCAGAGCTTAATCTCCCTGGGATATTCTGAATGACGAGTCCTAGGCATCTTCTTGAAAGTCGTCGCAACCGGCAGCATCCGACAGGTGAGCTTCAGGTAAGCCTCTCTCACTCCGGCCCATGTTCAAATTGTTAGAGCAAACCGGAGATTGATTTGAGCTTTTATCAATAGGCTTAAGGATCCGATGTCATAACATTTCTTCTCTTATTTTCCCAGTTGAGTCGGTTAGGAATCAGGTGCCACCTTATCTTTGAGAGAAACCTCTAACGAGATTCCTTTCAAAGAGGGGCAGCTGTTGACACCTGATTTTTTTTACCATTTATTATTGTGATTTTTATTCTTTAAAATTAATTAAAAATATCAAAAAAGGTCATAAAATCACAAAATCAACTTTGGAAGCCTTGGTTTAACCTTAGGAACCAATTTTGAACAAAAAATATTTTTCGATATTTTTAATATTTTTCGAGTTTATTTAATTATAAAAATACCCAAAAAATCAGAAAAATACCATTCGTGGTCAGAAAAATACCCAAAAATATTCGATAATTTTGTTTTAATTTCCTCTTCAAGTGTGTCACTTTAAATCTCAAAAATTCGGCTCGGGTCACTATGTTCCTTCACAAACATAAACCCGAACCGAGCCTAAAAAAAAATCATTTTCGAGTCTTTTAGTTTTCAATTCTCACTTTTTATAAGCTATGACATTGGATTCTAAAGTCTTAAAGTGCAATTAGGTCAATTTGCCCTCCAATTTAATCAATTTTTACCAAAATTGCTTAATTGCACATTTTTCTTTCAATTAGTCCCCGGTTTCACGGATGCATACGTATGCTCTACGTATTTATACATCATACGTATTTATACGTTATGCATATTTGTATTGTTTGGTAACCTCTTTAACTCTTGTAATAATAATAATGGTTATTATTTTTAACACCTTTGTTAGTGCCTTTTTTAGCATTTTTGTATTGTGAGTGCTATTTTTAAATAGCATTTTTTGTATTATAAATTGTGAGTGCTATTGTTAGTGCTATTTTTAAATGACATTTATTTATCATAAATTGTGAGTGCTATTGTTAGTGCTATTTTTAAATGGCATTTATTTATCATAAATTGTGAGTGCTATTATTAGATAGAATTTATAATTGTTAGTGCTATTTTTAAATAGAATTTTTGTATTATAAATTGTGAGTGCTATTGTTAGTGCTATTTTTAAATAGCATTTTTGTATTATAAATTGTGAGTGCTATTGTTAGTGCTATTTTTAAATGTCATTTATTTGTGAGTGCTATTATTAGATAGAATTTATAATTGTTAGTGCTATTTTTAAATAGAATTTTTGTATTATAAATTGTGAGTGCTATTGTTAGTGCTATTTTTAAATAGCATTTTTGTATTATAAATTGTGAGTGCTATTGTTAGTGCTATTTTTAAATGTCATTTATTTGTGAGTGCTATTTTTAGATAGAATTTATAATTGTTAGTGCTATTTTTAAATACAATTTATTGGAAGGTATTTTTGGCTATAAAAGGATGGCAAGAGTTTTGAGGTTGAAGGGGAGAGACATTTTGTAGAGTGTGCAAATTTTTGAGAGCTTAGAGAGAAGAACACAAACACTCTCTATATTCTCATAATCTTGAGCGAGCAAAATATACTAAGTTCGGAATATTGATTCCGCATATTGCTAGCACAATTGTTGTGGAGTTATTAGTCGTCTCCCCGTTCGTCAATTGGTGGTGCGTCCGAACTAGATGCCTAACACTTGTGGAGGTTGAGATCGAAGAACATCGAACCGACACCTCCGTTCAAGCACGCTACGAGAGGTAATCTATTTACTCCCTTTGAGACTTTGTGATTTTTTTTCGATTGAAATGCACGAAGTACGCCTCTGGAGATACATGTGTGGGTTGTTATTTATTTCCGCTACGTGTTACGTGGATCCCAACAGTGGTATCAGAGCCAATCCTTAGGTGTTTTCGTGCATTTAATTGATTTTTTGCAATTTTTGCAATACTATGGCCAATATGTATTAACGAATTGTTCGTCTTACATGGCTAATGGAGATTGATTATTTTATATGATAAATTAATCAACGTAGCAAAAATTGAGACTAAATCAATTTTGAATCGAAAATTTATGGCTATCTTATTTTACGTAAAAATTCTGAATATGATTCAACGTAGAATGTTTATTGTGCCTTCCTAAGTTTTAAATTGTGAATTTATTACTTACGTGAAAGGGTGGTGATCATGGAAAAATCCATAATCAATGTGATTGATGTATATATGAATGTATGATGATTATTTATATATTTGGGGTTGTAATTATTAAATGGAGGCTGCGTACTCCTTTTATTTTTCATGTAATCTTTATTTTTAGCATAGTCAATTGTTGATGTAAATGCTACGAGGATTACGTGGAGGAGCCTTTTAAGTCGGCGAGCTCTTTGGGGCCCAATTCTTGAAGAGTTCAAGAAACCAAGAAGAAGCGAAGAGCGGCTCTCCGTTATTAAAATATTAAAATGATTATATGTGGTCTCATTGGCTCGAGACCCATTAAATCATAATTCCATGATCACCACGTAGGATAGATATTTATGTGATTGACATCTATTTATTTATTATGATTACGTGAGCATGTTAAACTGGTTAATGTGCAAAGTCAGACTTACCTCACCCAAAATTGTGCCTGCATGAAATCCTAGTTAGGAAAATCACTCGCATTAGGTACCGAAAGGGCGTTGGTAACGACACCAGCGTAACCAAGTCCCCGAACCCAAAATCTCTGGTTCCGTAGAACTGATCGATCTCTCCCAATCGATCGGTAAGGTTTCCGGTCTACCCTCCAAGAAAGACCGGTGGCGACTCCAAATGCATGCACAAGTTGCACATGCCACCACGACCACACTAAGGTCGAAAGCGATCGACTCTTATCGTTGAATCCTCCTGAAAAATACTCCCGCCGCGATTTGGTATGGGCCTGGGAGGGCTCGCACCGATCCAAGACCCGTGATCGGTAATCCATTAGCCGCGTCCGCTTCCGGATGGGTCGCGACACTCCTCAAAGCAGTAGTTGGTGGAGCTAATGGTGCAATCTCTTGAGCATCAATGTCATCTGAATGATGCTGGTCACCCTGAGCCTGATTTTCAATCGACTGATCATTATGAGTCTGACCCTGAACCTGCTGATCTGTAGTCTGACCATCGTCTTCAACTTGATCATGCAACTGTTCCTGCAACTCAAAAGGTGAAATTGAGCTAGTATCAACTAACATATCAGAATCACGGGAATATGTCTTCTTCATCTTCTCAATATCACAAATGGTCTCATTCTCAACAAATACTACATCTCGACTTCTGACAATTTTCTTAGCAACTGGATCATAAAGCCTATAGCCAAATTCATCAGAACCATAACCAAGAAAGATGCACTCTTTTGTCTTGACATCTAACTTGGACCTCTCATCTTTGGGAACATGAACATAAACTTTGCAGCCAAACACCTTTAGATGATCATATGAAATTTCCTTTCCAAACCAAACTCTGTCTGGAACATCACCATCTAAAGCAACAATGGGAGAAATATTAAGAACATGTACCACTGTACTCAAAGCCTCTCCCCAAAAAGATTTTGGCAATTTTGCATCTGAAATCAAACATCTGACTCTCTCAATCAGTGTTCTGTTCATTCTTTCCGCTACACCATTTAACTCAGGCGTTTTAGGAGGTGTCTTCTGATGTCGAATTCCCTGTTGCCTACAATATTCATCAAATGGCCCGATGTACTCACCACCGTTATCTGAACGAATGCATTTCAACTTCTTTCCAGTCTGTCTTTCAACTGAAACTTGAAACTGCTTGAATGCATCTAACACTTGATCTTTCGTCTTCAAGAAATAAACCCATAATTTTCTTGAATGGTCATCAATGAAGGTTACAAAGTAAGCTGCACCACCAAGTGTTAGTGGTTTTATTGGACCGCAAACATCTGAATGCACTAATTCTAGCAACTCTGATTTTCTCGAAGGCGGATGACTCTTGAATGAAACTCTTCGTTGTTTTCCTGCTAAACAATGTGCACACTTCTCAAGTCTTGCACTCTTTACTCCAGAGAGTAAACCCTTTTTAGCTAGTAAGTCAATTCCTTTCTCACTAATGTGACTAAGCCTCTTGTGCCATAATGCAGTTGCATTCTCATCTTCCACAACATTACACATGTCTTTGGAAATCTTAGCCTGAAACAAATATAAGGAAGATTGTTTCATACCTCTAGCCACAATTAATGAGCCTCTGGTGAGTTTCCATTGACCATTGTCAAAAGTACTGCAAAATCCTGCATCATCAAGTTTTCCAGTCGAAATCAAATTCAAACGAATATCAGGAACATGTCTAACATCTTTCAGAACTAGTTTTGCTCCAGTACTAGTCTCCAAGCATACATCTCCTATGCCAACAACAGTAGCCAAACCGTCATTACCCATCCTTAAGGTACCAAAATTTCCTGACCTGTAGGATGTAAAGAATTCTTTCCTGGAGGTAATATGCAGAGAAGCTCCACTATCAATAACCCAGTTTGAATCATCACATGCAAAATTAACATTATCATCATAGCAAACAATAACAAGTTCATCAGTAGCAGTTGCCACCCGATCATCACCACCATTATTTCTTCTCTCGTTATTTTCATTGCCATTTTTCTTCTCATTCCTCATCTCATTTTTCAGCTGGAAACAATTTTTCTTCATATGACCCATCTTACCACAGTGATGACACTCAATAGTCTTCTTCCATGATCTTGACTTGCTTCAGTTCTTGTATCTACCTTTCGGACCTCTACTCTGACTTCTGCCCCTGTTTTCAACAACTAGAGCTTCTGAATGAGAGGAAGAACCACGTGTTTTTCTTCTCATCTCTTCATTCAGAACACCACTTTTTGCAAAATCCATGGTAACAATACCATCAGGTGCAGCATTAATTAAAGACATACGAAAAGTCTCCCAAGATTCCGGCAAGGTACATAGCAACCAAAGTCCATGCACTTCATCATCAAATTTAATATTCATGGCAGAAAGTTGATCTATCACTCCCTGAAACTCATTCAAATGATCTGATATAGATTGGCCATCTCTATAATGCAACTCCATAAATTGTTTAATCAAACATATTTTGTTGTTGCCAGTCTTCCGTGCATATAATGACTCCAGCTTATTCCACAATGTCCTAGCATGCGATTCTTTGCTGATGTGATTCAAAACATTATCATCGACAAATTGTCGAATAAATCCACACACAATTTTGTGCTCAAGATTCCAATCGGCATCGCTCATATTATCAGGTTTAGTATCAGCAAACACTGGTAAATGCCACCGTTTCACATATAGTAGATCTTCCATCTTTCCTCTCCATACATGATAATTCTTTCCATTCAAACTAACCATTCTGCTCACGTTTGGTTCCATCGTTCAGTCAAAAAACAATGCTCTGATACCACTATGTTGGGAAAAACAGACAAGCAGCGGATATAACTTTCCCCCTTTGACTAAACCTGTGAGAAACCGATTCGAGCTAACCAATGGAAATATGCGAATTGAAAGAAAAACAACACCAGAATTTTTACGTGGAAAACCCCTTCAATGCGAAGGATAAAAACCACGAGACCGCTCACGGAGTCCACCCGAATCTCCACTATATATCAATCGTTTGGGTATACAAACTCGCTGAATACAACGACAATAAAATCCCAAAACTATAAGTGAAGATCAAGCAACAACAACACCGTAAACGAGAGAACCGGATGAAAATCACCCCCAAAATATGCAGCCCCGAAATACCCACGAACAGCTACAGTAAATACCTTGAAATCACGATTCAACCGTACAGAATCAAGAACAACGAGTCTTGAAGATGCTGTCAAAATTTCAGCCCAATCGGACCACGGGAAGACCTCCGATCGTCGATTTGATCTTCGATGGACGCCCAGAAAAACTGCAGTATTTTTCTGCGTTTTTGCTCTTTGTCCTCTCGGTGGCTGCTCTCTCTATTTCTCTCTCGTGCGTGTGTGTGTTCTACCATGTGTTGCTGCTGCTGCCCTAGGTTTTTAACAACCTAATGGGCTGGATTGGGCCCAAAGCCCAACATCCATCAACTCAGGGTGATTCTCTTTCCCTGTGTGTGTGTGTGTGGAATCTTGGGTTGCATGACTCTTGAAACTTTTGGTCGTGCGTGTCGCTGTGCATTTGTTCTCGTCAGACGAACTGATTGGGCTTCCTATGTCGGTGCTTCATTGCATAATTGACCCTATTTTCAGATTTTTAATGTTTCTTTGACCATATAACTAGAAAAAAGATCTTAGCATTGTTCATGTTGGTTGCATTGTTCACGTTCGTTGCGCTTTTTTCCAGATTTGTTTTACCTTGAGTTAATAGAGGGAGATAGTTGCAGTTCTTGCGAGACATTGGATTGAAAACTCGGGGTGCCCAGTGCGAGAATGGGAGGAAAGAAGGAGAAGAGGGGGAGAATTGAGGAGAATCGGGTTGTTGTCGCGATGGATGTGGATCACCATGAGGTTCACACAGGTGATAGAATTGAGAATGGCCTTGACAAGTTCAATCGAGATGGGAAGAAGAGTGAGTCAAAAGGGGAGGTTCATGGCGATGGAAGTGAATTTGTAGCAGAAAATGTGAATGATATACAGTTTCCGCCAAACGCAGGATAGGATATGATATGAGAATATCCGACTTTAAATTTGTAGTTCACCAAAAAGTGGATAGGATATGGCCAAATCCTTGGATTTCTTATCCTATCCTATCATATCCAATCCAATCATATCCTGATCAGAAATCCCGACAATTAAACGCAGCCATAGGTATGAGTCTATGACAGTGTACCTTCAAAATTTCCGAATACGCTTGAAAGTCCTTGGAGTTCATTTTCATTAAGCTAAATATGGTGAACTTTAGAAGATCTAATTGAATGTTTCAACTTCGCTAACGTACGAGTTCAAGGGATAAAGCTCACTTTAATTTATAAAAAAGAAGAAGGAGAAGAAGCTTAAGTAGCCGGCAACTGTATTCATCTTTACGAAAAACATGTCAATGTAATAAATAGTGAGTCATCGTGATCGTGAAGAAGTACCACTCAAAAACTTAAACTCTGATATTTCAACATTGGCAGCGCATCGGCAACATTGGAAATCGGACGAGAGGGAGGGAGCCAAACCCAATCGGACTCGTTAAGCTCGCCAGGGATTTCACCGGTTCGATTTGGATCAAAGAGAATCGAGCCAGTTGAACCGGTTAACATGGCGCTTCATCTGACTCGACGGAGAACCCAAAAAAGCAATGCTGCTTCTGGTCTCAGGCCCATACTGGGCTCAACGAAATACCGCCAGACGAGCCCAGTCCCGAGACATACAGAGAAGAGAAGTATTCTAGGAATTTGCTAACTGTTTCGCGGAAAAATCCATGCTAAAGAAAAATTTCCTTTTTGGAAAATCGTTTTCAGCGAAGGAAAATATTTTCTGGTATTTGAATCTCGTTTTCAATGAGATCATGTGGATGTTGTTTGGTTAATATGGGGACTAAGAACATCTCTAGGAACAGTTTTGCAACATTCCTTCCTGTGTCGAGGAACGATGTGTAATGTCAAATGCAATCATTCAAACATCGCCCTTTAAACTTAACCATTGATTTTTGTCTCGATCCGCATCGTGCAAATCCAAGACACCCACAAGGCTGATCCTAGAAGAAACGATCGAAGCAAACGGAAAGAAAAGTTTTGGGAACAGATCACACCAGTTGAAAGCCGCTGGAGAAAGTGCTCGTGACACAAAAGGATAAAATGCGGACTTATCGCGTCGAGGGCGAGGTCGGTGCCAGCGCCGACCTCGCTGCCTATGTCGCGAAAGCTAGGGACAGGCGAGCCGAGTGAGAGCTCGCGACGGGTGGCTTGTTGGCGACTGGTGGTGGCCTACTGCTCACATGCCTGGCCAAGGCATTTGGATTTGCTGGTGCAGGCAAAGATGGGGAAGGCCTGCTCTTATGGTGTCCCTGTCCATGTCCGTGCACATGTCCCTGCTCAGGCACACATTTCACCGGGCTTGGCCCCACGCTCACCGCCTTCTCGCATCGACAGCTCATCAGCAGCCCGTTCCCTCTCCGCCTGCCTCCGCCGCCCTCGCTGACCCCGCCCCTCTCCAGCTCCTGGTGCAGCCGCAGCTGCATCCTGGGGAAATCTTCCACATCGGACGCGCTGACAGAGTAATTAGTCACGCTACCCCGCTCCCACGCCGTCCCTTCCGCTGTGGTGACGCTCCAGGCGATGCTGGCCTCGCTCGGCTCATAGCCGCACTCGGTTAACGCGTACCCGGAAGAGGATGGCGTCATTGGCTGGTCATCTAGGCCGTTGTATAGGCCAGGCCCAGTACTGGTGTTGGTCGAGAACCGTGGCCTGGCCTCATCGAGGGAGTCCCTCTGGCGATGGTACGGGATTGGATACGAAGTGGATTGGGTGGAAAAGCTCTCGATCTCGAACAAATCCGAGCTCGCATCGCTGGCCACCTCATCGTCCGCAGCCTGGTTTTCTCTCGGGCAGAGGCCAGCCGGTGTAACAGGCAGATGACAGGGACGAGGATTGGACGCGTGAGATGGTTGGAACACTTCCAACGATTCCCGGGGCGGATCTAAAGCGGGAGGAAGCAAGGGGCTAACAGGTTTTTTAATAGATGACTGGCCATTTGGTACCGGCTTCAAAGGAGGTGATGATGGGGATGAAGACATTGACGGGTTCAACACAGGGAAGGTGAATCCTGCATTACTAGTAACATCAACGAACGGCCTTCCTGGGGCTACGACCGATGCGCGAACTTCGGTAGGGAAGCGATTCTCGGCTTCTGAAGAGATTCTACGAATGCTATTCAGGATCTGCTCGCCGGTTTTGCTCGTGTAGTATCGGGGGGTCGTAGTTGCCACTAAACTCTTATTACTAGTCTCTGAAACAGCAGTAATAGAGAAGGCTTTGGTTTGAGCTATATCTGGCTGGACTTTGTAACCCACAAGTTCTTTCGACCTGTAGCTACTCAGGCCAGCCGGAGATCTCGGTTCCGTGGATCTCTCCTTAACCCGAACAGACTTCTTGCCCAAGCAAGGGCACTTTTGCTGGAAGAGTAGCCATCTTGCAGAGTTACTAGTCCCTCTTTTCCTATCAGCTACAGGGTCCCTGAGAGACACCGATATCGCTCCAGGAGGATTCGACAGGAGCCCGGTGTGGCTGTTCCAACTCGCCTCTGATGAGGCCGTTGGGGTCGCGTAGGAGCGGAAGGATCGAGCCTGGTAATTCCTCCCGTACCCATCGGCGATGGACGAGGAAGCCGAAGACAATCTTGGGAGAAGCAGAGACGGGTCGGGCGAGTTTCCCTTCAGGGGAGAGACGACTCTAGTGCTATTGGGGAACTCCTGGTCATTGGTTTCGTTGAAGTACTTCCGGGCATCGAAGATGCTGAGCTCGGAATCATCCGCCGCGTGCTGTCCGTGCTCTCGGGACGGTCTCTTGGGCTCCTCGTCATCCGAGGGCGGCCTGATGTAGGAGGAGAAGGAGAAGTCGGCGGTGGCGGCTGAGAGATTCGGGCTGCCCGTGAAGGAAGGAGAAGAGTGAGCTTTCATGATTGAGGAATCAATGGGTCAAGAAATACAGAAGTTCTGGTTCTGCAGACTCCCACGGTGTCTGCTGGGGGGATAAAGTAGAAGTTCGGGTGCAGAATTGTCCAAGGCTTGCATCAATCATGGAGTGTCGAACTCTCTCTGTTTCTACCAGTAAAGTTCCCCACAGGACGAACCAAATTTGACTGAAACATCCTGGCGTGGGCGTGAGTGTCAATAGTTACAGAGAGAGGGAGCAGATTTTATTCTATTTGTTCGGCCACACTCCCAGAGAAACAGATTTGACTGACTCACTGATATAGAACAAGGCTCATGACTTCAGCAATGATCTTGTGAATGAAGCCCAACCTCACAGATTTCACACCAAATTTATCGAATTCTGTCGATTCCTAACACGTTAAACAATCACGAACAACGGGATCTTTCTTTAGCCAAACTTCGATCAGCATCGGACGCTCGCTTGGAGAGAGAGGAGCTCAGCGCGCGCAATAGCTCGCGAGGGGGGGGGGGGGGGGGGGTAACTCGATCGCGCCGAATCGGGATTTCTAAGTTGTATGATTGCCACATCTCAATCACGTTCAAGGCATGTGATCTGCAACAAAATTCTGAGTCCCAGGATGTTGGACTCTTTCCTTTAGATTCTCCGAGAGGCGTTGGGGGGGCTGTCTGTCCCGTTGCCACGGTGTGAATTTGACCTGATTATGGGGTTTGAAGATAAGGGGACTTCACTCATTTCCCTCCCCCAACAAGATAAGATGATATGCTCAGTACCTCTTCCTTCTTTTCTTAGGACAAATTTGAGGGGTTTATGTTGGATCAATTCAAGCAATTTCGTGAAATTCCCACTTGGATTTTTTCCCCCCTTCCTCTTCAGTTGATGTCGGTAAAAATTCGAACAATTCAAATTCATTGTAGTAAACGATGACCCGGTTGATATTTTATTTCCTTTTTCTTTTTCTTTTTTGAACTTTTTAATTTGGTTTATTTCAATTGTGTTTTTGTGGCATAATTGAAACTTTTTTGGAGCGCTGAAATTGATGACCCATGGAAAGTGAGTCGGGCCAAAGTGGACCCGCACGGGTCAAGCCGCACCTACCCAAAAAGACAAAGTGAGATTTTAAAAAAAAAAAAGGAAAATTGTGTGGATGGCAGAGTTTTAGATGACGTAGACCATATACAGGCCTCATTATCTGATGGACTTTATAAATATATTGGTCGGAATGTGAGATGAGGGTCTTCCATAGTCCGATGTGCGTAAACTAAAGATCGCACGGCGTACTAGCGTCGCGCGTCCAACCAGGTCTCTTCATTTCGATCGCACTGACGATCACTGGCGGCAAATCCGTAATCTCTTCGGTTAATTCACCGATCGCGGATTCTCTCTGTCCGACCCGACTATGCGTCCGCTTCTCGAGCGGCATGTGGATAAGGAATGGCCATCTCGGTTCTTTTACACAATGGGTTCTCTATGTTAGGGCAGAGAGGCCTCTCTTTGCCATTTAATGATACGTGCTTTCAGGGATTTGTAGCTTCGATCCCGGCCGCCGGATACCTTTGCAAATCCTCACGGATGATTTCACATGAATACGGGCCCAAGATGAGATGACCACTGAACCTGTTCCTCTTCTCTTCGGCCAAGGAGAGATGGACTATGCCCCCACAACAATAAATGCAACTTCCCAAGACAATGAGTTATGCAACTTGCCAAATTCTCACTACATAAGTTGTTTTCTGGTTTTTTTTTTTTTTTACTGTCTTTTGAGAGTTTGAAAGCATTCTATGTAATTCTCTCGACTAATAAAATCTTTCTTTCGACCAAAAAAAAAAATAGAGCTCGTTCCATAAAAATCACTGAAAACCTCAAATTACATGTGACACATTTATTTAAACCTTTTTTTAATACCCAAAATCCAAACTTATACCTACGTAACACATTTACCTTCCGTCAATAAGCACCGACAAAAATATGTCTGCGTGAACGTTGGAAAGCAAACTGTGTCGACATGACTTCAATGAAATAAAAGAGATGTTATTTTGGCTGAAAAATCATCCGATGAAACTTTGATGGAAGGTAAATGTGCCATATTGGTACTTTTTTTTTATGTCACAAGAAAAAATTATAGTAAATATATTATTTTTTGTCGAAATAGTAAATATGTTACGATGGCATAATTTGAAATTTTCGATAACTTTTTCCTTAACCTATAATATATTTTTGGGAGCTGCTACCCTAACAGTATTATCATTATTTCTGACTCCACGATTTTTCAATTAATGAATGCTTTATACAAAATACGTGATGATGGTGTGTAGATCTACGGTAAAAAAAATTAATAGTAAGAAAGTAATTTTTTTATGGTACTGTTAGGAGAGTATTTTTCTATAATTTTTTTTTTTTATACCGGACATGGTCATTTGAGGTGACTTTCCTTTTATATAGTTCTTTTCTGACAAGAGGATCTGTCTTTCGCACCTCCTTTCATCCTCCACCACAAAAGGGTCTCGCGACAGAGATCCAAAAGTGGAGCCACGAATGGAGAAATTAATTCCCAGAAAGGAATGTGAATTGAATTTGATTCAGATCCCCTCTCTCTCTCTCTCTCTCTCCAATCAAACGCAAACATCCATGGCATCTCTGACACCACCTCTCAAGCTCCCGAGCCCTCTCTCCTCATCATTCCCTCGTCACCATGCAGTTGCAGGGTCGACCTCCAACTCAAAGTCACATGCTCTTGCTTCCCTCCTCGTCACCTCCAAACTTCGCGGCCACTCGTTTCCTCCTCCTCCTCCTCACTCCCAATCCTCCAAGACTCCTCCAACTCCAAGCCCTGCAAGGCCCACTCTCTCCTGCAAATCCTACCGATTCTCGAACGAGGGCGGCGGCAGCGGTGAGGACGACGGCGGAGGAGATGATTGCAGCTTCGACGGAGCAGTGGCGCTGTTCAACAGGAGAGAATACTACAAGTGCCACGACTTCCTCGAGGCGCTGTGGAACAGAGCCGAAGAGCCGAGGAGGACTCTCGTTCACGGGATTCTGCAGTGCGCCGTCGGGTTTCATCACCTCTTCAACCAGGTCCGTCTGGGTTTCGAAGACCTTTTTCGTTCCCATCTTTCTTCTGCGTGAGCGTGCGCGTTTATATGTACCTGAGTGCGATTATGCTGACGGACAGAACCATAAAGGAGCCATGATGGAGTTGGGAGAGGGGCTTTGCAAGCTGAGGAAGATGGACTTTGTAGACGGTCCGTTTCACCAGTTCGAGAGGGAGATTTCTGCGGCTCTGGACTTCATTTACCAAACTCAGGTTGAACTTGCAGCATGTGAGTGAATTCACCTCCACCATTCAACTTAAGGGTCTAGGGTTCCGGGACCGCGGCGGGGTTGGCCGTCCCTTGCCGGTAGTGACTTGATTGGGCCATTAGGGCGGACAAACAGACTCGGATTAAATAGAACAAGCGAAAGGATTATATTTAAAGGAAAAAATATGGCGGGTCGAATTCCACAAACAACAACATAAGTTTGAAGACTGTATCGTCGAACTTTTAATGTGTGACTTTCTTTTCTAAACTTTTGTTGTCCTTTACTGTATACAAGTTTCCTAGGGAAGCCTTACCAAAAAAAAAAAAAAAGTTTCCTAGGGAAGATTTCCTTGGAGATGCAAATAGAATTGGACCTAATGAACAGATATCCATTTGAAATTTCTGCAGGTACTGAGGAACTGTGCATTGCAATGGACAGATCAGAGAGATCCTACCAGCTTCTAGGGGGCTATGGTGCTGGGCAGAATCTGTATCGTTTAGAACTTGACCGTGACGCGAAGATATACATCATCTTCTGTCCAGAGAGGGACTACATGAAGGATGTGTCACCGCCTAGGGTTAAGCTCCCGACGCTAAATGCGAGTGAGGAACATCTTCTCAGTTTCAGGTGAGTGCTCGCGACAGTGAGGGAGGATGAGGAGACAAAACAAAGATATGGCAGTCAAAGAGGGCTCATAGATGCACGCCATTTAGGTTGGTCTGATCCATGCAAATTAAATTACTCTAAATGGATGGACCATTGGCAATATCGGAATTTGATCGAACACCAGCCAAACTATGTCAGCAATTTGGACTCGTCAAAACAATCGATTAGTAGCTTGAGTTTCCCCTTCACAAAGAAGGGATCATGTCTAATTACGTCGCGCCAGCATCCTGACAGAGGGCTAAAGCATAAGCAGAGTGAAGCACTGGGACACAACCATGAATTATTATGGTAGGAAAGCAAAATTGCCAGATTGAGAGGACAAATGCTTTGAGGGGCTGAAGAAAAGCAATTCCCTTCCAAAAAGAAATGAATTTCCACTCTCCTCGAAACTTCATGTCGCAAGCCGATCAAAAAGGACGATCTGAATTTTACTCGCCATCGGCTCTAGTAAAGCACGTGAAACCTGCCTATGGAGCTCATAAATTCCTGCAACAACATGATCAGAGGAAAAATAATCACATTTTAGCATAATAAATCGAAGTAGATGATGGTAGTTCATGTGGAACTATATTATTGCCATAATATGCTTTCTGCACCTCAAAAGTTCTTATGATGTCGCTTAGTTAAGGTATATCTATATCTGGGACTATTAGCAAAACACTAATGCCCAAAATTTATGCATGTGTGTAGAGAGAAAGAGAGAGACCTTGCAAAGCACTGTTACCATCTATCTCAACACCGTACCACTATCTCCACGGGTAAGTTTGACATCTTGTTTCCTCCAGTAGGTGAAGTAGACGAACTGAATAAGTATCTGGACAAAATGTTAAGGATCCTCGTTGGGAAAAATAATCTTGAGCGACATCTGTTACTCAACAGGTATGTAAGTTCAATTTTGATACATTTATAACAGGATCCACAAGGATACGAGAATGTCCAGAAGGACACAACCGGTTGCATCCACCAGCCAAGGTAAATTTGGCCTGATTTTTGACCAGTCTAAGCTGCTGACTAGTATACTAAAACGCAGACGAATCCCGTATCAGCAAATGAGAGAGCAATTGTCAGAAAAAGAATTGGAGTAACATGTTTAACAAGACAGGATTTAGTTACCTTGCTACGTAGGTAATATTTCCAATCAAAGCAAAAAGAAACATCAATGGGTTGAGTCCCTACAATCAGAAAAAACTTCTAGAAAATATAATTTGAATTAACCCATTTTTGGCGTTCCTTGAGACGCAGGTATCATTAGACAATGGGTTGACCAAAAGCACACTATTTTCCTCCCCTAATGAGCATCTGTGAATCTCCTGGGTTTGGGGGTTAGGATCTTGAACCCACAAATATGTATGTGCAAGAGACAGGGCAAGAAACAGGAAACGTAAATGGACAGTCCTCAACCTCAGTCAATCCCAAATGACTTGGGACCCTTTCAGATGAACGCCACGTGTTCATGCTCAATGTCACAAAAAAGTTGGCAAACTATCAGATGAATCAAAGATCTCACCTCAACATGTCCCCTCCTGATCTGCAAAAAGTGCACAAACCAGAAACCACTAAACATTAGACCTACATCTCAACCTAGCATACAAGTAGAACAATTATGATGACAAGCTAATGCAGCTTCTCTTTTTCATGATAAGGAATGAAATCATAATAGATTTCAATAAGTCAAGTGCAAGACAGAAAGCTTTCTGCCATTTGTCTGCTGTTGAACGTGGTGGGATATTTGACCAAAACAAAAAATGTGGTAGGATAGATGAATTATGCACTCATGTGGGGTTGGCAAGCAAATTCAACCATTTTAGACAAAAGGATTAAAAAGAGTACAAATGCTCGTTTCCAGGCTTATGAGAGTAAACAATTTCATACATTTAAAAACAGATAAGCAAACCTCACATTTAAGCAAATCTGAGGAAGCCTTCCGCCCATGTAAATAGCTGCCATTGCCCAACCGAGGAAACTACCGACTCCACTATCTCCAGCAATACCATTTCCATCATTAACCTGATTCATTTACCAATCATACACGTGAATATAAAAATCCCTATGCAAAAAGAATTAGTCGGAGACAAATCATCATACTGTAAGCATTCCTCGTGCAAGGTTTATTTTGCCTTCATTTTACATGGGCATACTCGATTGATCTAAGTGCTTCCTTTATTATCATAACGAGAGCTGAACTATCTTGACTGGTAAAGAAAAAAAAAATAATCCACCAAATGACCCAAGAATAAGTGAAGCAACACAAAGAGGAACTACATCAAGCCATGTGAATGGAGATTTGACGTTGCCAATTCAACAAACTGTCAGTATAAATAGGTTCTTGATAGCTAAGCATGGATTAGGTTTTCCACCCATCAATTGTGATGCAATAGTAGACCTTACATCTTGTAGTGCCCTACAGGTCTATTGGACAAATCATATGAAAGTTGAAATTACCTGCAAAAGCTTTCTTCCAACTTGCATGACACGTCTACTGTGTTTCTTTGAGACAGAACTTGCTCTGTCTTTTACTGGCCTGGGGAGATTGAGAGTGCCAAAAAATGTAACTGCAGAGACCTGGAGAAAAAATAGTCAATAAATGGCACTGCTGATGAACATCGCCATAATACCAAAGCTCTAGGAAAAGTATACCAGGCATAGCATGTTTTTAGTCTTCGGTGATGGTGCAGATTGTTTTGACAAATCTCCAGCAAGCAACGGCTCTTCAATAGTATCTTGATTATCAGCGTTGTTGGGAATCATCCTTAGAGGAAAATAAGATCCCGCTGTTGGAGTATGGCTACTTGACAAAGATCTCGCTGATCTGAAACAGACGATTATTATCGGTCAAAGTTGCATCGGACAACCCTTATTGCCTTGAGGCAATTTCATTCACTATGGAAAATTGTGCTTTCTCTTGCACTAGAGAACATTAATAGCACTATAGCATAAAGCATCAACATTTACTCTAATATTACAAAAGGACTAGCAACTTTCAAGAGGAATAGATGAAAAATCTTCAGCCAGAGCGGCAATCTAGAGTAGCAAAATTATCATCAGGTTTAAAAAAATTGTAATGCAGAAGAGCACTATTCTTCAATGATGGAAGACATATTCCCAAAACAAGAACAGAAGATGAGCTTCAATCTTTCAGCATGCATCCCTTTTCTACAGGATAGAAGTGTGAGAATGTCTAATGATCAAAGCCAGAAATAGATTATTAATTCCAGAACTACTGAACAACAGCACAATGGTTTATCTTTTGACCTTCTAGAGAAGTGCGTGATACCCTTTCATACATAGTGAGAGTATTAGTGGTAGCCAAAATGAAAGTCGAATGATTATGCCAGCCATAGCTGTTGAAGGAAACATTTTCTGAGCTTAGCTAAGCCACCAATATCCCTAATTCTTGCAGCCAACTGTCGGAATAGGTCATTTTCACCATTCTTTTCATTTTATCCTCATATGCTCTCAAAGTGAATGATCCAATAAACTTCTGTAAATCTTCAAGTCCAACAAATGCTGGATGCCAGATAAACAAGTCAGGCAGAAATTCAGATGACAGAAAAATTTGCAGAGAAAAATTCAATTACACATAATATAACCCATTCCCGGGAGAAGCATCTGTTGGAAGAGCCGGAAGAGGAATTGGTGAGCTCAAAACACTTTGTCTACCAATGGTGTCAGACACATTTTGCGATCTCTCAGAGCCGTTGGCTTCTTTCCCACTGACTTTGCCAATGATTTGTCTATCACTTCCCGCCGACTCAATCTGATTAGGCTTGGGACCCTAAATTGTGCACCGGAGGCAATAGAAGATTGAGTGCGTGCAAAAAAGAAGAGAAAAAAAAAATTTAAAACATCTGGAAGTATTTCCACGGCAAACCATCTGTGACTGTCACTGGAAAAATAACGCATTATCAAATGGGAACCTTTAATATACAAGTGACATTTTGGCAAGAAATGAGATGCGATAAATCGGTAATCTTCTTTCCCTAATACCTGCTACGAAATTAAGATGAGCAGAATAATTGTAGGTAAAGAGAATATATTGCCCAGTGATTCTCACCGTATGCATCATCCAGTTCTGAGAAAACCTAGTAATTAAAATGGATGGACCCAGAAAACATAAGACAGTAGATAATGCTTGAAGTCTGAACGTTAGTTTTGGAAAGGAGGTTAATACATTACAAATGAATAGAGGAAGATGATAATATGCAAATGAAATTTGGATCGTGATAAAAATACAGACGATAGGAGAGTAAATCCGACTCCCTAATTTCCATCTCAAAGATATCCTTCAATAGATTATTGTTCTGTCGATGAAATTAACTAATTTTCAGGCAGGAAGACTTAGTTCTCTAACTCTAGCAGAATATGTACTTCCAATATGATCTCCGAAAGATAAGTAGTATCCTGAAACTTTTGGAAAGAGTTAGCAAGAAAAAAGAATTTTCATGTTATTACCTTGCAGAATGGCCGCCTGCACTTCCACCGAGGGTAGATGTGACCATAGTATACCGTCTGCCCAGTGAGTACCATTGTAGTCACAGTATACAACTGCATTGCACAACATGAATAAAATTATCTCGCACATCTTCAGCGATATGGGAATCGAAAAATTGACAGAAAAACACTGATCGTGAACAACAGAATAGGCTCGTATCTCATACCACTGCCGTGTAGTATTGTGTAGGAAGCTGCAAAAGCAGGCAAAAATGTCATGTTGGTAAGCAAGCAAAGATGTCGTGTTTGTATTTATGCCTTTGGACAAGAATAGTGATATTTAGGGGTGGGTTCGATAGTTTACACTACCACATATCTACCAAAAAATAAATCCTTACAATTCACTTTGCTAGAAGTTATCACACAAACCACATATTCTACGTACATTCATATCATTCGACGACTTTGGTTAAAAGCATTGTTGAGAATAACTGATAAACATAAGAAAATAAAAACTCACCGTGGCAGGTTCCAGCATGCAGCCAAAAAGGTTGAAAAAATCCCTATATTATAAGATGGGGATACAGAACAAATCAACAAGTATATTCATACCTCAATGCCCCAAGAAAGTGGATATAGAAAAAACCAAGATGGCATTTTCATGCCACTATGCAACAAAAAGCAAGTACTGGAACTAAGTTTCTTTAGCAAGTGTTATAACCCGTCGAAACTTGCGTAAATCAAGACATGATTTGTTAAGAATGAATGCAGTCAGCTTATCAACTAGATAAAAATACTTACGCTGAGAGTTGACTAGATGAATCGGGACATCTATTATGGCAACAATCTTAAAGGAGATTTTACAATCTCATAGCCAATACAATAACAGCTTAAAATACTTTCCTCCCAAATTCATTAAAACAAAGTAGAAAAGCCCGAGCTGCATGCAGGCTGCTGTTAGACCTTAGGGATTTTGACATTTGCTACACCAGTCCTTTTTCGGGCAAGAGTAGAAAGGTAGTAACCAAAAACATTTGAAGCATGTAGCAACGTCTGTGCACATAATTGTCCAACTTAAAGCATGGTACCACCAAGAAACGATACTCCCGCAGCCAAAGCACACACGGTACAACATTAAGAGCAAAGGTAAAGCCCAGAAAGAAGAACTATGAAGCTACGAAGAGGCATTAGATTACCCAAGCACCCATGCCATCAGGAAAGCAATGGAAAGACCCTCTGCGGATTTCTGCTTGTAATTAGTGACGATTTGAGGTATCTCAGCGACACCCCAACTGATGACACTAACGACGCCCAAGGACAGAGATATCCCATCCCTCGCGCTGCAAAGGCAATACTGCATATACTCCATAGCCCACTGCGCGCAATGCCGGCTTGTGGGGCACAGAGGCATGTCGTTTCTGAATGGTGCCATCGCATCCAAACAACACGTGATTTAATCAATCTGGGCACAAGGAGAAGACAAAGTAAGCAAGCAAATATCAAGAGTAAAAGATACAGAACCATGTTAATGTGCTTACTATATCAGGATGCATAAGATTTACTATAGAAAAAAACAAAAAGGATCTTTCCAATATAGAATAAAAGCCAACCATGATTCTTGGTCGATGGACATGCTCCTGCAGCTGTAGAATCACGAGAAAGAAGGAAACGATCCCTGCAACCGAAAATGGAAATGAATCGCGATCCAGTCTCTCTGTCCCCATAATTATAGAAGTTTACACCATCTCTCTCTCTCTCTCTGATTTCCCTAATTAGTTTGTTCTTCCCCTTCAAAATTCTCGTAACACGGTCACATTGCGAATTCGCAAGACGAAGGCCAATCGAGGAAGGCAACCTTAATAAATAAATAAAAACGAGCACACAAAGCCAACGGCGCTGTAATCTTTCTCCAGCCAAAACGTCGTCGCCATGATGAAAAAAAAAAAAAAAAAAAAGAGGACCGAGATTCAGCGAGATGGGCGACGTCGCCGAAGCATGCATCTCCCCGCAGCCGGCGATGGGCGGTGCCCAGCGGAACGCCGCGGAGGACGCGAATCCCGCAAGCTGATTGAAAGAGAGAGAGAGAGAGAGAGAGAGAGAGACGAAGGAGAGAAGCTAAACATACGGAAGGCTCGATCTACCTTCCACTCAGCTACGGCGAATGGCGGCGTCCATGGCAGGAAGGAACTCGATGGAGGGGCAGAGCACGTAAGATATACACACACAGCCAGCCAAGCGCGCTCGTGGCGAGCCGAGAGGGAGAGAGAGAGAGAGAGAGAGAGATATAGAGATACGTGAACAGCGTCGTTCATGTGAGTTCGTTACATGTGGCCGCTTCGCCTTCGCTAGTAAACAAATAATCACGTGCACCTGTGCAATTCCACGAGAAAAAAATATATAAATTTAAAAATATTTTCTTAGAACCGATAGCGATAAAAAAAGAAAATGACTTTGTCGTCCATAAAAAAATACTTACACGTGAATTATTACGACAACCCATCCTTCATTTCGGACCACTTAAAAAAAAATACGATTTTTTTTTTTTGGGGCACGAGATTATTTGAGTACCTTGGAACCTCCATTTGTGTAACCAGTTCCAAAGTGGTTCAAAGATCTTATAAGGTAAGTTTCACGCTCTAAAAAGTTAAAAATGCCACATACATGATATGTTAAGGAGTCGCGCGGTATTACATTATAACACTGCCTTGCATTGGAAGTGTGGTTCGTGCAGCTAATATTCAATCTTCTTCACTAGCGCCCTTGTTTGATTTGGCTTTGCATATTTCAGGTGCAACGAAGTATGCTATTGGGATGCAGAAATACCTTACCTCGACGATGCTTCTTTGGGCGTCCCGACATATCCGAGCGGTCGTGACACACTTCACTTGAGCGTAATTAAATATTAAATCATGCATTCATTTAATAGCTTAAGCTTTCAGAACAGTTGAAGCTGTCCTACAAAGTATCACGTGCTGGCTTAGTACTGGGGGCAAAAAGAGACCAGATTAAGCGCGATGGGAAGTGTTGGAGTGATTGGATATTAACTCACGCCCAATGTAGCACCGACACGCCGGGCAGGTCGGCGCGTCGATGTCGGACGCGTGTCAGACCCAACACGGACACACGTTCGACACGCCCCGACACGTCGTCAACGGTAGAGACATGCTGCGGACACGCGAGTCGGGTGGGGAAAGCGCAGATCTAGAACTCGGGAGGAGAGGGGAGTAAGGGGGAAAAGGGAGAGGGCAAGCTTGACTATCCGCTCCACGGCGACATGAGGTATGCCTCCCGCATGGCGTCGGAGACGGTGGTGCAGCCAGCCATCCTATCCACCTCTTCCAAGATTTCGAGGGCGTTGAAGGGGTCTTCTCGGAGAGGGAGGTGGCGTTGATCTCGGACTGATGAAGCGGAGGAGGATAGATTTGAAAGGAAGGTCGGAGACCGGGGGAGGGGGGGGAGAGATTGGAATGGGATCCCCTGCCCTTAAAGCAGGGGTGCCCTGCAATCCCAGCCCACCATTAAAATCCCTCCTATAAAAAGGAGGGGGGAGGGCTGGATGAGGGCTGAGATTGTAGGGATCCTCTAGGTATAGTCACTTCGGGAACATTCAATATTTTTTCGGTCTAAGTGATTTAGTTTTCATTTTATTTTGGGTTAATACCACAGAAAACCCCAAACTGGTACACATATGACAAATTTATCCTAAATTATTTTTTTAATCACAAAAAATCCCAAACTGGTACATTTGTGATAATTTTATCTCAAACTCATACATCCGTGACAAATTACCCTCTATTAATTTTCGTTAAATCTAACCATTGACGTACTGAGTTTATGACACGTTATAATTGACAACCCTCTATTTGTCACATGTGTATTAATTTGAATTTTTTCATGGTATTAACTCAATTTAATGGAGGGTAAATTTGTCACAAGTATACCAATTTAGGATTTTTCATGATAAAAAAAGTTAATTTATGGTAAATTTGTCACAGATTTACCAGTTTAGGGTTTTTGGTGGTAAAAAAAATAGTTGGAGGTAAATTTGTCACAATTGTACCAGTTTGGAATTTTTTGTGGTCAAAAAAATAATTTAGGGTAAATTTATAACAAGTGTACCAGTATAGGGTTTTTCATGGTATTAACCCTTTTATTTTATTATTTGTTTTTCCTAGGCTGGATGGTATCAAATTTACGAGACTACCCATGGTTGGGAAAATCTTTTTTAATATAACAGTTTATCTTTTTGTAAATTCTTCACTTTTAAAATAATAAAAATAATAGTTTATCGTGTATATATAAAAATATATATTTAATAGACAACATGTTCCCAACTTGTCAAAAATCTTTATTTTTTAAAAATGACGTATCGGCGCGTCGTGTCGTATTGGTGTTGGTGCTATTTAGCTCCCGCTTTCATTTAATAGCTTAACCTTGTAGAATAGTTAAAAGTGGCTCTACATAATCTCACACTTCATCTTTGTAAATTCATCATCAAGATTTATTGAGGCACCGGGAAGGATATCGGAGGCAAAGGAGCCACGTCCAAGCTTTTCCGCCTTTTGAATTTTATAATGTATTTGGTGGTCCTCACTAAGGGTGAGCATAATGGACCGACTGGACTGGAAATCGCTCGGATCGGACCGGTCGGTTTTGTCCGGTTCTAAGGAAGTTTCGGTCTGGTTCCCGATTCCTAAAAACGGAACAGGCGTGTGGGCGGCTAGGTCCCCGGTTCTAAGGAGGAACCAGACTGATGGACCGCCCGCCAAGACCGACCATTTAATTTATGATGAAAAATAAATTTCAAGTGCAATATGATGAAAACTAGTAAATAAGACGGTAACATAAGAAGTAGAGGAGGAGGAGGGTGACCTTCACTTGGTGGAAACGATAATTACAGTATCCAACCGCGTATCCTGCTTCATTAGTTTCAGGGTTCTAGCAAACAATGGCTAAAAACAGACGATGCCTTCTCTCCTTTTCCCAAGAAAACCGCACGTATAAGTTGAGCCATGCATATTTTCTCAACGTATAATTTATGTGTGTGTGTGAGAGAGAGAGATTAGGGCAGAGACAAAAAAGAGAGGGCTCAAAATTACAGTGTCTGGGCGCAAAGCGGGAGGAGGTGGTTATGTCCGTGCTCGATCAGTTCGCCCATTCCCGGGACCGTCGATATGGTTCTCGAGATCATCGGTCCGATCTATGATTCAGTATATTGAGAACTGAGACCACCGATCCGCTTCCCAATTCTTGTGAAAAATCCGATCGGACCGGATGGGAAACCAATCACCCGAGTCCTCGGACTCGTCACATGAGATTCACATTGTCTAAATGACAGCGGACCCGAAAATCCCCCACGGTCCAGATTTCTGGGCCTTATTTTTAACATACATTTCGGGCCTCATTTGGGCCCAATTGCACGTAGCGCGTGAACAGCACTTTCTACAAATTTTTTTTTTTTGGCACGCAAAATCTCCGTCTCGTTGTCGTTGCGGTTGAAGCGGCCATGGCTGTAGCTGTGCCACGAAGGTCTCCTACTTCTCCTTCCTTCACCCCTGTCTCTTTCTCTCTCTCTAACTCTCGAACACTCATTCTTCATCGCCGAGAAGAAGAAGAAGATACGTGTAGTGCCTCGCGTTTGATTTCATCGCTCGCCTTCATCGATTCGAGCTCGAAGGCCTAATTTCGCCTTCCCCGCTTGAAAGGAACGACCGGCTACAAGCTCCCGCGCGATGGATCACTACAAGGTGCTAGGGTTGCAGAGAAGCGCGACCAAGGAGGAGATCAAGGAAGCGTTCCGCAAGCTGGCGATGAAGCACCACCCGGACAAGCACTCGCGGTCCTCGAAGGCCGTCAGAGACGACGCCACCATGCGGTTCAAGCGGCTCTCCGAGGCCTACGAGGTCTTGACCGAAGATCGCAAGCGCGCGGACTACAATTTGCGCTCGAGCAGTGGGAATTACTACGGTAGAGCCGGTGGAGCCAGCACGAGCGCTGGGTACGGACACGGATATGGCTATTATCGCGGTGATTATACTAGGGGCAATGATTATTCGTACGCCCGTGCGAGCGGTGAGGGCGTTGGTGGATTAAGTTCTAAGTTTGAAGCGGCATTGCGGTTCATGACCACTCGGGCGTTTCTTCTTAATGTGGCCTTCGCTGGGTATGTTGATGTTTGCCTGGTGTCATTGTCCGTTCGCAGTCTTACATAAAGGTGCACTTTTTCTTGATGTGTGTATTCCTTGCAGTACTCTATTAGGTGCCGCAGTTGTCATTGATAGGGGAAGGGAGGCCCTGTGGAAGATGCAAAATTCGGGGGTATGTTCAAATTGCTTTTGTTTGGCAAGACGCACATGTTGTTCCTTGTCAATTTCTGGTCTTTGGTTTATGTGTGTGCTAAAGTGACCAATATCTCTGCTTCTTCGGCTGTTGGAGTAGCTGATACTATATTTGGGGGCAAAAGTACGGCAGAAGTGCCAATATTTATGTACGGAGATCGCTTTAGTGCCAATATTTTTTTTATCACTTAAGTACTAAATTGAGAAACAAATGATCACTTAAGTGTCAAGTCGCCGGAATTGACACTTAAGTGATCCTTTTTTCGCCAGAATTAGCACTAAAGTATGGATCACTTAAGTGCCAATTTTTCTAAAAAAAGGATCACTTAAGTGTCAATTCCAGTGACTTGGCACTTTGATCGTTTTTTTCTCTGATTTGCCATTTAAGTGATCCAAAAAAAAAATATTGGCACTAAAGTGATCTACGTACACAAATATTGGCACTTTTGCCCTATATTTGGCCCAAAAATAAAAAAGACTGGCTGTAGACGTCACTAGATGCTTCAACACGTTTGGCTTTTGTTGTAAGTCTGTATTGATGTGCCACGGCGCCAGTGCCTCTGCTGGCCAGATTACAGCAATTGTAAATATGGAAGTAAAACATGTAGAATGGATGCAGATCATGTGCCCTCTGTTCAATGTTGATGATAAGGAAGATGCAATTCTTAGGTTTTGAAATTAAAAGGTGAATCCTGTTAAAGGTAGGATTTTGAGATGCATGTGTCTTTCTTTTGGTCGAAGAAGAATTTGGTGGACGTGAACCCATATAATATATCTTCCTCAGTAGATTGTTAGCTTTATTGGCCAGGTGGTGAACCCAGGGGACTGGGCTACATTGAGTTCTACTGCTTTTTTCTTTTTTCCATGTAGTCGTCTCCTAAAGAAGTGTTCTCAGTCTTATCTTTTGGAGAGTAAGAAAAATTATCATGCTATTTATCATATTCATTGCTGAACTTTGTGGTCAAAGAGTTTATCAGGTTTTATCTTGATCCCGCATGCTTAATATTGTAGTTATGGATAAGGAGGAGAGACAAAAACGCCATTGTGAACATCATTGTGATTTATTAGTTACCGTTCTTGGTTAACCTTATCATGTAAGCTCTTGTGTGGTTTTTGATGTTCTTCCCTTCTGTGAATTATAGACAAACATTTGAAGCCTTTGAATTTTCACGATTCCCTAGCTTTTCGTTGTTTAGAGTTACTTTGGTTTTCTGGTTCTAGTTTCCCTTCTCTTACCTAGCAAATGAATCTACCTAGGAGGGCAAGTCTTCCCTGGATTCTGCCACTAAATAACATGCATGTTTCCTCAGAAGGAAGGAAAACCTTTTCATAAGTTTTAGAAGTAGATTCAAGTATTTCATCAAAATTTGCTGGACGATGAATACTGAAAGTATGTCTGTCTACAAAACTATGTCCATTAAATGGATGTAACAGTATGACCATGCTGCTATTTTCTGTATTTGGTTTGGAAAAACACTTTGACAGATCACGCTCCATTAGAGGTTTTTTTTTAAGAAATCATTGGTCGTTTTATGTCATTTTTTTTTTGTTTTCTTCAATTCTGCCTACAGAAATCATTTGAAGAAGCAATGGAATCCATTGAGAAGGCGAAAGCTCAAAGAGATAAGATGTGAGGGGGATTTCAATGGTACCCGCGGCGACAAACAATCTTATTGGCAGCTGCTGTTCAGACTGCTACACATGCTCTTTGACCTGACTAATGACAGCTCTTTACGCTGTCCTTTCGATACTCTTCTTTGTGCATCGGTCTTTCAACTCAATGTTCCCATGTAGTGGGAGATATAACTTTATTCTACTATCAGGTGGAGATCTTAGCGATCAGGGAGTTTTTCGATGTGAGGTCTTTTTTGTGATCTCCGTCATGAGTCCCATTTTTCATTGGATGTAGATTGGTCGAGTCTGCTGGACCAAGATTATGTGATAATTTCCCCAAAGATGTAAATTTCAGAAGAAGTAGATTTATGCCATTGCCTTTTGTGGCTGCCAATTGCCATGCAAGTAAGCCCTCTCTCCTGCGTCTCTCTTCTCTTGCACAGAAAATGCTTTACTATTTTAAAATCTACAACAACCTTTTCCCATCTCTCTCTCTCTAAAGATTGAAGACAAGTGAGAGTACACAAATATCATTTTCTCAATTTAGGCATTTTCCTTTAACAGATTAGAGGAATTAACAGGGATGTGGTTTAGTGGAAGTTAGTCAGGAAAAGGGAAGAAATTGAGCATATTCTCATAATGTATGGACTTGATTCTTTACATAATGTCGAGCTCATTATCCTACCATTATTGCCGGGCCAGTGGATGCGAACTTGTGGTGCACTCCTGAAAATGAGAAAACAGCGAAGTTCGTCATGTCTACTAATTTATGCATATGGCTGTTTTCCATCTTGTCTGTTATTTGACTCCATTGTTGGTCCTAATTGATCCTGTTCTCTTTCCCTTATAATAAAGTTAGATTACTCTGGTTTCTGTTGAAGTTAATAATATGCCTTCCAGAGAGTCTTGAGCCATTGCCGCTGAGAAATCTTTGTCAGCAGATAAGCGGCAAGCTAAGGTATGTGCCAGTTGCTTCCTTTACTATAACAAGAGAAGAAGGGAAAAAAGAAAAGGAAAGGACAGATATCACAAGGAAATACTAATTTGCTTTAGCATTGTTTCTTGTTTTTTCTAAAGTCTGCTGTTTCGGAAGTGCATCTGTCCTGGATGACAGCAGCCTGTAATACTGTATCGGTTTAAGAATGCTTAGTTCCTGTTTCCGGAGGAACTGGTTAGTTAATCTGAGGAAGCAGAATTCATCTTGCAGTATTATTGCTTGAGAGACTATGCCTTGCTAGACACTGCAACCTATCAAAGTATTCCCAGTCTGTATACACCTACATTATTTACATGGTTCGCTGTTGTTGATTAACATTTATACCCTCTATACTACATAGCAAATTCAAAAGGAACAGAAGTACTTTCTATCCATGCACAGGTCCCTGGTGGCAGAACTGTCTGAGATTTGCCTCTGTAATGGAATAAACAATTCTCTGTTTGTACGGCGAACGGAAATTCACAACGCAGAAAATCCACTTCACAGGTAGCATAGAAAGTCAATTATCTGATGGTTATCTTTAATTTGAAATGTTTAAGGGAGAGGAACGTTAGATTCTTTCAAAGAAAAAAAGTGAGGGAAGTGCAAGGAAGAAGAAAGAGGAAATGCTACTCAGTAAAAGTGCACCTAAATAATGTACAATGTTATCCTTTTCTCTTCCTGCCTCGTTAGGTGGAAGAAAGAAGAAATGCTATTTCTGTGATAGTGCACCTAAATCATCTAGAATGTTAGCTTTTTCTCTCCTTGCCTCATTAGATACCTTCTTAGCACAGCTGCTTACTTCAACGAGAAAAGAAGGATTTATTTTGGCTCATCGAGAAAAGAATTTTGTGGCCGTTTGGGTGTAGGAGGAAGAACCTGAATAAAAAGAAAAGAGGAGCACTGGATTAAAGTGTGTTTTGAGATAAATTCATTTTATTGTGTCAAACTTCACTATATTCTTTTAATTGTGGATATCAGATTGTAAAGCTACTTTTTGAGCCCAAACTTGCAAGAAATTGATATTTCTATGTTGCTGATGTTATGTCCCGCGGAGCCAGAAAATAGAAGATAAGCTTCTCGATATGGAGAGAAGCTTGAAATTTCATTTGGAATGATAAGAGAACCAAGAAGGCTCCAACTATGATGAACAATGTCGAATGATGAAGGAAGACAATGAAATTTCTATGGTTATCTGCTGTTGATGAGTTACCATCTGTTAACTCAGGATTGCGATGATGATTTCCTATTGCAGCTCTCTGACTTCTGGCGCTTGGTGAAGCAAACAGTTGAGAGAGATAAAAGTGAGTGAGGCAGGCGTTCTGGCTATCCGTTTGCCCAGATTTTGAGCTCGTTACATCGCCTTCTGAGAAAATCTAAACTGCAGAACTCCCAAAAACTTAGTAACTCAATGTTCTAGTCAGCCAATTGTGATTCTGCCGGGGGTATGTGTTTTTCAAAGCTCATCTTTTAAAAGAGATTATTCTGGCAGAATCAGTTTAGTTTCAGAGTTGAACAATGTCAGCTTTTTGCATCTACCAGAAAACACACTGACAAATCCATGTGCCTAAGACAGCAGAGAGGAGAAGAAGCAGTTTTTGTATCGAGGTACAAACACCCATTAGACAAAGAGTTCCTGTATGAAGAGTAAATACATATTCTGCATAATGCAGAGTAAAGTCACTGTCCCTGATTATTATTTTTTTTTTTTCCAAATCTGCTTTTATCTGATGAGGGCGGAGGTGACGCCGTTGGCCATCTTGCGCATCTGCTCCGAGTTTTTCCAAATCGTGTCACTTCCGTATGCTTTACTATTTTAAACATACGGAAGGCTCGATCTACCTTCCACTCAGCTACGGCGAATGGCGGCGTCCATGGCAGGAAGGAACTCGATGGAGGGGCAGAGCACGTAAGATATACACACACAGCCAGCCAAGCGCGCTCGTGGCGAGCCGAGAGGGAGAGAGAGAGAGAGAGAGAGAGATAGAGAGATACGTGAACAGCGTCGTTCATGTGAGTTCGTTACATGTGGCCGCTTCGCCTTCGCTAGTAAACAAATAATCACGTGCACCTGTGCAATTCCACGAGAAAAAAAAATATAAATTTAAAAATATTTTCTTAGAACCGATAGCTATAAAAAAAGAAAATGACTTTGTCGTCCATAAAAAAATACTTACACGTGAATTATTACGACAACCCATCCTTCATTTCGGACCACTTAAAAAAATACGAATTTTTTTTTTTTTTGGGCACGAGATTATTTTGAGTACCTTGGAACCTCCATTTGTGTAACCAGTTCCAAAGTGGTTCAAAGATCTTATAAGGTAAGTTTCACGCTCTAAAAAGTTAAAAATGCCACATACATAATATGTTAAGGAGTCGCGCGGTATTACATTATAACACTGCCTTGCATTGGAAGTGTGGTTCGGGCAGCTAATATTCAATCTTCTTCACTAGCGCCCTTGTTTGATTTGGCTTTGCATATTTCAGGTGCAACGAAGTATGGTATTGGGATGAAGAAATACCGTACCTCGACGATTCTTCTTTGGGCGTCCCGACATATCCGAGCGGTCGTAACACACTTCACTTGAGAGTAATTAAATATTAAATCATGCATTTATTTAATAGCTTAAGCTTTCAGAACAGTTGAAGCTGTCCTACAAAGTATCACGTGCTGGCTTAGTACTGGGGGCAAAAAGAGACCAGACTAAGCGCGATGGGAAGTGTTGGAGTAATTGGATATTAACTCACGCCCAATGTAGCACCGACACGACGGGTAGGTCGGCGCGTCGATGTTAGACATGTGTCAGACCCAACACGGACACATGTTCGACACGCCCCGACACGTCGTCAACGGTAGAGACATGCTGCGGACACGCGAGTCGGGTGGGGAAAGCGCAGATCTAAAACTCGGTGTTGACACCTGATTTTTGACCATCCGTTATTATAGTTTTTTATTTCTAAAATTAATTAAAAATAGAAAAAAAGGTCAAAAATTGCAAAATCAACTTTGGGAGCCTTAGCCTAGCCTTAGGAACCAATTTTGAACAAAAAATATTTTTTGAATTTTTTAATATTTTTTGGAATTTATTTAATTATAAAAATACCCAAAAAATCAGAAAAATACCATCCATGGTCAGAAAATTACATAAAAATATTCAGAACTTTTATTTTAATTCTCTATTTAATATTTTCACTTTTTATCAGGAAAATTTGGCTCGATTCATGGGGTTCCTTCACGAACCTAATCCCGAACCGGGCCTAAAAAATCCTTTTCGAGTCTTTTAATTTTCAATTCTCGGCTTTTATAAGCTATGACATTGGATTCCAAAGTATTGAAATGCAATTGGGTCAATTTGCCCTCCAATTTGATCAATTTTAACCAAAAGGGCTTAATTGCATAAAAATCTTTCAATTTAGTCCCCGGTTTCACAATTTTTGAAATTAAATTTCACACGGGCACACCCATTAAAATTAAACACCTCTACCCAACAGTTTTCATCATTATGAATCCATTGGTGGGCTCAATTTTGGCTAATTCGATCGTTTATGCCTTCGATTTGGCGAAATTAAATTTCGGATCCTAGGGACAATTTGGGGTTTTCACAGAATTTCAATAAATTGATTCACGAAAATACCCATATTTGATGAAAAACATGTCAAGGAATCCGATTTTGCCATCAATTTCATGAAAAGAGGTCATTTGGGGGGTCAATTTGGCGATTTGGGCGATTTGGCCGAACCGGGCCGGTCGGGTCCGACCCGACCCGACCCGGGTCTGCAAATGCACAGAATGTGCAGAACGTGGGCAGTGAGGCAGGGGCAAAACAGGGCGTGATGGGCGCACGGTTTCGGGAAGAAAAAAGGCGACACGGCGTGGGGGACGATGGCAGGCGTCGGGGGTCGTGAGTTGCAGTGGCGTGGGGCATAAAAAATGGCCGGTCGGCCACCACGAACCAGCGAAGATCCTCGGTTTTTAAACCGAGCTCGGCCAAGGAGGGGAGGATTTTTGGGGAGATTTTTCGAGCAAATCCGGAGCAAGACAAGCTTGCCGGCACCTCTTGGAGCCTGAGGGGAGCTTCGGTCGCCGTCGACGGTCGCGGAATAGGTCGGTATCTTCCCCGGTCTTCATTTTTTCTTATGCACGCCGGGTGTTCGACGAAATGCCTAAATGGGCTTTGCATTTTTTGAGTCTCGGCCGAGGCTCCCCGAGCCTTATTTGTTGCGCATTTGGTTCCTAAACTCCTCTAACACCATCCCTCCGCCTACCTTGCTATTTATTTTGCATTGAAACGTGCCGGGAAACCATGGCCGGAGCTCCCCGACGCATACCCGAGCCGAGAGCTCGGTCCAGCGAAGCCCACGGTCGCCGACGCCTAAGAGACCTAAGGTAAGTCCCTAAACCTTATTTAGACGCTTCTTGAATGGGTAGAACAAGCTTTGAACGATAAAAAATTTCTGAAAATTTTCTCCCGCCGGTGCCGGTTCCGGGGAGGTCCGGTTCGGCCATTTCCGACGTGCTCATGGCCCTCATTTTGTTGTATGTTAATGTTGAAATGTTAGGGAGTCTAGTGGTGCGAAAATCCCCAAAAAATTCTGAGTTTTGGTCAATTTTGGGCATTTTCCGGCGACCTCGCCGGAATTTTTACTATTCCCGCCGGAATTTTCACTGTTCATCGTCTTCTCCGGCGACCCTCCGGCCGGTCAATGGTCAACGGCCGACGTGGCGTGCCACGTAGGCAGCCACGTCAGCCGGGTGGGGCCGGTCCAAGTATTTTTTTAAACAAAACAAATGGACGGACCGGATCGCGACACGTGTCGCGATCCTAGAATTTTGGGAAATTAAATAATTGATTTTTGAATAATCGATCCGGTGGCCGAGATTGTGCCAAGTGGCACGCTGTGCAACGTCCGATCTAATGTTAGATTGGACGTGCCGAAGTTGGCCACATGGCACACTGCGGACCGTTCGATCCGTTGGTTTTATAAAAAGGAAAATAAATTGATTTTTGATCCTACGGTTGTGGTTGAGCCACGTGGCTCTCTATGGATCGTCCGATCTAGTGGAAGATCAGACGCACATGATGCGGCCACGTGGCGCGATGAGAGCCGTCGGATTCGGGGAATTTTCGGATAATTAAATAAAATAGATAAAAAAATCAAAAAATTGTAAAAAAATAGAAAAATGTTTAAAAAAAATAAAACGGTGTCGTTTTAGGCCGGTGTCGACCCCTAGGGTCGGGCCGGGCGCCCGAGAGGCGCGGGCCGGGTTTGACCCGGCCCGGAAAATATTTTTGAATATTTTTTTAAAAAAAAAATTCAGAAAATAATAAAATAATCAAAAAATCAATAAAAAATAAAAAATCATGAAATATTCAAAAAATTCGAAAAATTCAGAAAAATTCTAAAAAATTCCAGAAAATAGGAAATGGCAATATTCAACTGGCCACGACCCGTTTCGGGTCTTTTGACCCCAGTCTTTTCAGAAATGACGGTTTTGCCCTTCCGGCAAACCGTCTTCCAAAAAAATTCTAAAAATCCAGGAAAATCCCAAAAAATAGGAAATGGCCACAAACAACTGGCCAAGTCTCATCCCGGGTGTTTTGAACCCCGAACCTTCTTTAAAATGACTATTTCGCCCTTCGGGCGAATCGTCTTCCAAAAATTGAAGAAAAATCAAGAAATTCCAAAAAAATTCTCAAAAATGGGAAATGGCCACAATCAACTGGCCATGGAATATTTTGGGTAATTAGGTATCCAAACCTTCCAAAAATGACAATTTTGCCCTTCGGGCTAATTGTCCCCGAATCTTCCCATTTTACCCCTAGCCCTAAATCACATCTTCCCTAAGCCCTTATGGCTATACTAGGAGGCCAATGATTGAAATTGATGTGCATTGACATGATTTATTTATGCACGTGACTTGCGCTTTCATTTAAATTGATTTTGATTGATAGGAATAGTCTTCCAATCTGCATGAAACCCTGAATCAAACCTATCTCACCCAAAATTGCGCCTGCATGAACTCTCAGTTAGGAAAATCACTCACGTTAGGTACCGAAAGGGCGTTGGTAATGACACCGACGTAACCAAGTCCCCGAACTCAAAATCTCTGGTTCCGCAGAACTGATCGATCTCTCCCAATCGGTCAGTAAGGTTTCCGGTCTACCCTCCAAGAAAGACCGGTGGCGACTCCAAATGCATGCACAAGTTGCACATGCCACCACGACCACACTAAGGTCGAAAGCGATCGACTCTTATCGTCGAATCTTTAAAGATATACTCCCGCCGCGATTTGGTATGGGCCTGGGAGGGCCCGCGCCGATCTAAGGCCCGCGATCCACATTTCAGAGTGGGGGCCGCGATCGGTAATCCATTAGCCGCGTCCGTTGATTTCGGACGGGTCGCGACACTCGGGAGGAGAGGGGAGTAAGGGGGAAAAGGGAGAGGGCAAGCTTGACTATCCGCTCCACGGCGACATGAGGTATGCCTCCCGCATGGCGTCAGAGACGGTGGTGCCGCCAGCCATCCTATCCACCTCTTCCAAGATTTCGAGGGCGTTGAAGGGGTCTTCTCGGAGAGGGAGGTGGCGTTGATCTCGGACTGATGAAGCGGAGGAGGATAGATTTGAAAGGAAGGTCGGAGACCGGGGGAGGGGGGGGAGAGATTGGAATGGGATCCCCTGCCCTTAAAGCAGGGGTGCCCTGCAATCCCAGCCCACCATTAAAATCCCTCCTATAAAAAGGAGGGGGGAGGGCTGGATGAGGGCTGAGATTGTAGGGATCCTCTAGGTATAGTCACTTCGGGAACATTCAATATTTTTTTCGGTCTAAGTGATTTAGTTTTCATTTTATTTTGGGTTAATACCACAGAAAACCCCAAACTGGTACACATATGACAAATTTATCCTAAATTATTTTTTTAATCACAAAAAATCCCAAACTGGTACATTTGTGATAATGTTATCCCAAACTCATACATCCGTGACAAATTACCCTCTATTAATTTTCGTTAAATCTAACCATTGACGTACTGAGTTTATGACACGTTATAATTGACAACCCTCTATTTGTCACATGTGTATTAATTTGAATTTTTTCATGGTATTAACTCAATTTAATGGAGGGTAAATTTGTCACAAGTATACCAATTTAGGATTTTTCATGATAAAAAAAGTTAATTTATGGTAAATTTGTCACAGATTTACCAGTTTAGGGTTTTTGGTGGTAAAAAAAATAGTTGGAGGTAAATTTGTCATAATTGTACCAGTTTGGAATTTTTTGTGGTCAAAAAAATAATTTAGGGTAAATTTATAACAAGTGTACCAGTATAGGGTTTTTCATGGTATTAACCCTTTTATTTTATTATTTGTTTTTCCTAGGCTGGATGGTATCAAATTTACGAGACTACCCATGGTTGGGAAAATCTTTTTTAATATAACAGTTTATCTTTTTGTAAATTCTTCACTTTTAAAATAATAAAAATAATAGTTTATCGTGTATATATAAAAATATATATTTAATAGACAACATGTTCCCAACTTGTCAAAAATCTTTATTTTTTAAAAATGACGTATCGGCGCGTCGTGTCGTATTGGTGTTGGTGCTATTTAGCTCCCGCTTTCATTTAATAGCTTAACCTTGTAGAATAGTTAAAAGTGGCTCTACATAATCTCACACTTCATCTTTGTAAATTCATCATCAAGATTTATTGAGGCACCGGGAAGGATATCGGAGGCAAAGGAGCCACGTCCAAGCTTTTTCGCCTTTTGAATTTTATAATGTATTTGGTGGTCCTCACTAAGGGTGAGCATAATGGACCGACTGGACTGGAAATCGCTCGGATCGGACCGGTCGGTTTTGTCCGGTTCTAAGGAAGTTTCGGTCTGGTTCCCGATTCCTAAAAACGGAACAGGCGTGTGGGCGGCTAGGTCCCCGGTTCTAAGGAGGAACCAGACTGATGGACCGCCCGCCAAGACCGACCATTTAATTTATGATGAAAAATAAATTTCAAGTGCAATATGATGAAAACTAGTAAATAAGACGGTAACATAAGAAGTAGAGGAGGAGGAGGGTGACCTTCACTTGGTGGAAACGATAATTACAGTATCCAACCGCGTATCCTGCTTCATTAGTTTCAGGGTTCTAGCAAACAATGGCTAAAAACAGACGATGCCTTTTCTCCTTTTCCCAAGAAAACCGCACGTATAAGTTGAGCCATGCATATTTTCTCAACGTATAATTTATGTGTGTGTGTGTGAGAGAGAGAGATTAGGGCAGAGACAAAAAAGAGAGGGCTCAAAATTACAGTGTCTGGGCGCAAAGCGGGAGGAGGTGGTTATGTCCGTGCTCGATCAGTTCGCCCATTCCCGGGACCGTCGATATGGTTCTCGAGATCATCGGTCCGATCTATGATTCAGTATATTGAGAAGTGAGACCACCGATCCGCTTCCCAATTCTTGTGAAAAATCCGATCGGACCGGATGGGAAACCAATCACCCGAGTCCTCGGACTCGTCACATGAGATTCACATTGTCTAAATGACAGCGGACCCGAAAATCCCCCACGGTCCAGATTTCTGGGCCTTATTTTTAACATACATTTCGGGCCTCATTTGGGCCCAATTGCACGTAGCGCGTGAACAGCACTTTCTACAAATTTTTTTTTTTGGCACGCAAAATCTCTGTCTCGTTGTCGTTGCGGTTGAAGCGGCCATGGCTGTGGCTGTGCCACGAAGGTCTCCTACTTCTCCTTCCTTCACCCCTGTCTCTTTCTCTCTCTCTAACTCTCGAACACTCATTCTTCATCGCCGAGAAGAAGAAGAAGATACGTGTAGTGCCTCGCGTTTGATTTCATCGCTCGCCTTCATCGATTCGAGCTCGAAGGCCTAATTTCGCCTTCCCCGCTTGAAAGGAACGACCGGCTACAAGCTCCCGCGCGATGGATCACTACAAGGTGCTAGGGTTGCAGAGAAGCGCGACCAAGGAGGAGATCAAGGAAGCGTTCCGCAAGCTGGCGATGAAGCACCACCCGGACAAGCACTCGCGGTCCTCGAAGGCCGTCAGAGACGACGCCACCATGCGGTTCAAGCGGCTCTCCGAGGCCTACGAGGTCTTGACCGACGATCGCAAGCGCGCGGACTACAATTTGCGCTCGAGCAGTGGGAATTACTACGGTAGAGCCGGTGGAGCCAGCACGAGCGCTGGGTACGGACACGGATATGGCTATTATCGCGGTGATTATACTAGGGGCAATGATTATTCGTACGCCCGTGCGAGCGGTGAGGGCGTTGGTGGATTAAGTTCTAAGTTTGAAGCGGCATTGCGGTTCATGACCACTCGGGCGTTTCTTCTTAATGTGGCCTTCGCTGGGTATGTTGATGTTTGCCTGGTGTCATTGTCCGTTCGCAGTCTTACATAAAGGTGCACTTTTTCTTGATGTGTGTATTCCTTGCAGTACTCTATTAGGTGCCGCAGTTGTCATTGATAGGGGAAGGGAGGCCCTGTGGAAGATGCAAAATTCGGGGGTATGTTCAAATTGCTTTTGTTTGGCAAGACGCACATGTTGTTCCTTGTCAATTTCTGGTCTTTGGTTTATGTGTGTGCTAAAGTGACCAATATCTCTGCTTCTTCGGCTGTTGGAGTAGCTGATACTATATTTGGGGGCAAAAGTACAGCAGAAGTGCCAATATTTATGTACGGAGATCGCTTTAGTGCCAATATTTTTTTTATCACTTAAGTACTAAATTGAGAAACAAATGATCACTTAAGTGTCAAGTCGCCGGAATTGACACTTAAGTGATCCTTTTTTCGCCAGAATTAGCACTAAAGTATGGATCACTTAAGTGCCAATTTTTCTAAAAAAAGGATCACTTAAGTGTCAATTCCAGTGACTTGGCACTTTGATCGTTTTTTTCTCTGATTTGCCATTTAAGTGATCCAAAAAAAAAATATTGGCACTAAAGTGATCTACGTACACAAATATTGGCACTTCTGCCCTATATTTGGCCCAAAAATAAAAAAGACTGGCTGTAGACGTCACTAGATGCTTCAACACGTTTGGCTTTTGTTGTAAGTCTGTATTGATGTGCCACGGCGCCAGTGCCTCTGCTGGCCAGATTACAGCAATTGTAAATATGGAAGTAAAACATGTAGAATGGATGCAGATCATGTGCCCTCTGTTCAATGTTGATGATAAGGAAGATGCAATTCTTAGGTTTTGAAATTAAAAGGTGAATCCTGTTAAAGGTAGGATTTTGAGATGCATGTGTCTTTCTTTTGGTCGAAGAAGAATTTGGTGGACGTGAACCCATATAATATATCTTCCTCAGTAGATTGTTAGCTTTATTGGCCAGGTGGTGAACCCAGGGGACTGGGCTACATTGAGTTCTACTGCTTTTTTCTTTTTTCCATGTAGTCGTCTCCTAAAGAAGTGTTCTCAGTCTTATCTTTTGGAGAGTAAGAAAAATTATCATGCTATTTATCATATTCATTGCTGAACTTTGTGGTCAAAGAGTTTATCAAGTTTTATCTTGATCCCGCATGCTTAATATTGTAGTTATGGATAAGGAGGAGAGACAAAAACGCCATTGTGAACATCATTGTGATTTATTAGTTACCGTTCTTGGTTAACCTTATCATGTAAGCTCTTGTGTGGTTTTTGATGTTCTTCCCTTCTGTGAATTATAGACAAACATTTGAAGCCTTTAAATTTTCACGATTCCCTAGCTTTTCGTTGTTTAGAGTTACTTTGGTTTTCTGGTTCTAGTTTCCCTTCTCTTACCTAGCAAATGAATCTACCTAGGAGGGCAAGTCTTCCCTGGATTCTGCCACTAAATAACATGCATGTTTCCTCAGAAGGAAGGAAAACCTTTTCATAAGTTTTAGAAGTAGATTCAAGTATTTCATCAAAATTTGCTGGACGATGAATACTGAAAGTATGTCTGTCTACAAAACTATGTCCATTAAATGGATGTAACAGTATGACCATGCTGCTATTTTCTGTATTTGGTTTGGAAAAACACTTTGACAGATCACGCTCCATTAGAGGTTTTTTTTTAAGAAATCATTGGTCGTTTTATGTCATTTTTTTTTTGTTTTCTTCAATTCTGCCTACAGAAATCATTTGAAGAAGCAATGGAATCCATTGAGAAGGCGAAAGCTCAAAGAGATAAGATGTGAGGGGGATTTCAATGGTACCCGCGGCGACAAACAATCTTATTGGCAGCTGCTGTTCAGACTGCTACACATGCTCTTTGACCTGACTAATGACAGCTCTTTACGCTGTCCTTTCGATACTCTTCTTTGTGCATCGGTCTTTCAACTCAATGTTCCCATGTAGTGGGAGATATAACTTTATTCTACTATCAGGTGGAGATCTTAGCGATCAGGGAGTTTTTCGATGTGAGGTCTTTTTTGTGATCTCCGTCATGAGTCCCATTTTTCATTGGATGTAGATTGGTCGAGTCTGCTGGACCAAGATTATGTGATAATTTCCCCAAAGATGTAAATTTCAGAAGAAGTAGATTTATGCCATTGCCTTTTGTGGCTGCCAATTGCCATGCAAGTAAGCCCTCTCTCCTGCGTCTCTCTTCTCTTGCACAGAAAATGCTTTACTATTTTAAAATCTACAACAACCTTTTCCCATCTCTCTCTCTCTAAAGATTGAAGACAAGTGAGAGTACACAAATATCATTTTCTCAATTTAGGCATTTTCCTTTAACAGATTAGAGGAATTAACAGGGATGTGGTTTAGTGGAAGTTAGTCAGGAAAAGGGAAGAAATTGAGCATATTCTCATAATGTATGGACTTGATTCTTTACATAATGTCGAGCTCATTATCCTACCATTATTGCCGGGCCAGTGGATGCGAACTTGTGGTGCACTCCTGAAAATGAGAAAACAGCGAAGTTCGTCATGTCTACTAATTTATGCATATGGCTGTTTTCCATCTTGTCTGTTATTTGACTCCATTGTTGGTCCTAATTGATCCTGTTCTCTTTCCCTTATAATAAAGTTAGATTACTCTGGTTTCTGTTGAAGTTAATAATATGCCTTCCAGAGAGTCTTGAGCCATTGCCGCTGAGAAATCTTTGTCAGCAGATAAGCGGCAAGCTAAGGTATGTGCCAGTTGCTTCCTTTACTATAACAAGAGAAGAAGGGAAAAAAGAAAAGGAAAGGACAGATATCACAAGGAAATACTAATTTGCTTTAGCATTGTTTCTTGTTTTTTCTAAAGTCTGCTGTTTCGGAAGTGCATCTGTCCTGGATGACAGCAGCCTGTAATACTGTATCGGTTTAAGAATGCTTAGTTCCTGTTTCCGGAGGAACTGGTTAGTTAATCTGAGGAAGCAGAATTCATCTTGCAGTATTATTGCTTGAGAGACTATGCCTTGCTAGACACTGCAACCTATCAAAGTATTCCCAGTCTGTATACACCTACATTATTTACATGGTTCGCTGTTGTTGATTAACATTTATACCCTCTATACTACATAGCAAATTCAAAAGGAACAGAAGTACTTTCTATCCATGCACAGGTCCCTGGTGGCAGAACTGTCTGAGATTTGCCTCTGTAATGGAATAAACAATTCTCTGTTTGTACGGCGAACGGAAATTCACAACGCAGAAAATCCACTTCACAGGTAGCATAGAAAGTCAATTATCTGATGGTTATCTTTAATTTGAAATGTTTAAGGGAGAGGAACGTTAGATTCTTTCAAAGAAAAAAAGTGAGGGAAGTGCAAGGAAGAAGAAAGAGGAAATGCTACTCAGTAAAAGTGCACCTAAATAATGTACAATGTTATCCTTTTCTCTTCCTGCCTCGTTAGGTGGAAGAAAGAAGAAATGCTATTTCTGTGATAGTGCACCTAAATCATCTAGAATGTTAGCTTTTTCTCTCCTTGCCTCATTAGATACCTTCTTAGCACAGCTGCTTACTTCAACGAGAAAAGAAGGATTTATTTTGGCTCATCGAGAAAAGAATTTTGTGGCCGTTTGGGTGTAGGAGGAAGAACCTGAATAAAAAGAAAAGAGGAGCACTGGATTAAAGTGTGTTTTGAGATAAATTCATTTTATTGTGTCAAACTTCACTATATTCTTTTAATTGTGGATATCAGATTGTAAAGCTACTTTTTGAGCCCAAACTTGCAAGAAATTGATATTTCTATGTTGCTGATGTTATGTCCCGCGGAGCCAGAAAATAGAAGATAAGCTTCTCGATATGGAGAGAAGCTTGAAATTTCATTTGGAATGATAAGAGAACCAAGAAGGCTCCAACTATGATGAACAATGTCGAATGATGAAGGAAGACAATGAAATTTCTATGGTTATCTGCTGTTGATGAGTTACCATCTGTTAACTCAGGATTGCGATGATGATTTCCTATTGCAGCTCTCTGACTTCTGGCGCTTGGTGAAGCAAACAGTTGAGAGAGATAAAAGTGAGTGAGGCAGGCGTTCTGGCTATCCGTTTGCCCAGATTTTGAGCTCGTTACATCGCCTTCTGAGAAAATCTAAACTGCAGAACTCCCAAAAACTTAGTAACTCAATGTTCTAGTCAGCCAATTGTGATTCTGCCGGGGGTATGTGTTTTTCAAAGCTCATCTTTTAAAAGAGATTATTCTGGCAGAATCAGTTTAGTTTCAGAGTTGAACAATGTCAGCTTTTTGCATCTACCAGAAAACACACTGACAAATCCATGTGCCTGAGACAGCAGAGAGGAGAAGAAGCAGTTTTTGAATCGAGGTACAAACACCCATTAGACAAAGAGTTCCTGTATGAAGAGTAAATACATATTCTGCATAATGCAGAGTAAAGTCACTGTCCCTGATTATTTTTTTTTTTTCCAAATCTGCTTTTATCTGATGAGGGCGGAGGTGACGCCGTTGGCCATCTTGCGCATCTGCTCCGAGTTTTTCTCCTTGGGAAAAAGTATTTGTGAGTTTCTTCTTCTACTTTTAAGGATTTCTTAATCCTCAAGCCCAAAGCAGAAGTTCGTGCGTGGACCGCATTGAATCACAGGTTCAGGTTCAGGTTCCTCCTGATTTCTCAGTTATGTGGACACGGGTTTAGCGGAAGAGCAATAAACGCAACTCTACACATGTCAGGTTGAGCGAATGTGTAGTGCACGTGCCCCTTCTCTTTTTCTCTTGGGAATCGTACTCCCATGTTTCTTCTCCCATGAGTTCGTGCAGAAATGTCAAAGCACCCTCCTTGAATTCTTGTTTTTAAAAGCCATTGAAAACATTGGCGAGCTTCTGATTTCAAATTAATTGGACCGACTTTGACGTAACCAGGCCTACTCCCATGTTTTTTCTCCCAAGAGTTCGTGCAGAAATGTCAAAGCACCTTCCTTGAATTCTTGTTTTTAAAAGCCATTGAAAACATTGGCGAGCTTCTGATTTCAAATTAATCGGACCGACTTTGACGTAACCAGGCCGACTACAGCGAACCCGCCTCGGAAGTCTTTGCACCGGCATGATTTTTTTTTATGGGCCAAAGGAAAAGAAAAAAGCGGCAATCTTAATCCTCAACCACATCGGATCTTGTGTGAAATTACTTTTCAAATGCGATTGGGTCAATCAAGATTTAATTACAGGAGTTCCACTTCCATCCTTTTTATAATGTAACATGGGGGATACAGCCTAGCAAAACACAGGTCGTAGGTCTCAGCTGCCAGCTTCAGACCAAAGCAAGGATGCGGGAATGAATGTCGTTGCCCGAGGCAGCAATGATCATTCCACGCCCCCCCTAAGGCGGATCCGGATCCCCTGCCCGGATTTCGTCTGGGCAGGGTGATCCCACCCCCACACACTGTGGGGCCCACCCCAATGAAGGGTGGGGATCACCCTACCTAGAAAAAACATAGGCAGGGGATAAGGCAGTGGGAATCAAATACTAAACAGTAAACACCCCACCAAAGATGGATTTTAAAATAACTGGGCTCTGGGCTTTGGAAAAAAAAAATTAAAAAAAGAAGGGGAAAATCCTCCCCCGACATGCTATTTTCCCTTTTTTATCCTCGATTTCTCAGATTTTTTTTCTTTTAAGTCCTCCAATTTCTAAGCCCTCAGCTTTCCCTGTCAAGACTGGGTGTTGGTCCAGCTTAAATCGATGACGAGTTATATATAGAATCACTAACTTTAGTTCAGGGATCTGATAGTGGGCGATTGTTCTTTAATGACGTAATGCCTGTTGAACATGAGAAATACAAGAAATGCTCTTCTGATCCGCCGGATTAGAAAATTGAATTGGGAAATTTGGGAAAAAGGCTGCAACTTTTTCCTCCCTTTCTCATTCAATCTCTCTCTCTCTCTCTCTATCTTTCTCTTCTTTTTGTGCCGCCCCATTTCCTTTTAGATATACCAAAGCTAACGAAACAGCTCTTCATAGCTGTTGCTGAGGCAAAAAGAAGGGAAAGGGGAGAAAAAAGAAGTGGACAACAGGATCACATTGCCTTTTTTTTTATTCAGGCAGGCAATCTTGGGTTTTTAGCTCATGCTTTTCGGGGTCTGATCTACTGGGTGAGTTTCCCCTCTCTCTGATGTTGTTCTTCATTCGCTTCCCCGTCTGTTCTCTCCTGAAAAATCACAGCTTTAGCTTTGTAACCACTTGGCATTCATAATTCTCAATTGGGTGTTGATCAGCTTATCTTCTGGTAGTGGGTGGTGAGTTCATGCTCTAATTTGTTCACCTCCATTTTCTTTGTTTTCCTTCTCCTGTTCTTCTGATCAAGACTGTACATAGATCTAATGCGAATTTGGTTGTTCTTGGTTTGTTTCATTTCCTCGATACAGATTGCCATCAGCAGATAAAACCATAGATAGAAAAGACGCTGAGGTGGAGAGAGAACTTGATCTCTGATATAATGGGAACAGGAGTTAAAATAAGGAGATTTGTGATCATGTCGGTGAAGACATGTTACAGATCAGTTTTCAATCATCCATTCCTTGTGGGGATGTTGTGTTTCTTGTTTTTTATGTACAGATCATTTCCATTTCTGTTTTCTCTTTTGGTGTCTGCATCCCCCGTTTTGGTCTGCACTGCTGTTCTGCTCGGTACACTTTTGAGCTTCGGGCAGCCAAATATCCCTGAGATCGAAAAGGAAGAGAGAATTGCGCACGATGTAGCTTCTCTTAAAGCTGGTGTAGTGCAAAACGCCACTATCATCAACCGCAATGAGAACTCTGTTGTGGAGAGATTTATGGGAAGGGAGAGAGAAGTTGCAGATAGAGCTGTCCAAGAAGTGGGTAGTGCAGATGGTAAAACCAGTATGGTTGAGGAAGTTGATGTCTTGCTTGAAACTACTCGGTTGATTGATGAGATTCCCCAGGAAAACCAAGGTGAAAAGCAGGTATACGAGGAAGCGGCCAAAGGATTTCGTGATCTGGAACAGGAGAATGATGCTAGTGTTCATGACGAGAAGTCGGATGTTGATGGTCATGAAGATGGAGGACATCAGTATACGTTAATTCAGGAGGAAGAGTATCACAATCTTGAAAGGGAAAATGGTGGAATGGCGAGAGATTCAACTGTTGCTCATTTGGAAAGTCCACTGGGGTCCAAAGGGAGAGAACTTGATGAGGAGGAGGAGGATGACGATGACATGTCTGTGGGTTCTGGTTCTGATCATTCGGAGAGCTCGTCGCCTGATGCTTCAATGGCCGACATCATGCCAATGCTTGATGAACTTCACCCGCTTTTAGATGTTGAAGCTCCACAACCAGCTCACCTGCCCCTTGATGACTCTGATGTTGCCTCACAGCATTCCAGCAAGAGTGAAAATGGGATTTTGGAGTCTGACGAGGATAACAAGAATGAGGAAGGAGAGGAGGAGGAGGAAGAGGAAGAAGAATCTCAGAGAGGCAAAGAGGATGAAAGTAAGTCTGTGATTACTTGGACAGAGGCTGACCAGAAGAATCTCATGGATCTGGGTACTTCAGAGCTGGAAAGGAACCAACGGTTGGAGAATCTGATTGCCAGGAGGAGAGCAAGGAACCTGAGAACACTGACGGAGAAAAATCTTATTGACTTTGATAGTGATGATCTTCCCTTTAATGTGCCTTCTATTGCAACTACGAGAAGAAACCCTTTTGATGGCCCTGATGATTCTTCTTATAATGTGGGTTTGCCACCTATTCCCGGGTCTGCACCTTCAATTTTGTTGCCAAGGAGAAATCCCTTTGATATTCCCTATGACCCCAATGAAGAGAAACCCGATCTTAAGGGAGATAGCTTCCAGCAAGAGTTCACGACATTTCATCAGAGGGATACTTTCTTCCGTAGGCACGAGAGTTTCAGTTTGGGACCCTCGAATTTAGGGGTTCCGAAGCAAGACTCCAAGTGGAGGCCCTATTTTGTGCCTGAACGGTTTGTTTCAGAGGGAACAAGTTTCCACCCTATGCAAAGACAATCAAGTGAAGTAAGTGTAAGTGACTCGAAGGTGAGTTCTGTTCCTGATACAGAATCCTTGTCTTCAAATGCTGATCAAGATGACAAGAGGGTGAGTGAACATGATTCTTCTCAAGAAACAGAAGGCATTTCCAACCTAGACCAAGCTTCCCTTCTTGTAGAACACGGAAGCCAATCTTCTGAAGATGTAGATTCTCGCGATATTGAAGATGTTGAGGAGAATGTCATTGTCCGTGAGGAGATTGAGATTACTTTAGGCAATGTGGATGGTCAGCATGAACTTGAACCGAGCTTGCCTGAATCTGGAGAACCAACTGATTCTTTGCATACAAATGTGAACGAAACGCAACAGAAAGTAGAAGCTGGTGAAGAGGAGTACAGTGGTGGATCAAGCTCATCGTTCTTCTCAGAAGTGAATGAACCAGTTGCTGATGTGAAACGAGAAGAATTAATGACATCAATAGATGATCTTGGTGAGGAACCTAGCCTTGCTCGGGGACATCCAGTCGAAGGCTTGGATTTTACTCTCATAGCCAAGACAGAGGATGATAATCCGCATAAGGAGCCTGTTTATGATTCTAGCCCGCCAGCAGCTGAAAAATTCCTGTCTTTCAAGTCTATTTCGTCTGATGCGCTAGGTGATGTGTCTGAAATGAATTCGACTCCAGATTCGACAAGGTCAGCTTGTGTTGACAAAGAGTCTGAAGGGCCTGGTGAGATGCTGAAAGAGGAACCCAACTATGAAGAGATGTTTGCAGCCGCTTCACAGGTGCATGCTGAAAATGAAGATGAATTGAGCTATGGGGAAATTACAGAGAAGACTGAGGAAAATGCCTCCGAAGTTGAACAGCCCATGAATGATGAATTGGGTGGCAAGAGTGAATCTCTGGTCCCTAGAACTGTGTCTGAACATGTCTCAACTGGTCCAAGTTTGCCTTCATGGAGTGAATCAATGGGGGAGGACAGGATAAGTGAGCACGATTCTCATAATGAACATCATCACCTTGTGTCCTCAAGCTCTGATGCTGAGAGCCCCAACTGGATCCAACAAAGTGAGGGTGAGAGGCAAGACTCTGAACAGGAAGAAATCCACTTATCATTCGGGGATGGACCATCCGAAGCAGTTTCACCATTGAAAGATGACTCTGTGCATCATCAACAGCTTCAAGTCAACTCAAGCGCTGGTTCAGAGACCAGTAATACATGTGCGCAACATCCGTCTGAGCACGTGGATATGGAAATTTCTCTTAACCAGCAAGTGACTTTTGATGACTTACGATGTTCCACACTGGATGATCAACCAACTTCTCTGGCAAATGAGACCATTTCTGTAGTCCATGAATATTCTTTTTCAGTAGAACCTGAAAGCATGAAGGAGCATTCATTTGACAAGGAAGACATTAACCAGTATGTAGAAAATCAAGTTCAGTCATCAACATCCAATGCAGTGAAAGATGCTGATTTCTCCCAGGATTTGGAGGCAAAGGCAGTTTCTCATGGTTCTACATATGATATGGTGCCCAGCGAAAACAAGGTGTCAGAATTGGAGAGACAACAGTCCTGCTCGGATAAAACCAATCAACCATCTATTACTGATCCTAATGGGGAAGAGGTAAGCTATCTGATGCATATAAAGTTTGTCAAAATATCGTTAAATGCTTTCAGTGGTTTCAATTGCAATTCTTGGAAGATGTTTAAAATAGCCAGCTAAGCGTGTCGCAAGATGTAAAATAAGTTATTCCTGCCTCAAGATGTCTATCAAAAGAAACCTCCATCAGAGGAAGTTTGAACTCGCGAATTTTATTCAGTTGCTTACTGTCAAACCCCAACACATGCTATAACTGCTCTGTATCAAAGTTGTACATGAAAATCTGAAAGTACTAAAAAGTCTGAGCTAATCGGTATAATCATATGAATTACAATTGTTGTCAAATTGTAAATCTAAAAATTTGATATCTATTATTTCCAGATCCCTTCTGTCTCTGCCATTATATAGGCAAAGTTCTTTACAATTGCTGCACCATCCCAACATTAGAGAATTAGAGACCTCAAGGGGCTTTGTCCGACTCTGCCTCAGCATCTTATGAATTGTTTCAGCCGTTTTCTATCTGCTGAGTAGAATTATGTGTAATTAATCTCCTAAATTGCTAAAATCTAGTCAACGCTCACTTGGAAGATGAATGTTTGAAATTGAAATGTTTATCAAAAACAAATTAAGGTAGGATTTCTTACCTCTTGACTTAACAAGTATGCAAATCAACACCAAGGCTGGGTGTGGGTAGGACCTTCAATGAGTAGAGATGTTATGAGTATCATTATTTCCAACTCCTGTAGGAAATGCCATCATTCTTGGAGTCCTTATTTATTTTGTCACATTTAAAATCATAAATCATATTATTTAGGCAGTAATCTAGTTCACTCCATTAATTTTACATTTAAAACCAAATGCAACTTCTTTAGCATCAATTCTGTGGTTTGGATCAACATTGTGAATAGCTGCAAATCTAATCTACAAAGGTAGACCAATGTCATACTAAGCTCGCCCTTAATAGGTTTGATTACATAGCCCTTCTTGTCCCTTAAATGATTTCGCTGGCTCTGATCCATTCGACCACAAATCCTTGTTAGGCTTCTTTTTCCCTTATTGTCTTGGTCACAATAAAAATTAACTGTTCTCCATTGTACACGTTAGGTCTTTTTTTGCTCTTTACTTTTTTCAATTTTGAATTTGGCTTCTTGTGATAAACGTTCTATTCAGTTGTGGAGTGTAGATGGTTTTTCTTCTGACTTGATTCCATTTTTCTGTTAATCTTTTCCAATAGTTCATGCAATGCATCAACTCTTTGGGTTCTCTGCACACGGTGTTTGATGTTTGTCAATTATTGTGGATGTCTAAGGTCAATTTTACAATCTTTGTAATCTGAAGAATCCATGTTGAGGTGTCAGTCAACGAAGTTAATTATGTATCATGTCCTTTTGTAGGAACTATCTGCGCCAGTGGCAGAGCTTGTTGTAGAAATAATCAGCCCTAATGGCATAAATGCCGAGGAAATGTCTGAAGTCAAAGGAAAGACTTTAACAGATGTCTCTACCTTGACTCAAGATTTTACCTCGAACCCAGATGAGACACTTGAATATGTATCGCCAACTGGAGCTGCCGAATCAAGAGATGTCAGTGTTCATGATACTGAAATAGGAAGCCATGGGCAAGTCGTGACATATTCTGAGCGATTTGCAAAATCGTTTGAATCCCATGTTTCAGGTGAAAGCATGCATGAAGAGGTAGATGATATTAAGGAGATTGATGAGGAGTTTTTGAGAGAGCTGGATAATGTAGGGGATTTCAGAGTCAAAGAGGCTGACGATAATTCGAAGCTTTTGCCAGGGGAAGCCAGCGTAGGAACTTATGGGAGTGAGTTGACATACAAAGACCAAGAACCAGGGGAAATCAGCTTAAAATTACCAGTTGTTGAAGCTAGATCTATTGAAGATGTAACAATGACCTTCAGAAAATTGCATGAAGGAGGAGATCTTGTTGAAGCAATCCTTCCTTGTGCTATCATAAATGAGCAAAGTGTCAATGACTCAAATATTGAAGATGAAAATGACTCAGCTTCGCCAACTGATGAAGCTAGATCTCTCCAGGAAACCCACATTGATACAGAGCATATCTCGGAAGAAAGTGAGCAAGAGAAGCTGAAAATCCACAAGAGTAAACCACCTGAAGCTGAAGCTGATGAAGGAAGTTCCGCCAAAGTTGTTGAATCTGATAACGTGGAATCTGGTGTTCCAGAGACTAGAAGTGTTTCTTTTGATGATCTGACCGGCTCAATGGAATTTGAGAGCAACCCAAGCTTACCTGTTCTGGAAGTAAGATCCCTTGATGATATTACAATGGCATTTAGGCAATTGAATGAAGGCACAAATGTCGAGGAAGTTATTGTGCCCAGTTTGATTGGAGTCCAGGAAGAGGTGGATGCATCAGAGCATAGAGGAGGTATGAATTCAGGCTTGCACGTTGTTGAAGCAAGATCTCTGGATGATATCCTTGTCGTTATGAATCAAATCTCAGAAGATAATCAAGAAGTCACGGGTAAGGATATGCATTATGAAGATACTGAAGTAAGCTCTACGAAGACAACTGAATCCCAGTCTGTTGAATTCAGTGCTGGAGAAACTCGAACGGTCTCTCTTGATAAATCTGTGGGATTGGATGAAATACAGAGCAGTTTAAGCTCCCCAGTTCATGAAGAAAGATCTGTTGATGTCACAATGCCAGTTAAGCAATCAGATGAAGGAACAGATGTTGAGGAAGTCGTCCATCTCCATTCCACCGGCGAACAGCAAGGCATTGATGAATCAAAATTAAATTCAGGCTTGGAATTTGAAAAGAGTTCTTCTGATGTTGACCATATTATTGTGAAGCAAAACTCAGGAGGTGTGCAGACAGTGCTGCCTGAGGACATCCACTCTGAGGAAAAGTCAACAGTTGCTGAAACAGTGACTGATGTTTCTTCTACAGAGACAACCGAGTCCAGCAAGACCCAATCTTGTGTTCAAGAACCTCCTGCTGTTCATCTTGAGAAAACAAAAGATGGTTGTGATGGTCCATCAGATGCTACTAATTTGGCCCCAGTCAGTCCAAGAGGTGAAAAGGTAAAGCAGCATCGCAAGTCGAGCTCCACCTCAAGTTCTAGCTCGAGTGATTCTGACCAAAGTTGAGGACTCAGCAAAAAAGAGGCGAAAAGTCTCGTGGTCATCTGATTTTGTCATGGTCTCCAAGATGCTCGTTTTTGTTCTCTAGTATTTTTCTTGCTTCCTGCTATTTTGTTTAGTGGTAGGTGCATTTCCGGTCGCCGCCGAATTGATTGGTTGCTTACCTCAAGAAATTGTTTTTTTGTTTGATTTCTTGAAAGTTGAGAGTTAGCAGTTTGAGGCTTTTCTGCGTTTTCTTTTCTTGCCTGTAATTTGAGGCTTTTCGTGAGAGCTTGTTGTTATGGGTTTGTAAATTAGTTACTTTGTAGAATCTGCAAATGATTGCTTGTACATGTACTGCTTGCTTACCTCATTTCCCTGAGTAAGAATTTGATTGATTGCGATACTTTATACTGTCTCGCGGGCATGCGAGCCGAAACAAGTTGAAAACATTGTGTAATTGGACTCTGCTGAACCGCTCCTATTTGATATTTGGTTATTTGTCTGGCTGCATACTGTATTGTAGCGAGGATGAGATGCATCTCGCCACCGCTGTCTCATCTAGATGTCCTAATGCTTTTATCAGGCTCTTTCAGATTCCTTTGTAAAATTTTACCAAGTTACCAGTAGGCAGTAGCCTAGTTGTCTTGTTAATCTACCGCCGAATTGTTTACCAGCACGCATGGAAATAAGAGACATGTTCGTGGATCATCATTACCTGTCACTCGTCTATCGACATCATACAAAGAAGCAGAAAAGGCTAGGTAAATATAATGGCCATAAGCTGCCTCGCTCGTTCATTCACACCAATTTGAAATTGTCACTATATCTTCTCAAAGTAAAATCTAAGAGATATAATGGTTCGAAAATCATTGAAATAGCATCCAACAGAATATTGAATGACATGTCGAGAGCAACGTACACAAAGCAAAATTACATGTACGGATGAAGCTACTGCCTTCCAAGTAGTCCACCGAAAAAATTCCTATACAGAACACCCAGAAGAAAAGCATGATGCTTTTACTGCTTTTGCTTCTTCTGCAATGGCCCCGCCGAACTCCCGGCCTGCCAAAGAATATTCAAATGTTGTCAAAGTAAACTTAGTACCTCTGTATTGTCATTTAATACGCAAAAAGAATGAAACAAGATCCTATTCCAACCTAACCTACGGAGGCTCACAGTAAAATGATTTGTTTGTATAAGACCGATTATTAATCTCCCTCTTTCAGTATGTTTAGAGCTTATCGGGTTCATCCTGCTTCATTGATGTAAAAGGAACTGTGAGTATTGCAGTAGAGGAGGAAGGTTTCATTGTGCACGTCGTTTACAAAACACAGCAATAACCACAAATTAAGGTTCCAACCAACATTGAAAAAGTAATATCTTTGTGGAACTTTTCTTCTAGCATTGAAAGCCTTCATTCTTCGGTGGCAGAATCTAATTCAACCTTAAATCATGTGTCCTTACGAACCTCGCTACATATGAACTCAGCAGTTCAGAATATGCAGACATGAGAAGACGTAATCCTCCCAGGAACCATCAGTCCTGAGAAAGGCAAACAAAAGTTTTCACGTGTATCTAAAAGGAATGCAAGATTACTTCAAGACACATACAAAAAGCTGGTCCCAGAACTCACTTGATTTTAACATGGGCTGCAACATATTAAAGGCACATTATCGAGCACCACAAGTTGGATATTTTATCTATACCCCTCAGAACCCTACCCGGAGGGAAAAGGACTAGTTCTTCATTTCGAATGAATAGACAGGCACCTTCATATGCTCATCAGAGGTGTATCTTTGTTTCTAACACAATACTTTGCAAAGAGAGAGCCAAAACTACATATTTGAATGCTCCAATCTTATATATATGTTTTTGCGTTTTGTTTTCTTATGTGGAAATTGGGTCCTCCCATACATTGTCAAAGGGGCATGGAGACGAAAGATTGGAATGCCTACCATGCTAGATAGTTGTTCCTTGATGTAAGCCATTGATCTCAACATCGCTTCAAGTGTTTCTCTCGTAAGCTGAAACTTCACTTCCTTTTCTCTTAAAGTAGACTTGGAGTGGTCTTGCAACTGCAAATAAGAGCAATCAAGCAAAGTCAAATGCAGCATGATAACAAGGCTAAGTCACTGAGGTTGGGAAACAAATGACTGCACCACCCATGGCCTCATAGAGCTTGCAGCTGGGGAGAAAATAGGGAAACAATACATTTCACCGATTACCAGGAATACTTGACAGAAACAAATTTGCAGTTGATGTCTAATAGGTTTTTTGTGATTCAACTTTTTCCTAATCCCCACCACCTAATTCCTAAAGGAGAAGTCTTGTTTTCATTGCATCCAAGTGCAGGACTTCGCTTGCATGATCTTTTGATGTTACTAAAACTTGCTCTGACAATCTGGCAAGATAAATAAGGAGAAAATGCATATACGTGAAAAGGGACAATGTTCTCTTTTAGGCATCCTCTCGTCATGCTGAGTGGTCCATTGATATAATCAAGATAGAATCACTCATTTCATCGTCATACCTTCAGGGCGACTGCAGCCACCTTATTGGCTGATGCTTTTTGCTTCTCGATAATCCAATTCATTTCAACAAACCGAGGAACAGTTGCCTACATGAATTGAAACAGCATCAATTCCTTATCCACAAGACAACAATTTGAGGCTCGAAGTGTCATGCCTCATGAGAGAGGAAGAGAGAGAGAGAGGTTCTTTAATTATTCTGAGTTAGCTTCTGCACCTTATGCTAGTAGAGATTTATAGAAGTAACAGAGGAACATGCAACTTGCATCATTTTTATTTCCCAATTGATAGTTTAGGTCAAAATTCGATCCTTAGAACACGTTTAACTCATCAGAAGAAATTATAAAGGGCGAATTAAAATTAGTTTTGGATTGCACTGCAGCTTTGCCCATCCTATGCAGCTGCTTTTTTTTTTGGTCGGATCCTATGCAGCTGCTTGAAAGCAGACTTCTCGCAAAAGCAATCCTACTGCTAGAGGAAGAGGTGCTTAATATTATCTGTAGTTAGACATCATTGCATTGGATTTTACCATCCTATAAAAATTCTCTTGTTGATTAGGGTAAAAATTTTAGGCATCTACCATGCAATCAAGCAACAGTCAACTACAACGCTGACTATGAAATTTAACTGGACATGCACTTGCAATAACGTTTTGAATGTCTTGCAACAAGCATATGTCCCTTTTACCATATTTTCAGGAGCACCAATGTCACGTTGGAGAGACATGGGTGCCGGTTGTGACACATTAGAGTCAGCAGTAATTGTTGCTCCGCCACCAACTCTGCAGTTGAAGTCGAAACATTGATCAGCTTGGCGAGGCTGAGAAAATGCTGAAGTCTCTGAAGATGGGAAAGTTGTGAAAGTAGGGGGCATGCTTGTCTTGATCTGATCGGAAATGCTGCTACGCGGTATTGAGTGCTGGACAAGAAAAATGAATACAAGTTAAAATCATGAGCTGACAAGCTGGAGAATCACAAAGTAACCAACTAAAATCATGACGCAGGAAGTGCAGGTTCTTGCGAGCTTACACTGCAAAAACAAACCTTATGTGATTTTATTCAAATCTCAAATCCTCAATGGCAGCGGACCACTAACACGCAAAACAGACATTGGCACAAACGTTCTCAATTCTATTCTGCAAATTTCACACAAAAGACCTAGTGGGACGAAATTTAAAGTTTCAATGCAGCCAACTATCACATAAGTACCATTTGCCTAAGTTTAAAGAATTTCTCGAGTTCTCATCACTCAAACATAGCTATCTGAGAAGCTGCAAAAAGAACACCGGCTTAAAAACCCGCTTTTCCAAGAACTCAAAAAAGCAAACATCTTTGACACCTGCACTATCTAAACCTGTCGTTAAAATGTTAATTCTCAGCGCCAAAATTCAGTCTTTTCCTTCACCTGTTCTCTAAGTATGTCCTCCCTCCACTGATTCTTATGCTTCAGCAACACCGACACGAGAAGGCCCTGCAGACTAACCGGTAAGTCAAGCGGAAACAGCTTCAAGAGATCGCTCTCGCCGAAGTCGTCGTTCACGCATTTCCTGATGAGAGAACGCAGGCACGCCGAAACCTGCGAAAACCCCACGTCGAGACTTCAAAAAAGAAAGCAAAGCTTGAGACTTTTCCCGAATTTCTTGCGTCGGAAACGCGCATCGAACTAGGGTCATTACTCACAGGGTCGACTTGGGAAGCAGAAGGGAGGCCGAGAAGAGACTGGATGTGGGATTTTTCCGGAGGGGCGAGGCCGGTCCTTCTGGTTTGCCAGAGAGTGGTGAGCACGGCGTCGATTGCTTCTCCGGAGGCTGCGGCGACCGAGAGCTTGTGGAGTCGTTGGTAGAGGGTTGTGTCCCCTCCACCTTCCATTGCCTCCTGTTTTCGAGCTTGTTCTGTTCTCGCTTTCTGTTACTTCTTGGCAGAAGGGCAGCCGATGAGACTGGTCAGTGTTCACACAAAGTTCTTTTTTATTTGGTCGAAAGCGTTGGGGAAGTTCGACCTTCAACAGTTGACACCCTCTTCTCTTCGAGACACGTGATCAGCGATGACATTTCGATGTGCACTGAATTAATTTTAAGCATTTTTAATAAATTAAAAATTAAATTTAAATTTATCAAAAATAAATATACTTAAAATCATATATCCTGCAATTTCAAAATTAATATTCACAACCAATAAAAAAAATAATTGGGAATCCCTAACATAAGAAAAAAAAACTCGTCGTTGATATTTTCATATCAACATCAACATTGACTTTATCCCAAACTAGTTGGGGTCGGTTGATATTTTCATATATACCTGAAATTTTATTATGTATATATAAAAGTATGTGTCTCAAAGTGTCAAAATTCTCTATTTTGAGAAATAACATATCGGCGTGTCGTGTCGTGTCGTATTGTGACACATATCGCCTATCACTATTAATGCTACATACCCTCTTCTTGAGAGAACCATTGTTGTGACTCCTGTGTTGTTTGCACTTCTACAAGGGGTTATGGTCTAGAAAGTACAGATACTCTTTGATTGTTTATTCGACACGTGATAAATGTTAAATATTCAACAAGCGACCAATGAATTAGGGATTAAAATGTAAATTTATCATAAATATATACACTTAAGTCACATACCCAATCACCCTAAACTTAATATACCCTGGCATCCCTACAAATATATAATCGTGAATCTTTAATAGAAAAAGAAGAAACTTATTGCTGCTATTTATATATACATGATAAATTATTTATGTGTATATGAAAATATATATTTAATATATAACGTGTCCCAACGTGTTGAAATTATTTATTTTTTGAAAAATGACGTGTCGGCGTCTTGTTCATGTCCCATGTCAGTATCGATACTACCTAGGTTCATATTTTAATATTTAAAAAATATTTCTTTTTCTCGTTGAGTATTACAGCTGATTACACAGTTTTGATTGGAAATTAAATTAACTTTATTATTTTTTTCTTGTTAAAATAAATAATCTAAAATATATTTTCTAAAGTATGATCTCTTGTATTGCTTACGAAAAATAAATGAACAATAAATCTTTTCACTGTTCATGGAAATATTTACAATTAAGTTATTACTATCGTTAATTAAATATTTTATATTAATGAATCATTTCGAGAGATATAAGAGATTATTTTAAAGAATTATTTTTTAAATAATTTATTAGTAACGAAGCAAAAAAAAAAAAAAAGCCCAAGTGTAAAGCAAATGCGCGAAATCCTGTAGTATTTTCATAAGGAGAGTGTTAACAATTGCTCTAATGAGTTTTCTAAAGTAGGAAAAAAAACCTTTTTAGACATTTTGAAAATTGAAAAATGACATAATTCAAAAACACTTTATGGTACGGACGTTAAGAGCGTGAATGATAATCATTTTATTTTTTTTAGAATAGATTTGAAACAAAAATTCGTTTACTAAAATCATTTCATTTTTCTGTTTCTAGGACAAATTTGTTGTGACACCCCAATTTTGTAATTTCATATAAATAAGAATTAGACGAAATGGATTGGAAAGTTGACTTTTGTGATGGGAAGTCACGAAATTTGAAATAGATTTATTGAATCAACTAATAAATATTTATTATATTAATTTCGGCCAACAAAATTTTCGTGAGCCTATTTGAGGAAAAAGTTTGGCTGCTCGTGAACACAAAATTTTAAGACCCATTTTCTTTCTTTTTAGTCACAGGCTTTTCATCAGTAAGGGTGGAATAGATTTGGAACAGAAATAGTTTCTGGAACAGATTTTTATCTCTGGAATAGATTTGGAACAGAAATTTGTTTGGTAACACAAATGCAAGAAATTATTTCTGGAACAATTTTGAGAAACGGAAATAGATTTTCAAGCAGAAATGAGAAACAAAAAAAAGTTACTTCTCAGATAAATAGAAATAGAAATCTTCGTCGACGACGGTCGCCACCGATCGTATCTCTTTGATCGCAAGCCGCCCCTTGTCGCCACCGCCGGCCGTCGCCGGAAGTCGCCGGCCGGCCATCGGAAGTCGGCGACGGTCGCCGGATGCCGCTGGCCGGCCACCTCCAGTCGCTGGGTGGCAGCCTTCGATCGTTCGGCAACCGTCAGAAGCCGGCGACGGTAGCCGGTCGGCCTCCTTTCGGTCGCCGGCCGATCGTCGGAAGTCGCCAGCTGGCTGCCGAAAGTTGCCGACCAGCCGCTGCCGGCTGCCCCCCGTGGTCGTCACCTCCACCGGTCAAATAAAATTCTATTCCAGAAATAGAAAATTTTTGTGATTATCAAACGTATTTATTTTGTTTAGATAATCTACTTTCATTAAGAAATTTTGTCATGCGCCCCTAAAAGGCTGAAACACAGCCCGTCCCCCAATTCTCTTAGGCGGTGGCCGAACGGAAGCAGAATCTGGAGGGCTCGACTTTTTTCATCCGAGAGAACGCCTGCAACAGAGAAGAGAAGTAGAGGGAGAGAGAGAGAGAGAGAGAAAGGGAGGCTTCCATTCGACCGTCGCTCGTGCTTGCACAGCCGTCCCCGACCCCAATCGCCGTCGTCTGCTCCTTTCGCGCGCACCGCAACCCGTCTCATCTTCTCGAGGCAAGTCATGTTCTAAACCTAGTTTATAGATGTTGGTTCGATTCATGGCAGAGCGACGAGTGGATGCTGATTTGATCGCAGTTTGGGGGTGGGTGGCGAAATTGATGATGGAAGAGAACGATTGAGTGCAAGTCGAGTTCTATCTCATTTTCTAAACTGGGTGTTGAGTCATGGGGGTGAGCGTCGGTGTACTGTGAGAGGCTCGATTGAGGACCATGAGTCCGAATTTTATCGTAGAACTTGCGGCGTGACGGGTTTTCGGAAGAATCATGGAAGGATTAGAGGGAAGAGAGTCAATTTCGGAATGGATTAATGGGGGAACATGGTGTTTGCCGTGGATGCCATAGTGATAGAAAATGTCGATTCTTGAAACGCAAGGATTCGCCTACGAGTCGCCTGAAATGTTGCGCTGAAGAGATTGTGATTGGAATGAAATCAAGTGAGTGAGTATCGTTTAGTGGAGGCATGATCGGGAAAGAATAGAAAGCTGTGGTTTAACATAATATGTTCGTGGGATTAGGATGGTGGGATAATTTTTGAGGAATCTCCAGGCTTGGTTCTCTGTTTTGGTGATGAGTGCTCGGTTAGTAAGAAAGAAAGCTGGAAACAAGTGTTACTGATTTGGGACATTGTGACTAGGGGCGTAAATCGTTTCGGTTTACTATTTGGTCAGGGGTTCAGAGAGGGTGTCGGAATAAGTTGGGTAGTGCATTGTGGTCGCTGGTTAGTCGCGTTTGAGTTGTGCACTTGAATGCTAGAGAATGAAAACTAAGGCAAGAACAGTGTGGTCGAGAAGTGAATGATGGTGTAACAGGATGCTATTATTGTGATAATCTGACTTATCTATAATTGATTAGATAAATGGTGGGGATGCGGTAAAAGTTCTAAGTGGCATGGGATTTTATTAAGAGTTATTGTGAGAGTATGCCTTAGAGTTGAGGAGGAAACAATAAGCTGTATTTACTGTCTGAAAGGTATTAGATAGAAATTTTTAAGAGGTTCAAAGGTACGACCTTCTTAATCAATGGTAGGTTGTGCCCTTTTGTTACTTGCTTATTATAATGGAATACTTGAGTTGGTATTCGGCAGCTCTAAGAAACATGTTTTTAGACCCCGGTCATTGGGTATATGGCTGAACTATTGCAGGATGTAAATCACGGCATATATGATACTTTGGCCATGAGCTTCATAGGACTTGTGATAAGATTCCAAGTCTGATTTATGTTGATACTGATGGCGGTTGTTAAATTGTTCTTAATTTATTTTGTATTAAGGTTGGATTGGAGAGTTTGCATTAAACATATGCACAAGCATTAATTCCATGCACCTGCATTGAGTCAAAGTGAGATGAATGGGCTGCGAGCTAAAAAAAAAATGATACCCCATGGAGTGTATGGGAAGGCCCTGTTGTGTGATCAGGATCGGTCTCGGTGGTGGAACGAGACGTATCATGAGTGCATAAACATATAACATGCATTTGCATCCTTTTTCATGGAACATGTGAATGATATTCTTAAGCTATGAAATGACGATTCGTGGGGTGAACGGTTTTAGTCATTTCTTTTACTTGTTCATATTATTAATTGTTTAGTGGATCGTTTAGAATTTTGGCTTGCCGAGTTTACTCACCCCGTTACTTATTTAATTTTTTTTAGGTAAATGATATTCGTCAATTAGGGTGTCGGACCCAAGGTTTAAGGTCGAGTTGTTATAGGTGGTATCGAAGGAGGAGGATCGGCGGTACGGGTCGTCACATTTTCTTGCCCAAAATCAGGTTTGGAACATAAATGAAAAATATTTTTTTTTTTACATTTCTATTTTTAGAACAAAAATACAAATAATAACTCTCCTCGTCGCTTACTCCTCTCTCTCGTGCGCAGTCTCACTCTCTCTCTTATTCCTATCATCGGCCGCCCGCAACCGTGAAAATTTTGTGTCGTTGTCAAACGCGTTTCTCTACTCATGAACTCGTCCAGGGAATAAAAATAGAAATATCTATTTATAGCCAGAAATAGCTCGTAAAAATAGAATGGTTATCACTCCTGTCCCAAATCTCTGATACAGTTTAAAAAAAAAATGTCTTTTCTGTCCTATGCTGACTTCATTCAACTCCTAAGATATGCACGTACTCTCTTTGTAAGTGCACTTATACTGAATGGTTTCGAGTCTTTGGACACATGCATGCGCATGAGCCAATTTCTACAATTTCATGAGGGACAATTACCACAAGCTAGACATTGATTCACAGCCATTCTATCCTCTTAACAAAATGCATAGAATTCACTTAATTATGAAAATAGGAAAGTATCGAGAAATCGCTATAAAAACTTTTTCCGATGAATTCATTGCATTTGTGATGGCACGTCGATGAGTAATCCATTTATCTTACGAGCGTTCTCAACGGGGTTTTGTACCATATAAATCTCTCCTAACTTTTTCCGATTTAAGAACTGTGATGTGGCCATCGATCTACAGCCTAGTTAATAAAACATGGCATGTTTCCAAGCATCTTCGGAAAACAGATCTCTTTTTTTGGCAATCTCAAATAAAAATTGTTACCCTGCTTGGCATTAGAGCTACAGAAAGAAATTTAAGAGTTATATGACCCGTTATGACTCGAGGATTCGCATTCGGATCCATCGAACTGTCCTAAAACATGTATTATATCGGTAATTATAACTTGACATTCTAAGATTTTGGATTCAAAGATATATTTCCGAATCAGATTCGAAGTTCAGTTGAACCGAATCGAATCGAACCGGAATGAACTAAGTTGCAAAGCCAATTCACATCTATGTAGCATCGATACGATACGCGATACGGGACACGATATGATATGATACGTCGATACGTGATTTCTCAAAAAATAAAATATTATATAGTAAATATATATTTTTATATGTACATTTAAATTATCATTTTTATGAACTCTAAATATCACATATAAAATGTTATGGCTATTTCCTTTTGTTGTTCATCATCACTTCCATTAATCTGTAGCCGACCACAGAAATGAGGAGTTAAAAGGTAAAAAAAAGAAAAAAAGAAAGAAAGATGCAACAGCCAATCCTCCATCATCAGCAGAGTTCAGAGCAGCAGCAGCAGAATCTTAGCTGTATCCACCATCTTAACCTTTCATTATTCATCCTCCCCCCCCCCCCCCCCCCCCCCACACCTCTCTTTGATGTGATCTCCACCCACTTTTTCTCTCTCTAATCCCCCGCAAAGCGCACCAACGCCCATCTCCTTCTTCTCCCTCCTCCTCCTCCTCTTGACTGGCGCACCCATCTCCTCCTCCGCCCCCAACCGCCGCGTCCTCCACGAGCCCTTCTTCCCTGAAGAAGCCTCCTCTCCCGCCGCCTCCCCGTCCCCTCCCTCCCCTCCTCTCCTTCCACCCCAAGTACCCTTTCTCTTCTTCCACGCCCACCCCCGACAACTCTCCCTTCTTCCTCGCCTTCCCTTCTCCTCCCCCTGAGGACTTGAGGCGACTCAGGGCCCTGAGCTGTGCTGGGAGGCCGTCAACGATTGTGGGGAGTGGGGAGGCCGGCGGCCACGAGGCGGCGAGAACGAGTGAGAGCCTGAGAGGAGAGCGCGACCAGAGAGGAGCAGAGACGGAGGTTCTGAACGACGAGGGTGAAATTAGGTTAGATTCGAGTGTTTTTTTTTACTATGTCCCGGGCATTGACTATTTGGACACGCTCGGACACGCGTTGACCGCGTGTCCGAGCGTTATCCGTGCTACATAGTTACTGAGTCGATTACGAAGTTGAATCTCACGCCATCGCATGATATCAACCGTTAATACAAGATGCTCAAATGCACCCACGCGCACAGTATCGCTGCTAACCTCATTCGTTACTTGAGCAACCTCTCCGACTAATTAGCAAAACCCTACCTACGCTCCAATTCGGCAGCTGCTGGACTTGTTAACCAGTTGCGATTGAAGCTCTCTGGTCAGCGAGCGATCGGAAATCAGAGAGAGATTTGAGGAGGTGCTTGGCAATGGCCGACAAGAAGGAGCTCAGGGTGTACAATTCAATGACGCAACAGAAGGAGGTGTTCAGGCCGGCGGGGGAAGGCAAAGTGGGCATGTACGTGTGCGGCGTCACCGCCTACGATTTCAGCCACCTTGGCCACGCCCGCGCCGCTGTCGCATTTGACGTCCTCTACAGGTAACAACTGGTCTCTTCTATCGGCGGTCGAGTGTGTTGTAGGATCACTCAAGTCGTGCAATTAAGTGGATTGGCAGCTATCTCTTGCCATTTGGGGCTCGCCGTTTATTCTCGTGGAATTGATTGAGGTTTGCTTGTTGTGGAATTTTTCGACTAAATGAGTAAAAAGGAGGGGTATCATAGAAGAGAATTTCACGGGCAGAGATTTATGTGTGACCGGTCTTTGTTGGTATGTTTTACCCTTTTGTGGGGTTTATTTAGTGAAGATCTTGATTAAAAGATTTAATGTAGGTTCTCATATATCCTAGTTTAATAAGGGAAGATTTTTCACTAACAAATGCTGAACGATCACTTTAGCTGTCGCATTCTGTCGCATTCTGGTACATGTTTAAGCTTAATTAGCAAGCTTCATAGTGCGAGGATAGTTTGCTGTTGCAAAATCTCACTTGGTTTTGGTTTGGAGAAAGGATTGGGTGTATGAATGTACAAAGTAGTGGCGGATTATTCTTCTTTACTGGTTGCCTTATTGAGTACTGTGGAGAAAATGAAATAGAAAGGAGGTTTCTTTATATCCGAAGTAAACTCCACCTCACATATCAGATTAGCTATGTACTGGTGGAGGTCATGCTTGGTTGATTCCTCTCATCAAAATGAAGAATTGCCGATTGAAATCATGACCCGGCAGGTTTTTAGCATTACATGCTGTCTCTAGCAGGTTTTTGTTGAATGTTCACTTTCTATTGTTTGAAATTACTTCTTGCAGATACCTCCTACACTTGGGCTATGAAGTTATCTATGTACGCAATTTTACAGATGTTGATGACAAGGTCTGAATGTCGGTCCATATAAATATTAGAAGTAAACTCTTTCATGGCTGTACACTGTGTTTTTGGTTGAATTAGATTCTTCATGCATGATCTCATGATATGGTACTCTAATTATGCTTAATTTTATTAGTCTTTTTGTCGATGTTTTTGAAGTGAAAAGAAACTTGCAGGCATGAATTTTTGAAGTAATTCCCATAAGCATGTCATAAAGTTTTTTCTGGACTACCGACATTTCATTGTAAAGTGTGGGAGCTAATTGACTGGTTGCCACAAGAATCATTATGTAACGAGAAGATGGAGGCTATTATTAGAAGATCAATGGGCTCATTTATTCATTCTAAAGTTTTGTCTGCTTTACTTGCTAGAGTTGTACGTTGTTCTTGTGGAGAATTGAGAATTTGATTTGGTTCTCATTGAGGACACATTATACCTTTGAATTGTCTAAAGTGACAGATCTGTTCCTTTTTTGTTTGGTCGAAAGACAGATCTGTTCAATATGAAGGAAGAGCGTGGCTTGTGAATGTGAAAGTATCTGACTTTTAATGTATCAATATTAGTATTTGACCAACTTCTGAGAATTAACCTGTCAAACAAGTCAAGCATCAAATGGACTAGTAGGTGTGGGGGGAAAATTGATGATCAGCCATTCAAAAATCATTTTAAAATTTTCACGGTGTGGAAATGCAATTTTCAACCCGGAAAACTCGGTATTTTGACATTTATACATATGGTCATAAGAGTAAGTAATTATTAAGTCATACAAAATTAATTTATTTTGATGCTTTTCAACTCAGTAGAACCATGGTTTCCTGCAGTGGTTGCTATTCTATTCTTTGTTTCTTTCCTTTATCTTAGTAGTTAATTATACATTCCACAACTGTTTGTTGCATCATCAAGTGCTGTTACTAGATTTTGTGATCTACTGTAAATTCGGGGCGACTTTGATTTCTTGAAGTGCTGCGGTTAGAAAGCTCAATCCAAAAGCTTAAGCTATTAGGTGGAGGAAGACCATATGAACATAAGGAGCATTTAGGACCTGTTGTTGAGCGTGTGAGACATTACTTCGGCATCCCCACTCACGTGCAAGCCGGATTACGAGCGGCACGTGGAATTTTGACTACTTACATTAGCGAAAGTACTTGCTCTGATATCATATTAGAAAGTCCAACTCAAAAGCTTATACTATTAGGTGGAGGGAGACCGCATGAATATAATGGCATTTAGGACCTGTTGTCAACAACTACAGAATTTTATTGATGGGAAATCTGAAACTGCTAAATGAATATTTCAAACGATGAGATCGTGGTAAGGAAACTCCACCTGAGTAGGTACACTAGATAAATAGCTTAGTTTATTTCTTTTTTTCATTATTCCTTATGTTTCTACAAACTTGTGATATGAGCTTTGCACGTTTTGAAGGAGCATCTGTTGTGCTATCGGCAAGTAGGTCTGATCCGTCAGATTGTTAGTCAAATTCCATTACTACTGGTTGGGTAATGTTTTGCTATTTGACAAATGAAGGGGATTTTCACTTCTGTTAAAGTTAGACGAGAGACGCATTTCTGTTTAAACGAAGTGTAGTGTTCAAGTTATTTCTTAATTCTGTGGTTATCATGAAATTTTGGCATTTATGGTTAAAGTTAGACTTTCCTAGTTTTCATGCATTATTTTAGAGATTCGGTCATTTTGTGTGGATGCAGATGATGCCTGGATTGTTTTTGGTGTTTCCGAATCAGTTAGTTTGACATTGCTAACATGTGGATATCTGCAGATTATTCGTCGGGCAAATGAGACTGGGGAGAACCCCTTGGATTTAAGTAACCGCTTTTGCCAAGAGTATTTAACTGACATGGCCGATCTGCAGTGCCTCCCCCCTACCCACCAGCCTCGCGTTTCTGATCACATGGAACAGATTAAAGACATGATAACCCAGGTTTCTAGTTTCAACTCTGTTGTTGATGCTTTTTTTTAGAGGGGTTCAATAAGAGTATGAATAAACATAGGTTAGACTATGTAGAAAGGAGCTACTGTTGCTACACTATGTAGTTCACAGCCTTTCTATATGTCCCTCATAGTTTCTTTGATATTGTAGCGCAAATGTCCTTAGTTTCTGGTTTCTGTGGTGAACTTCAGAATGTGAAGTTATATCAATTTATTCTTAATACAGTCGTGTTATCAATTTAGCTGCTATTGTTGAGAAAAAATGGCGTCGTTGAAGAATTCTCCAGTTTGATTGTTCTCGTTTGATTTGGTAATTCCTTCTCCCATTTGTCTTAAGACAAATGTTACCATCTTTCATTTACTGTCATGTATGTAGAGGTATGCTTGAGTTTGAAGATATGGTCCTCCATATGCACGTCCATAAATTTGAGGAGACATGAATTTGAAATTAAAATAGTGATTTTTGCTTGGTGTTGGCGAAGACAAGGATTTCATAGCCATACGTAGTATACCGTATTTGAAACTTTCATTGTTATTAGGTAAATGAAACCATGAATATGTAGAAATGTTACCAATATGCATAAGTTCAACTTTCTCTAATATGTTAGTATCTTCCACATATATCGAATGCACATATAACGGAGGTACGAGTCGAAGTTTAGTACTCCCGAGAAAAAAGTTATAAGTAGCGTTCATATATTGCCAAGAATGATTTCACAAGAATATTCAAAACTAAAAGCTTTTATTTTAGGTAATTTGGGTCGCTGATATGCTGGATGCCTGTAATAATAATCTAAATTAGAAACTCAAGAGCCATGTTTTGTGGACAAAGTATTTTCATAAATTAGAAGAGGAAGCAACTGACTTTCGCACAATTGATTTGACTATTTCCCATGTAATGAGGTACTTAGAGATTATAGCCAGATGAAAAAGTCTGTTGAAGTTGCTTATTTAATTATTTTAAAGTTCTATCAGGTGGCATCTTCAGCACCTCATATTTTGGAAGTCGCTAGGATCACGAGGGAGAGTTTTAACTAATAAAATTCCTTACGGCTGTTTGCAGATCATTAATAATGATTGTGGTTATGTGGTGGATGGAGATGTGTTCTTTGCTGTGGATAAGATCTCAAATTATGGCTGCTTGTCGGGGCAGAAGCTAGAGAATCAAAGGGCAGGTGAACGTGTTGCGGTGGACTCTAGAAAGCGCAATCCTGCTGATTTCGCATTATGGAAGGTGTGCAAATGCTTTGTACTACCAGTAAGTTCTTTTTTCATCTGGGTACCTAACTCTGAACGGTAAATGATTATTGTAGGCTGCAAAGCTTGGTGAGCCAAGCTGGGAGAGCCCGTGGGGTCTTGGCAGACCGGGGTGGCATATAGAGTGCAGTGCAATGAGCGCCCATTATCTGTCTTTCAAATTTGATATTCATGGTGGTGGAATTGACTTGATCTTTCCCCATCACGAGAATGAAATCGCTCAGAGTCGTGCTGCATGCCAAGAGAGCTGTGTGAGGTATTGGATGCATAATGGGCATGTGACCAACAACAATGAGAAAATGTCAAAATCACTGGGTAACTTTTTCACGATCCGTCAGGTAGTATTTGCAAACTTGTTATGTTCTCTTTCTTGATGTGTTAACATTTATCTTGAGCTCTCATGATTCCTGGTGTCTAAAATTATTTGATTTGTACTACTACAGATTACAGAGCGATACCATCCACTGGCTTTGAGACACTTCTTGATAAGTGCACACTATAGATCTCCTCTCAACTATTCAGTCTTACAGTTGGAGAGCGCATCAGAGGCTGTCTATTATATATATCAGGTATAAATCGTGTTCTGTTAACAACAAATCACTTCTCATCTTTCTGGCTGCTTACTCATACAATACTCTTTGGTCTCAGACCCATACGTAACTCATAAAAGGGTGGGCTTGCTTGATTGAACTAATTAGAAATACCTGGGGATTTGATTCTGTTAGAGAAGAAATCATTCCTATTGTCTCTGTAATAACCTGTATGAAGTGTTTGGACAGTTTTAGCCTAGTTCTAGTGCCAGCAGCCGCTAGTCTGAGTCACTCTGAATTACTCTTCCTTGATTGTGTTGGATGTATTTGTATGAGTGACACGCAGGCAAGCATGGACTCTGCTATCTGATAGAAATTATAGAAAATTAACTTGGGATGTCTCCTCAATGTTAGACATCACAAGACTGTGAAGATACTCTGTCGACATTCAGAGAGGCAACTCCCAGCGAGGGTACAGAACCAAAAGGCAAAACAGTTCGGGTTCTTCCTGATGCTGAGAAATGCATCAAAGGCTTGCGGAAGGATTTTCATGACAAAATGGTCGATGACTTGAACACTTCACATGTGCTGACAGGTGCATTTCAGGATGCCTTGAAGTTCATAAACAATAACACGAACGCTCTTAAGGTGATTAGTTGTACCGTTTCTTTCCCATAAAAGAAGCCGCACCTTTTCAAACGCTCTCTCTGTTGTGTATCTTTTGTGCTTTACTTTCTCTAACCAATAGAATCGGTTTTTTCTATAATGCATTTCAGAAGAAGCAACAGAAGCAACGGCAAGCAGCAATAATTCTATCCCTTAGTGAGATAGAGAAAGAAGTAAAGGATGTTCTAGATATTCTGGGTTTGCTGCCCCCTCTCACTTATTCTGAGGTGATGCAAGTTATTATGAATAGTTATTGAATTTTTCTTGGATCAAACTCGATTTAAACTAAAAATTTCTTCAATGTAGATTCTGCAGCAGTTGAAAGGCAAGGCATTGATTAGGGCTGATTTGACAGAAGAGCAATTATTGCGTCTGATAGAGGAAAGAAGTTCAGCCAGAAGAGAGAAGGATTTTGCAAAAACTGATCGAATCAGGGCCGATTTAACTGCAAAGGGGATTGCGCTCATGGATGTCGGAACGGAGACTATTTGGAGACCGTGCGTTCCTGTTGAGCAGGAGGAGAAATTGCCCAGCTGATGAAAAACAGCAGCAAATACTTTTTTTTTTTTTTGAAAATTTTGCCCGAACATTGACTAATGCTCCAAAATTCTTTTATCTTCCATAATGGAAAACCCAAAAATCAAGCTGACAGATGTTGTAACATATGGGGCATACTACTCTGTTTCAGCCCCATTAGAGGCAATGAATTTTTGTTTTTGTTTTGACATATGTGGCCTGCGTTAACGCCAACTAAAGCTTCAGGTTCATCGATTCGTATGGAACCTTGTCGATGATGACTTGTTATTGATTGTCCCTCAGCTGCCGTAGCATTTTCAGAGGAAATCACGGAAAATGGGTGGATCAAAGTGTCTTCTGAAGTCTTTTGAGGAACTTAGATGCTCTTGAACTCAACAACCCGAGTCAGATCAAGTGCTACATCAGCGCAGGCCCGTTTCACTCATCCGATGTCTGGAGCCCTTTTTACTCGGTAATTTTTAAGCACAACATGCACAAATTGCTCCTTTGGTTTCACACTGATTACTCCTTAATCATAGCACTTTGCGATATCGGCAAGCTGACTTCAAGTCGTAGAATGTGAAGGAAGAATCGGATCCAGATCGATGCAAATGAGAAATCAATCGAATGAGAAATCAATCGAAGTACCGTGTCAGATTGTTTCAAGTTTCGAGTTTTGATCGTCTTCTATTTCTCAACACTAGTTTCTCTTCACCCGTTCAGTTTGTTCTTCGGCTCAAGGGGACAATCATCTCCGGCTTTTCTTTTCTAACCAAAGATGAGCGCAATGCAGATTCACTTATGACCGCCTGGAATTCGTTTGAATGGACAAGTCGTAAGACATGTAAAAGCCGTTCTAAATTTTGTCGACAACGGGAATGGACAAGTCGTAAGACATGTAAAAGCCGTTTTAAATTTTGTCGTTTTAAATTTTGTTGACAGCAGGAGGAAGAAACGTAAATAGTGAGACATAATATTTGAGACCCAACAGACTTTTCTTGGCACCTTTGAGGTGCGTTTGAGAACCACTTTCCCAAAATCGCCTGGAGCCTGCATGGTAACCATTCTCATTCTGTGATTCTGATTCTGATTTTTAAAACTGATTCTGGTTAAAATGACTTTTTTTTTTTCTAGATGAGTTTTAGAAAATCAGAACCTGTTTGATAACTGCACAAAAATTATATTTCAAAAAACTATTTCTTTTCCTATTTTTTTTCATTTAAGTCAAATCACTATGTAGTTAATTTGTAAAATTTCATCCTAAATTGAAGACTAATTTTCAATGCACATAAAATAATTTAAAATACATCATTTCTTAGCATGTCATGAATGAAACATAAAATTTAATATATGATGTTTGAAGTTTGATGAAGCATGAACTTGTTCCCATATTAAGGACTCATTTTTCTTTAAATATTTTTTTTGTAAGATTTTTCTGTAAATGTTGCGTTGTCTAAATGCATAGAAAGATGTTGGATGTCCTCATCTGTAATATTTTTTGTAGGAGAGTGAAATCTATGAAATTTAGAGCCAAATTTATGAAAATAAGGTCAAACTAGCATAATATAAGCTTTTTATATTTTTCGCGATTTTTTATATTTTTTAATTTTTAAAGATTTTCTATTTTATTTTATTTTTATTAGGTAGCGTGAAAAGTGACGAGAAAACTAAAATGAAAAAGTGAGAGATATGAGATTCATCCTATTTAGTTGTTTTCAAAAGTGATTCTTTTTTCAGAACCTACTTTTTTTTGCTTCTAGATTTTACTCTAAAACTGATTCTGATTCTCTAAAACTGATTTTGGGAACAGAATCAGAATCAAAATTATTTACATTACCAAACAGCATTCTCATTTTTTACTATTCTGAGATGAGAATCAGAGAATCAGAATAGTTACCATGCAGGTTCCTGGACTCTAAAGGCCCCTGGGCAAATATAAGTACCGTTTGACAATTTTTTTTTTGAAAGTTTTGGGAAGATAGGATTGCATTTCAAAATGCATTTAACGCAAGACAGGTCTGGAGATACTTTTAGCTGTGAGCACTTTCGGAATGCAATTTTTTTTTTCAATTTTTCCCGTTAAACTTTCATAATTTCATATATGCCCCCACCTCACGTGATGTCAACGGCGAGGGTTCAGGCCATTTGGCATCGGCGGTTGGCCAGCGGTCGATTTGGCTCAACGACGGCTTAGTTCCAACGGCAAAGGTTTGAGAACTTTTTTTTTTTTTTTTTACAAAAAAACTAGCGAAAATCCTTCACAAAGTGTAATTTTTTCCAAACAACATTTAAGTCAAAGTTGATGCTTCTCAATGTGTTTTTAAATTACACTTTACCAAATATTATTTGCATTTCCAAAAACCTTTCACCTAAGGGTGCATTTGTTTGGCAGCAAGTGTGTGGTTAGGAAAACATTCTTCCGAGAAAATGATTGCATCATTTTTAAAAATGAATGAACGAAAAGTACTTTCACCGCCTACAAAATATTTAGACATAAACTGTTATCGATAATAAAAATAATTTTTATTGACTGATTATTTCAAGTGGTACAAATGATTTAATTTTAGGGAGATGTTTTTCAAATCATTCATTTTTTGCGAAACAAATGGAGTTTAAAACCCTTTGCATTTTTCCAAAGGTTTTGTCCAAAAGCGTTCCCAAATGCACCCAAATTCTATAGGTTTCAAAGCTGGCAAATAATTTGTTAGACAAAATTTATGATAGAATTACTGATGTGGCATTAAATGTCGTGCTGGCATCCTAGGTGGCAGTCATAAACTGAAAAAGAAGAAGTCAAATTACATTTGTGATTCTGTGTAGTATCGGGGGAATTCACTTTAGATCTTGATGCTTTGTTTGGTTATAAATCCGATTCTCGTTTCAGCAGGAGACAGTTTAAGTCATCCCGCGAACTTTTACAAAGTAAATCTGCTGGATTGCTGAGTAAGCTTCTGCTATTGACGTGTGAGTGTGCTTGCAAGAATCTCTAAACAAAGATTACATCTTTAGGCCCTGTACTTTTTGGAATGCTGAAGCTTCATTCCTGTGCTTTCTGTTTATCAGGGCAAATGGTAAAAATAGTGCATGAACTTCGACCTAATGTGTAATGTGATATCTGGACTTTAAATTTATTCAATGTGGTCTCTAAACTTTAGCCGAATGTGCAATGTTGTCCCTGAATTTTAAATTTGTTCAATGTAGTCTTTGGACTTTTGGTACATGTTTAATTTAGTCCATAGACTGTGTATAAATATTCAATATTGTCCATTTATTAATTCAAGTTTATGGATCACATCGAACAAATTAAAAGTGTAGAGACAAAATTGAATATGTACCAAAAGTCTAGGGATCATATTGAACAAATTTAAAGTTCGGGAACTACATTGCATATTAGGCCAAAATTGAGGGATCATTCATGTCATTATTCCTTAAAAAATAATAGTAGTCCTCACACCATTTACTAATGAGATTTTACATATGATCTTTCAATTCCAAATATGGCAAAAGTCACCAAACGTCTTAAATTATGTCCATTGTGACATATTCACCCTAAACTTTTTTTGACATGAAAAATCTCAAACTTGTACCTATGTGACACATTTACCCTCCATCAAAGTTCCGTCAATGAGAATTGTTAATATCTGTCTACGTTAACATCAAAAAGTAAAAAGTATTGATATGACGCCCACTTGGCATAAGTAAAACAAAAAAATGACATTATTTCAGTTGAAAAAACATTTGACGGAAGGGAACGTTAACAGAGGACAAATGTGTCTCATATCTACAAGTTTGAGCCTTTTTTTCTTTTTGTAATATAGCGGTAAAAAATTTAGGGTAAATGTGTCACAATGAACATGATTTTAATTTTTTTTTTGGGTGATGTTTTACTTTCCAGATAAGACTAAAACAACATTGGCTATAATCTAAAGCATGGTATAACATAACTATAGAGATCTTTGCATCATTAATAGATAAAGTTTCCTTTTTAATTTTTTTTTTAATAAAAGCCACTTAATATGTAAGAGTTGAGATAGACAGTTGATATGAATAGTCTTCCGCTACAAGAGGTGAGAAAGCTAATGGGCTTTGAATTCGAAAACTACACGAGTTTTGATAAGTGGCTAGGTCATATGCGTATCAAATTTAAGATTTTTCGTAGTATTAACCTTTAAATATTAGAAAACTAGGTCTAATTTTCTATTTTAACCATATTGTGGAAATTTGTCCCATCACAATCTAAAAACTGTTTCTAGATGGAAAAGAAGGTGAATTGTTTCCACTTTTATCACTACAAAAAGTATGAGAAGGAGAATAAGTTTCTAAAGTGTTTATTAACGTTCGAGAATTATTTTTATGCACGCTTTTAAAAAAATCGAACATAAAAGTAATGCCCATGTGAAATACATGAACTTACTTAGGATCGTCAGAAACGCTAGGAGTTAGAGTAGTTCCTACTAGGAGTGACTATGGCCAAGTGGGCCGATTCCAGATCTAGACTATGAAATCGATCCTGTTATAATCGGTTCCAAGTTTTTGGAACCGAGAACCTACCCTGTTTTTCTTGAAACCTGTTTTGGAACCGACTCTGTTTTTCGGTTCGATTTCAGGATCTACCCGAAAACTTGTTTTCTTTTTTTTTTTTCATCAAAATAATATGAGTATCGATAAAATGAGCAATAAAAATTACAATCCACCGAAAGGAACAATCCAACAAATAAAAATTAAATGAGAGGAGTTGAGGAGTCGAGGGTCGTAAGCAATGAGCAGAGTAACAAAGGCAGCGATGCACTAGGGAGTCAGGACATAGGGTTTCTTTTTTAATAACAACTAAAAATCGATCTGAGTGGGCCTACACCTAGAACCGAAAATCGAACCGATTTAAACCGGTACTCAAAATTTTGAACCGGTACCAGGACCGATTTGAGCGAGAACCGGTTCCCGACCCTATTTTTCTAGAGAATCGATCCGAGTTCCGGGTCAACCCGATCAAGTTGCACACCCTTAGTTCCTACTGGTAATATTGTCACGGCTAGCCTTGATACTTGACAAGTACGAATCACATGCGAATATTGGGTTTATGCGTCTAGCCTTGATAGTTGACAAGTAAATATCACGTGCGAATATTGGGTAGTGCGAGAGAAAAGCTCAAGTAAATACGGCCGATGAATAACATGTACAGAATACCGATTACATGATCAATTTGTTCTAGATGTGCATGTCATCCTTGCTAGGAAATTCATGTAACGTTTGGTAAAATAATCCAATGTGGCAAAACGTTCAACATGTCCTTTTTAGAGAAACCCTACTCTTACGGAGAATTTAAGCGATACACAATTCGAATTCGTCCGTGAACCCTCTGAACCGGGCCGAGCGTCTCAAGATTAAGGTGGATCCAACCGAACCGGCCGTGTGACTTGAACTTCGCCGACCCGGTGACTGAACGTGAACGCCCTCCTCTCCCCTTCAAGCCGGCCACTTAAAAAAGTTTCACATAGGCCCATTCATCTGTACAGAGAGGCCCCCCCCCCCCCCCCCAAATCTCTCTCTCTCTCTCTCTCTCTCTCTCTCACGGAGAATCGCGTCTCCGTTTCGTCGTCCTCGTTTCGTCCATAACAGCGACGCAGCGCAGAAACAGAAGAAGCGCCAGTCGGAAGCTCAAAACCAGAAAAGAAGAAAATTTCAGGGAGGAGAAGCCAAAAATCATGTCAAAGCAAAGAAGATATGGAAGCTTTCGGTTGCCTCGCGAGCGGAGACCATGACGCGAGCTCGAAGACACGCGACTGATCTCGACGGCCTACTCGTTTGAAGCCAAACAGACGATCGGTGAACTGGCGATTCACTGTCCATTTTTTTTTCCGGGTCATTTGTACGAGTTGATTCGCGGGGGACTGGAATTATCCGGGAGAACTCTAGTTTTTTCCCTAATTGCGAGGTGATCGTTCTGTCCTAGGGTTTTTGAATTCGGAAGATGGCTGTCTTTGGGTGGGGAAATTTGTGATTTCTGTCGTCTGCTTCACGCGGATGCTTACTTTTACCCTCTTTTGCTTCGCCTGGATTGTGGATTTTGTCGTTGCGTGTCAGCTCCGATATCATGAGTTTGAAATTGATTCAGGCCCGCTTTTTGTGTGTGTGTGTGCGTGTCTCTCTCTCTAAGTGTAACTAGCCGTGCAGGTTATCGACAGAATAATCAGAGAGCAGAATGAGCAGTGAGGATTTTGACGCGCAGTCGCTGGCCGAGAAGCTGTCTAAGCTCAACAACTCGCAGCAAAGCATCGAATGTACCTATAAGTTTCCATTCTCTTTGCACTTTCAGATTATGTCTCTCGTTAGCTGTAAATGCGATTGGAAGAGCAGCGTTGTGATGAAAATGCCACCTGATTCTCAATGTGCTGTTTCCAGTGTATGTTGCTAGTCGGTAGTTTAGCCAATTGTGAGCTATTGTACTCTCCCTTTGTGCTAAACGATGTTCGGTGTGATAGTGCAGAGTAGTTGCAATGTCATATCATCCTCGCGTTTCCTTTTGTTGTAGAATGGTGCAGAGATACTCAGTATCAGTCTTCTTATGGACACCCTTCTTGTCTGGAAGGGTATAATGTATGGGTTTTAACCATACCATCACATGTACCTGTACATGGTCATGCTAGAGAAGAATTTATTGTGATGTATTAACTTTTGAAATAAATCTCGAAAAAAGGGATATTCTGGCCATGGTATTAGATTTAATACTCATTACATCGATGAGCACAATTAACTCATTGCAAATACAGGACAAGTAAGTTTCCTGCGGGAGTAGTGGTATTTGGTTCTTTCAAACGGTTACTGTATGCTGGTGAGCAAGTTGTGAAGGGGCCAAAGAAAAAACAAAATTGCCATGTTTGTTATAGTACTAGTTTAAGGGCATCATCAATGTCGGACATCCTTGAAGTCAGAATATATGGGATGGGGCATTTGGCAGCAACTTTCATTTGGGGTCTAATTTTCTACAGCTTCGGTATGTAAGTTTAGAATTATCATTGGAGAAGAAGTCCGAATTTGTAGAGTGAATACTTATTTGTATCTCATAAACAATAACAGATGAAATGACATTTTACTTTTCAAGTAATGAGCTGTTTTTATAGGTTCTTAGGGGCTGCCATTCCATTTAATTCTAAAGGAGCTCAGTGAAGTCATCCTCAGTTGAGATTTTTTCTTGATTTACTTTGGAGACTGTCCTAGGGAGGAGAATGGTTTAGAGAATTGACACTGTGAAGGATTTTTTTTTTTTTTTGAAACACTGAAGGATTCATCATCTAAATGATCAAAAAAATATGTAATCAATATAGAAGAAGTAAGAGGAGTGTCCTCTTTTTGAGTCGTGGATTTCTATAGATTGTAAAAGATCATAGAAGCTTTTGCTGAGGTCTAGCTAATCTTTCCCTTAGACTTTTTTCCCCCCTCAATAGGGCTGAGGAAGTATAGTGGCCCGTGCAACGTCTGATCCATATGACATTACTAGCACTCTAATACCGTTTAAGCTCCTTATTATATTATTTGCTCCTAGATATGGCAAATGAACTAGTGAGGGCTTGGCGTTTGGCTATGGGCCACTTATATGACCTAGAAAAGCATTTCTTATTTTCTGCATCCACCTTATGTTTCGTTGAGGATGTTAGACGATGCATAACATATTGATGGAAGATAAGAAAGCTATTCAGGAGACTGATTCTCTTTGTTGGTTGTTTATGAAGTATATTGTTTGTATGTGTGATCGCACTTCAAGTGCAACTGCCACAGATTCTATTGTGTAGGTGATTACTGTCCTCGTCTTACCTTTCATTACATTAGCAATGTTTAGGTCCCCTTGGAGCCTTTAGCACAATCTTTTTGCAGCAAGAAAATAATTGATTTGTGATGGTAAACTTATGTGCACAACTAATAGCAAATCAACCAGCTGTTCAGGTATGGCCCCTATGATATAGTTACTTGCATGACTTATTTTAGTTCAAGGAACCAAATGCAGCAGTAGTGACGATGTGTGTCCTAGGTGCGTTATTGCACACCCAATTTGTGGATGCGCTTGTAATTGAGATTTCATTTTTTACAAAGTGCTGACTGTTTCTTCATTCTTTTATTTTTGTGCTCTCACTATTTCGAGTTCTTACTCTTTGATACGCTTGCTTCTCACTTCTTGTAACTTTTGCCTTCCTTTTTCATTGTATCAGCATTGTCCCAGTGGTGTGTTTCTCACAGGAAGAAGGCCAAACAAATTGTTGAAACATGGGATAAATTATTTAATTCTTCTCAGAAGGAGAAGTGTGTTTCTTTCCTTTATTTGGCCAATGACATTCTGCAAAATAGTAGGAGAAAGGGTAGTGAATTCGTGAATGAGTTTTGGAAAGTTCTACCTGCAGCACTTAAGCATGTCTATGGAAATGGAGATGAACACGGAAAGAAAGTGGTGACCAGACTGGTGAGCTTTTGTAAATGACACATCTTGCTGTCTCATTCATTTCTTATGTTCCATCTGATACTATTTGAATGATGGAATATCGTATGTGCAGACATAAGTGTCACTTGGTTGACTAATGTTTGAGAGCTTTTCTGATTCTGTTATTTGGCAGGAGTATTTTTAGTTCTGTCTGAACAATTTTGCCTTAGATTCATAAGTTCTTCTTTCATCCTACATATGTTCAGCTAACTAACAGACGGAGACTTAAGATTTTTGCTTTTGCCTGGTTTTGTATACATGTAGTCTCCCTTCACATAATAATTGAAGTTTCTAGGTTGGACTTTTCAACACAGGACATAGATTCATATCAGAATAAGGGGAGAATGACCCTTTTGGGTTTTCGAGACTCTTGATAATTGCATGTATGAGGACAAACATTGATGAGTATCATGACGAACTGGCAGTAGCAGCTAAAATGATGGATTAAACATCTAAGGTTAAGTATTGGATTGTTGTTTTGAGGTTAAATTTGACATTGTGAATCATCAAATTTGGATAGAATCTATTGGAATTAACCATGAAGTTCAACATGGAGCCTGCCTGTATTTAAGTTGCAAAGACTGGAGATGCATATTTTTTAGTCAATTTTCAAAAAATGTGCTGGTTGTTATATTCTATGTTAGGCAGGGATCATCCTTATCTGTTGCATCTCATTTCTTTTTTCAGGCTTACACTGAAACATACATTATGCAACGGATTAAATGAAGCTATTTGTATAAGTTTTATGAAGCTCAGTGCTAGTGAGGCTCAGTCATATTGGTTCATTGTCTATTATCCACCATTTATATGTGTATACGGTGGAGTTGGGCAGGTGAAACATTTGTATGCATGTTGAGTTAGTAGTTATCTCAGGCATACTTTCTGAATACCTTGATTATTGTAACTTTTAGCATTTGCATGAATTTGAGAATGTTTACTAGTCATTATGTTTGTAAGCCCATTCTGGTGACGATATGGATTGCCATGATTGTCTCCAGTGAGCACTGCTGTGGCAGATGCCGTCTCTTGGCGAAGGTTGACTCTACTAGATGTGTTGGTGGGAGAATGTACGCATGGATGAGTGGTTTGAGCCTCAATTCTGAAGTTTATGATCATAACAGGGCTTTTATGCCAAGGTTTTGAATGGTTGATGCTAACAACCTGATATATGGAGATTACTTCTATGTTCTCCATCTTAATGTCAAAGAGACTTGAGCTTCTTTTCTTATTCAGGAGTTTTCTCCTTTTAATAATCCATAAATCTGGATTAGAAGTAAACACTTTGGGAGATTATACAATTGTATATGATTGTACTTCCTTTATTTTACTTGGAAAGAAGGTATCTTTCTTGTCAAATATAAACCGCTTGTTACTGAGGTTGTTAGTATGATGCAGAATTAAATGCTATTAAAGAATGTTGCATGTGCTTCTGGAATTATTGGACCAAAAATTTGCTGGACTGATCATCGACTTCTTATGCAATTCCACTTGCTCTTGCTCTTTCGTTGTATTAACCACAATTTGGAACTGTTGTTCAACTCTTTTGCTGAAAATGTCCTCTTCTCAGCTATTGGAAGAGTAATACTGCTCAATGGAGGAGTTTAATTTGTTATTTTAAGCCTGAACTTGCTGAGATGATGAAAATGCTGACCACTAATCCAATGTTTTTAAATATAGACAACATGCCCTTTGAATTCTAATCACATTGGCCATTATGTGGTCTATGCCCTCGGTTGGGTTGGGGAGAAAAGGTTTTTGGCTGCCGGAAAATACCCTCTTGGTGGATGATTGTACCCCCGACTTCTGAAGATCGAGCTATGTCCTTAGTTACCAAATGATAGGTCGTAAAACCAATCCTCCTGGTTTCTTAGGCTGTGTCCCTCTTCCCTTCTTCAGGCTTAAGAGCCATTATCCTTCCAACCTTTCCTACCTCTCTTGAATGAAATTTCATTCTTCAAAATACCCCTCTTCTTTGAAGGTGGTCAAGGCGCCTGAGACAAGTGCTTGTTCGGCAAGTCTGAATTGCCACCTTCTTGTACGATGGCTGTTTTCTATGCTAGCAATTGCCTTTGTCCCTTTTCCGCTGCTTTCATTTTCTAATTATTCTACTGGAACAAGGGACTTTTCTTTACTTAGCGAGGGGCTTGTTTTATGATAGACTAAGAATAGCTTTTGTTGGATTGGTTGGACCAATGTTAGGCTTCGTTTACTTATCTAGATAGTGTGCAAGTCTAGATGTGTATAGATAGTTAGTTGGTAAAAATGTGCAGATTTGTTTCTTCAGGGGTTGCAAGTTTCATCTCCTTGGTGCTTTTCAATGAATGTTGTTTACTTATCCAAATAAAGAGATTTTGAGTGCAATTTGAGATATTTTCTTTTCCAAAGACACGAATGTTTAGAAGGTGCAATTTGGTAAACATTCCCTTCTTTACCTCCATGAAAGTTTGCAGAGCATTTTTACGGTGCTTAAGCACTGATCTGTAATGTGGGAAGGTTATTTACTTTTAGTATTTAGAGAATGAATGTCCACGTCCATAACAGAAGTATAAGCTTCTAATGGGATTCTCGAGTTTTCTTGTAATTATGCTCAGGTTCTTTGTGATTTCACCATTAGGTTTGTTCTGTAGGCGCAAAGCTCCTGAATATATATCTTTTAATCACTGATTTTATCTGCTTTATGTCATGTTTTATCCTTCCATTTTACCTGTGGGGACTTATTTAAGATGCTGTTGACACGTTATAAGAATGTCTTTGCCTTTTCTTCCTTCATATCTTTTCTTCTACTTTTAATCCAAATTGATGGTTTAATTTGGTTTCAAACATGGTAAGGTTGACATATGGGATGAAAGGAAAGTTTTTGGTTCGCGCGGGCATGGCCTTAAAGACGAGATGTTAGGAAAAGATCCTCCGCCTGTGTCTGTGAGCAATGGAAAGAGTTCGAATCCCATTAAAATTGTGAAAAGGGATGCTAGCTTAGTACGAGTGGTGAGTATAGAGTGATCCTTTTAGCATTTATTTGCAGCATACTTTTGGCCCACTGTTCTTAATAATGTTCTTGGGCTTTTGATTTCAGAAATTAGCTGTTGGAGGTCTGCCAGAAAAAATCCTAACTGCCTATCAATCAGTACTTGATGAGCATTTCACTGAAGAGGCTGCTTTAGACAAATACAGTGCTGCAGCAACCCAGGTGGGAAAAATTGAGGAAGATGCTGAAAGGAACTCAACTCAAGGTGTGATCCTCGCCAATTAGCTTTTAGTATTTTAATAGCTACAACATCATCTTTTTGTGTCTTGTTGACTATCTTTAGATTTACGACAGATTAGTCTGACCATGACTAAGGCACCTTGCTTTTCTCGCATTATAGCCTATAAGTTGGGGAAGGCAATTTTGTGAAAGTTGCTTGTCTTAACAAAGCATGGTAAAGAAGCTACCGTGATCTTGACATGACCCATCTTATGGAGGATATTGTACTAGATTGAACAATCATGGGAAGGAAGTATACAGGTTACTGGCAATTGGGGGGGTGGATATGTAGAGCAATTGTGTGTCAATCTATTTCTCTCTCAGTTCTCTTTAGGCTAGGGTTGTTGCACCCTTGCTGGAGGCTGGGCAGTGGTTACTGCAGCGCAACCCCTCTCCCCCTGTTCTCTGTGTGGGTGTCTCCCATGTGTCTGACTATCTATCTATTTTTTTTTAAAATCTTTTTGGGTTCCTAAATCATCTTTATGCCCTGTTTGGGAAAGGAGAGTAAAGGGAATTGAACTGTGGAGTACATGGTGAAATTGTTGGGCAATAGTAGCTTGTTTTTGGGCTAAAGCCAGGCGTCATCTGACTTAATTGGCCCGACTGCCGCAAAATCCGTGATACGAGTGATGATAGCTGCTTTGGGGTGGGTTTTTTTTTTTTTGGGGGGGGGGGGGGGGGGGGAAGAGATTAGTCGTCTGCTGGAGTGTGTTTCTACTAGACGCGCTTCTTAAATGTAGGAATCAGACTCTGCTTTGCATTGTTATGATGGAGAAAGAGCTGTAATCCTATCTTTTGTTGATCAGGAAGCCAGCAAGGTTCTGCATCGGTAGATGATCTACAAGAGCAGGAAAATATTATTAAGCAGTGCATAAGTCAACTTGAAAATTCTGAAGCAACGAGAGCTACCTTAATTTCCCAGCTTAGAGATGCGCTGCATGAGCAAGTACATTTTACTACTATACTTTGCTTACTTATTGTTGAAAATATGTGCCATTCTTGACTGGGTGCTGATCTGCACTTCCAGGAGTCAAAGTTGGGACATGTGCGTGCTCAATTGCAAGTGAGTATTGTCTCATTCTGCATCTTACGTTTGTCTGCGCTAGCTATGCTGATGATCTTGTTGTGAAAGTGTCCTTACTCTTTGACACATCATCTTGTAGTCTGTCAGAAAAGGAGTGTTTGTTGCTTTTGGCTTTATGACTCCCATAGATAACTTCAAGTTTTGGTCTATAGATTTATTGAAATACTGTTATCTTTACCAAGTTAAACAGCTGTATCTTTGTCCTCTTGGTTGATGATAAGATCACTTGAGTAGTTTCTTTCTGTCCTCCAGTCCCCTTACCCTGGATGGACTAAGTTCAGTAATTATTTATATTGCATATAAATTTTAAGGCTTGATGATTGATTTGCATGGCATGGGGTTGATCTTATTGATATTAACCTATCTGCCTTTCCGAGTGACTCTTTATCTTGTAAAACTATTGGATGTGTTCTTGGCTTATACTCTTGTCGATAGTGTTGTCTTTCTTGAAAGGGTGGGGCTTAGCTGCAGGGTGCCTGGCCAGATGTCATGCATTTGTGAAACCTTAAGTACCAATATCTACTTTCAAATAAAAAAATTTAACGTATCAGAGACCTAGGTGGTTTTCATGATTTTTCCTCCTTCCTTTTCGCTCTACGTTCTCTATCTGACAATAGGCCCCATCCTCCTCTTAAATGATAAATCCCATTCCAAATCCGATCACTCTCTCACCCTCCTCTTAAATGATAAATCCCATTCCAAATCTGATCACTCTCTCACCCTTTTTCCCTTCCTTTTCTTCATCTTATAGGTCTCCCTTCTTTCTCCTTTTCTTCGTCTTATTCTCTCTCATGTCTCATTTGGCTGCTGAACAAGAGAACGGGACAGATCAAGTGAGAGATGGTGGCTATGACAGAGTGGTGGCTCAGGTGGCGGTGGCTGGGGTTTGGTGGTGGGGTTGAGCTAAATCAGATAGAGAGAGGAGTTGGTCATTACTGTCGTGTGGACTTGTGAAGGGTGTTGAAGAGAGAGAACGTGATTTGAGAGAGGTGAGAGAACATCAACATCAACAACACCTTTATCCCAAACAAGTTGGGGTCGGCGGTCGATGAACCCCAAAGATTCATAAAAATAAAGCAAAAACAATCGAAGGAAAAGAGAACAATTTGTAAAAATAAATAAACAAAGATATATACACACACACACACAACCCTTCCACAATACTAATAGCCTTCTTCCACTCCGTTCTAAGACAAACCGTACGCCGATCTATTTTCCACTCCCTTAAATCTTGTTTTACTACTTTTCCCCAAGTAAGTTTCAGCCGATCTCTTTCTTTCTTCGTGAGAGGTGAGAGAAAAAAAAAATGAAGGAAGGTAAAAAGGCTCAAACATGTTCCAATCACGTAAATGTGATGATATAACAAATGACAAACCAATAGCTGGCTGGCCAGCACCATTAGTGCTGGTATCATGCTGTAGCTAAACCTCACCCTTCTTGAAAGTTTTCACATTTTCAAGTTTTGGGTTTTTTGAGAATTTCACTTCTAAGAATATCGAATTGCTTTATTCTTTTCTATGTACAACGATGGGAGTGGACATCTTGCTGCAGCAGTCATTTCTTGACTAGAACTGATTTTGGACCAAATTTAGCAATTTATTCTTGGTGTATGATATGGCCCTTTTTTTTTTTTTCCCTTGTGTCAAAGATATATGTCCATGTAAGCAGTGTGAATCTGGCTGCTACTCATGCCCTACTAGACTCTGCTATGCGCAGTCAGACAGTGCCATCTACGTTTTGCTTTCTGCGTTTGGTCTTTTGGCTCTCTGTCGTGTAGCCTTTTTCTCATTTTAAATTCACCAGAAGTGTACATTATTCTTTCCACGTATTTTATTTTGATCGTTCATCATTGACCTGGTACTTTTAAGTACTTATCTTGAGTTGATAAACAACGCTATGCATGTGCAGGGTGCTCGAGTTCGGGTCGAACAGGCAAGTAATTTGCGGAAAAGGCTGATAGCACCCTCTGTTCTTTCACACCAAGGCGCTGCTAACTCATTCTTAGAAAGGCCAAGGATGGAGCAAAGCCTACCTTCGATTCAACCAGCAAGCAACGCGGCTCCGCCCCCTCTCTCCCAACCTGCAATGCCTTTTACGTCCCTCAAAACCTCCGATGAAGAAAGCAAGAAAGCTGCAGTTGCTGCAATTGCTGCTAAGCTTTCTTCCTCTACGTCCTCTGCCCAAATGCTTACCTCAGTACTTTCATCCCTCGTTGCGGAAGAGGCTGCTTCGAAGAATGGTGGCTTGAAGTCCACTACATTTTCCTCGGCTTTGCCCATCTTTTCCCCAGATAAAAGGCCCAAACTTGAGAAAATGCCCGTTTCCAATTCTGGCAACTCTGATTTGGGAAACTTGTCCTACTTTAGCCCTCTACAGCAGCAATCAGGGAGCAACATGCCACTCGCAACGTCAGTGGGCATGCAACCTGCATCACAATCCAATCAAATGCAAGCTCCATTTGCTTCACCACCTCCCCCGCCGCCACTGCCTTCCAGTCTATCTTCTGCAAACCTATCCGTGAGTCAATATGTCCAATCTGCTGGTATGAATATGATGGCAGGCATGATTCCTTATGGATTTGGAGCGAGTCTACCTCCACCGCCTCCCCTGCCGCCACATATTGGTTTGCAGCCCTTGGCAAGGCCTGCCCTACAGACACCTCATCAATCGCATGTGGAGCAACCGCAGCAGCATCAGCATCAGCAACCTGCCTCCGGGGGATATTATCAGCCACCGGGCCTTGGTTTCTTTGGACAAAGCCATCAACCAGCAACACCACCAGTACCGAGGCAGTGAATTCTGCTTATTTAGACAAGGAGCTTCCTTTTAAGAGCAACTATTCATGGAAGTTCAGCGGCAAAGCCGTTCTTTGGATGAGCGTACTTGAAACTTTCTGTATGTCTTGAGGTCACAGAGTTTACAGTGTCGTCTTGTAAATTAGTAGAGGATTAGCAACTGTTGTAATGGGATTAATTACGACACCCTCCCTCTCCAGGACGTCAGAACTAGAGTCGGGAAGAAGTTGCTGCTCCAGTAAGAGAGGAGGAGAGGAGAGGGTTGGGGGTGGTTTCCGGGAGGCACTTGGCCAAAGGAATGTTCAGATATCTGTACTTTAGTTTTAGATGATGAAGTAGCTTGACTGTACTTTTATTGAATGCTTCGATTAGCACTGAATCGACCCAATAATGTATACACTCACCGGACTGTCTGCAAAGATGGGTAGAATATTGGATTAGCTGTTTGACAGGTTAGAATCTGTAATTGCGGGGGGTGGGGTGGCGTGGGCGGGCGTGGGGGTGGCGGCGGGGAAGCATGAAGTAATCTTCTTTGGGCCGTTTAACCATTTGCTCTGGGGGGACTTTGAAGGGATGTGTGCCTTTCAATGCCACATTTGGGCCGCTCTGTTCTTTGACACGGGGGTCACTTTTCAAGGTTTAATACTTCACGAAGTCGTCGGTGGTGTGGGATCAGGCGACTGGAACCGGATCCCCTGCTTTGGTTTTGTCAAGGCAGGGGGATCTCACCCTTGATATGGCGACTATATCGTCGCTTAATATGGATGTTCTACTTTTACTAAATGGATGATATTTTTTAAAAAAACTATAGCTTGTATCGGTTTGAAAAAAATGAACGAACGAAAAATATTTAGATCATTCATGAAAATATTTACAAGTAGATTGGTTGTTGATAATGAAAATGATTTTAATTAATTAATTAATTATTTTAAGCGATATAAGTTATTAAATTATTTATTGTTCACAAAATAAAAGGAGCATAAATATTTTTGTGTATTCCAATTCGCCCATGTGATTAGTACTGGTTAGTAACATCTCTATTTTACTTCAAGCACGGGTGCTAATGTTGACAAAGCCTTGACATGGCCGTGATGTTGTGTTAAAATGAGCGAATAAATCTTATAATGTTACATTGAGGCATGACGATAAAATAAGTGAATAATAGGGGAAAAGGTGATGGATGGTTGCATTTGGTGGTGGTCAACGATTGGTGTGATTCGATTCATTCAAGAGCGTGAGATTGACTAAATTCGACTTTTGCGAGCATTCTTATTGAGCGAACTTATGATTCGACATGTAATTCAACGCCAATCATTTGTAACCGAGACATTTATAACATAAATAAGTTGGAACGAAAAGCAAATTTGCAAATTTAGGACCACAGGGAGGCAAACTTTGGGGATTTTGCCAGATCAGTTTTAGAGAAGAAGACAAACGTGAAGAGGAGGGAAGCTCGGCCCATTCCTTCGTTCTTCTTCATCTCTGAGAGCGCCGTGACCGCGAGGTCGAAATTTAGCTGTTCCCCTTCCTTTGCTTCGCCGTCAAGGAAGAGGGGAACAGAAGAGAGAGAGACGACGACGACGACGACGATCAGTGAGACTCCGCAATAAAGTTGATCTCTTTTGGCGTGTTAAGGGTCAACAAGCACGGTTGGGTTCTCTTCAATCTCACCTCTCAGGTCCCTTTTCGTCTCCTCCTTCTTGTTCGTTATCCAGGAATCGCACGCTCTCGTTTTCTGAATTGCCGTGGTTATAGCTGAAATGCCGTCTCCTGGGACGCGTCCGATCTGTGGATTCTTTTTTTTTTAATATAACTTCTGATTGCCTTTTGCTTATGGATTCGAACTTGACTACCCAATTGCGCATTACATCGTTTTCGAGAGCTCTATGTGACCCTATGTCAGTTTACGGACTGCTCTTGCTGTTTTGAGTCGCTTCTTTGATGTGTCGAGACTCGCTTTTGCGAAGAACGAACCATGGGGCAGTCTAGTAGCCAAGGCAAATGCTTTGCTTCTTTTGGGTTGCTGTCGATTGTTGTAGAAAGCTTTTGCTGAATTAGAGTAGTATGTCGATGCTCTTTGCTTTCTGGCTTGGTGTAAGAATTAGTTGAAATGCAGGCTGTAACGCTAATTGGCTTAATCGATGTCGAGAGTCTTGAGAAGAAGGCTCCATCATGGAGATGTAGATGGAAGAAGGAATGAGCATCTGGAGAGTTCGGGTTTGGACAGTTTAGATGAGCCTCTGTTGGGGAACTATGAACACGATGACAAGCGTTCCGAGGTGACGTTGTCTTTCCTTGTGCTGAGTTTTGATGACTTGTTTCAAGTGTCAGTGCTTCGTGAAAGCATATGTGTTAGACCTCATCATATTTGAGCACTATCCCTCTGCTGACTGATCTTATGATGCAGGGACGAGTACTGGAAGATCTCTGGGATGACGAGAGAAGAAAGGAGCGCCTCCATTGGACAATGTTATTTAGCCAGTTAATTGTGCAGTGGATGCAATGGCTTGGTATGCAGAACTCTCCTTCCTGTTCCAACAAGACCGATTCCTCTATCTGTGTATTTGAAGTGACGGATATAGATTGCTTGAGCATATTGGTTCCTGTTTAATGATTCTTAGGCAACCCAACCCTTGATGGAATGATTTTGTGATGACTTTAATCAAAGTTAAAAATACTACACATCGAATGTAGTATATACCGACCCAGAAGGGATTATTTTGTCTTATTCTGTTAACTATGTACTGCCTTTTCTGTGTGCTCTGTTTATAATATGCGTGATGGATCCTTATTCCTTGTCTGTTTAGCAAGAGCTTCAAACCAATTCCTGTTGTTTGCTTTTCTCTCTCAGAATTGTTTTTTGCATGTTCTTCCAATTGTCATTGTAAAGATGCTTTTTACCTTCTAATTACTGCATTAAGTTTGGCTCTCTTACTTGTGGAGAAATCCTGAAGTTTCACGAGCTCTACCAATTTGACCTAGAAATTGAGTAGGTGAAATTATCAATATGTCTAATGTTTGTTATTTGTGGACTGCTACATATCTCATCTATGTTGTGCTTCTTGTTTGTGTCGGCTATGGTGGGAAGGCAAAGAGAATTTTTCATGAGTTGCCTCTTCACTGTCAGAAGTTTCTAGTTACTTGGAGTTATAGCATACTTGCTTACATGGGTTTGGCGTGCAAACCTGTTCTCCATTTTTTGCTCAGAGGTACCTGGTGGTACTGAAAGCAGATTTGGACCTTAAGCACCCAGATGCTTAAGGAAGCGTTAAGATACTGAAGTCATAGCTTGAAATTGCAAATGGGCCATCAGCGGGATCAATTGTAAGCATTCCGTTATATGGTCTGGGTTTGTAGTGCCTACGGCTTGGACTTGTAGAGTTTTCTCAATTTAGGTGTGCTACTCATAATCATTTGCTGTGGTACTTGAATGAATATTTGATATGAAGTTGCGAGGAGTCACATCTTAAGCTCTGTGGGTGATATTTCTACAGTATGTATAATGTAGCATTTAGATATCCAAGATGAGGTGCCATGGTGTATGCTATTTGCAAATAATATTATGCTTATTAATGAGACCAGGGCTGGGGTTGGCGTTAAATTAGAATTGTGGAGAAGCACGTTGGAGTCTAAAGGATTTACGTTAAGCAGAAGTAAGACCGAATACATGAAGTGTGAGTTCGATACGGCAAGAGGAGGAGGTCAAGAATCCGTGAATATGCTCGCACAAGAGGTACCCAAGAAAGATACTTTTAGATATCTAGGATCAATATTGCAGAAAGGGAAAGAGATTGATGAGGATGTAAGTCATAGAATTAGAGCAGGTTGGATGAAATGGCACAGTGCATTAAGGTTTTTGTGTCATCGCAAAATCCCTTTTATGCTAAAAGGAAAATTTTATAGAACTACAGTAAGGCTTGCAAAGCTGTACGAAGCTGAATGTTAGCCAGCAGAGAGGCAACATGAGCATAAAATGGGAGTAGCGGAAATGAGGATGCTAAGGTGGATATGTGGTCATATAAGGATGGATAAGATAAGAAATGGAGATATTTGACGAAATGTTGGAGTAGCTTCGGTGGCAGAAAAGATGTGAGAACATAGATTGAGATGGTTTGGGCATATTTTTCGTAGATCCCTAGATGATCCGGTAAGAATAGAAGTTTGTTATCGAGAGCTTGACATGAAAAGAGGAAGATGTCGACCGAAACTTACTTGGAGGAAGGCAGTAAAACAAGATTTAATGGAATGAGAAATAGATTAACGTATGGTTGGTCTTAGGACGGAATGGAGGAAAGCTTTAGAATTGTGGAGGAGCAGAATTCCTATGTTCCTGGATGTCCTTATATATATAATTTTTTTTTCATCAATCGGTTTTACTTTTAGTTCATTTATTTTTGGGTTCATCGACTTGACTCTAACTAGTTTGGAATAAATGTGATGTTGATGATGATGTATAATGTAGCATTTCTCGAAGTACTCTTATAATCTTCTTGACCAACATCATTTTACCTGTTGTAGCTAACATAGTCCTTGGGTCCGGATCGCTGATTGGACGTTTTCTTCCCCTTTCTTCTATCACTCAGAGTGGACAAAGCAATAATCTGATACAAGCTCTTAGTCCATTGCAGGTATATCCAGAATATTCAGAGACTTTCATATCCAGAATATTCAGAGACTTTCTGAACATAGTAATTGAAGTGCTTCTTAATATAATACTCAGTGAAAAATAATCTGATGCAAATGCATTATTACTTCATATATGTGCATGTCGCAGTATTTTAATTTGCAGGGAAAAGATTGGACAACTTCATTCTTATTGGATATATACATTGAAGTTTGACTGACGTGACACTTTATTAAACTAGCAAGGAGTCATTATTTGAGAGAGAAAAAAAAGAGAACATGTTGATATCATGCTATAGTTACCTTGTCAGATGAATATGCTGCCTTAGTCGACATTGAAATTCATGGAAGACTAGATGTTGTACAGAAAGTAAATGCATGGTTCCTTCGAGGTTTGTTTACACTGTTTGGGGAACCAATTTTTATGGGCCTCTCAAATTTGTTTCTTAAAAAATGCCATTATGGCACATTATGCTCTTTAGTCTGTCTACTTGATAGAAAAGTTATTGCTTTTCTAAATTGATGTACCATTTTGGTCTTTTTTAGGAAGAAAGGCTTAGAAATCTCCAGCTGAGGTTGGGAGTCCCATTTGATGGTTCTCGACTGGAGCATCAAGTAAGTTGGTCTTTGTACTAAATAAGCATATTCTCCTAAGATCTTAGATTTGCAAGTGAATGTGAAAGTAGAGCTATAAACAGTTACTTTCGTTAAATTTATTTGTCTTTCAGTAAAGGAAAGGTTTGCCCGTGTATAGTACTTATATAGTAGGTTGAGGATAGGAACAAATTTGTTATCTTGCAAGACAGGCTGTGTAGCTTCAAGGAGATAACGCTTCGAAAATCTGCCAGATTATCTCACTTATGATAACTGTGTGCGGGTATTCGGAGAGAATGCTTGGTTTACTCTGATGGATTAGTTTTTTTTTTATGATTGTCCCATTTCCTCTTCTCATGCATTTTTCAATACGCTACTAATGGGGGCAGGACACGCTGAATCTTGAGAATGAGAGTGGACGTATTGTTTGGCCATTGATTACGTTGCAGTATTTTTTAAAAACACTGGCTGAAATGATTGATTACAAATTTCCACTCAATGCATTCCTGTTTGCTTTTAGACATGCTTAACATGATTAAAAAATTGTATGCCAGAAATTGCAGAAGTTAAGGTTCTGATCATACAAAAGCCAAATCTATCATCGCCTCCAAAGGGGCCTATGTAGATGATGTTTTCTGGAGGAATACACAGAGAACATCTATGACTGATGTGTTTGCTTTCAGGAAGATGCCTTCTGATGTTTGTGGCAAGACAGATAGATATGCTTTGTGTGCTGACATGTTGGTCTATGTTTCTTTAAAGGAAAGACTGTAGTGTGGGGCCTCCAGGATGATTGTTGGCAGATTTGCTTATGTGATTTAGGGGGATAAGTAGAACAGCCGAACTGTACTTAATTAGTATCCTCATGAAAGGACATTGAAGAGCTCCAATAATTCTGGAACGCAGGGATTGTGGGTCAGATATTCCTCATGTTTCTGCACTTGTTTGTTGTAGGATGCTCTTAGACAGCTCTGGAAGTTGGCTTATCCTGATAGAGAACTCCCTTCGCTAAAATCAGAACTGTGGAAGGATATGGGTTGGCAAGGTACTGATCCTTCAACGGATTTCAGGTATGAATAATTCTTACATCGAAAGTGGTCTGGGATTGAATCTTATTATGTCATTTGACTGAATTCCTCCTGTATATCTTATTGGAAACCTTTTAATACTTCTAGGGGTGGAGGATTTATTTCACTGGAGAATCTTATCTTTTTTGCAAAGAAGTATCCGGTTAGTTTTTTATTCCCCTCCACCTTATTTCTGCCCCCCCACAAATTTGCATCTACGTTGGCATCCAATCTCACTTACACTTCTTTACCTTTCTTTTGCAAGCAAAATTGAGACACCTAATTTTCTGTAGTGATTATCTCCTGTTTAGTGAAAAAAGAATCAAAGCATTATGTTGGCATCTTAAGTAAAATGTTATGGTCTGTGATTACCTTCTCACCTCTAAGACCAGAAAGAATGCTTAGAGAGTTGGTTGAGGGGCGCCTCTGCTTGCTAATCTTTTTTTTTTGTTATACTTCGACCATCCTCCTTCCTGCTGTTGTACTTGGAGGATGTTATTCTTTGTACCTCTTCTGCAGTTGTAATTCATTTTACCTTGTCTCCTCTAAGACCAGAGAGAAGACATAGAGAGTTGGTCGAGGGACACCTCTGCTTGCTTATGTATTTTCATTATCCTGCTACCGTACTTGGAGGATTTTATTCTTTGTGTACCTTTTCTGCAGCTGTAATTTATTCTCTTGGCAGTTGCTTCCATAATTTTGTCATTTAAGTAGGTGTATGACCGTGTATCACAAACGTAAGATGATTGCCATGCATATTTTGATTATTTCTTGTTTTGAAATTTGAACATGGAATTGAATCAGTATTTCTAACTTTATCATCTTTACTGCAGGAGTCTTTTGAGAGATTGTTGCACAAACAAGATGGTACTAGGGCTGAATGGGAATACCCATTTGCTGTGGCTGGCATCAACTTATCCTTTATGTTGGCTCAGATGTTGGATCTTCAGTCAGGTAATGATAATTAGTGAGAGAGGTGCTTGGGGCTTCTTGATTTTCATAGGGTCAAGTGGCACGATTTTTTTGTTGCATCTGACCTTATCTCAGACGACAAGTCATGTGATGTCTAATTTTTTGCTATTATAAAGAGGAGCGACGATTTCATTGCACCTGCAGGTAAGCCATCCTCTTTGGCTAGCATCAGGTTCTTAGAACTACTTCAAGAAGATGAAATGGCTTTCGATAATCTTTATTGCGTGGCCTTTCAAATGATGGATGCCCAATGGCTAGCAAAGCGTGCGTCGTATATGGAATTTAATGTAAGCTACCAAAGATAAGTTGCTTATGTTTGGTTACCTAGTTACTATTACGAGATACTGTTTTGTTATCTTCAAAGATTCTCTTTTATCTGTATTTTCTTGTCAGGATGTCTTGAAATCGACAAGAACACAGCTGGAGCGTGAGCTCTCTCTTGAAGATGTTTCTAGCATTAGGGACTTACCTGCATACAATCTGCTAAGGTTATAATTGTAACTGATGTATATATGATATCAAATTATCCCATCTCATGTTTGGTATCTTCTTCACGTACTGTGCCTGAATGCCTTGTCAAATTTTTCAATCACTAAAGTTAGAGTGCACGACGCAATTGCGTGATTGCCGGACAATACTGAGAAAATCTGAAACTTCCCACTGTTATTAAAACAAGGTATACCGCATTTTGTTCACCCATTGGACTGCCACCATTGTTACCTCCTCTTGACAGCCCCCTCTGTCGACGGTAGAGAGAAGTTGCCTTTGGTCGTGATAACTTGTCAACCTTTTTATAGGATTTAGCAAAACATTCATTTGCTGTTGGATGGCTTATAGCTTTCTCACACCATCACTGTGATCCTCAATACGTGCTTTGTTTTGAGTCAGTGCAAAGATGGTTGCAGCAAGAACTGCTAGATGTATACGTTGAAGTGTGAACGTTTGTCCCATCTTCAACAGATAAATTTTGCCTAGTCACTGACTAATGGGGTGCGAAAGTTCTATCGGTCAAGTGGGGTATCGTATGAGGCAAAAATGCAAAAAGAAAAAGAACAAAAACAACCTGTTCTCATCCGAAAATAAAACTTGTAAGAAACCGTTTGCTCTTCGGTTTGCGCTTATCCGTTTAGCTGTTCCGTGGCGGAGCTCTCACCATTGTCTTCTGATCTTTTCAAGAGCCACTTATTGAGCCGTTCTGATGCTTTCTTCACCTATAAGATGAAAGCAATTTTGCTATTGGACTCTTTAAAATCTTTCATCACGAAAGGGAGACAAAAACGAAAGAATCTCGAGTTCTTGCTGATATATCCAGCTAATTCAACTCCGGCAGCACATGTAATGTGAAGGCATGTTAACTGATATGGTCCTAAAATTTGCATTTACCTGCTCGTCCCAGTTCGTTCTGTATGTAATGAAACAGAGAACCGCTGTCTGAGTTGCGACTCCGATTATCATCCCGATCCATATACCCTGTGGGCATCAAACGAAGGAGTTTCAGCAGAGTCTGAAACTGAGTAATAGCTTATCTTGGCCAACTGTTCCCCGAATAGTGAAGCATCGCCCCATCAAACCAAAAGCACAACACAAAATAACGGTTAACTACCAATTTTCTAGTGAAAAACAAAAGCAGGGTTCAAGCCTTCGGACCTGAACTTCGAACTTGGCGACATATGCGAGCACAACTCCAAGAGGAACTCCGATCACGTACTAGGAACCTATGTTAACATAGGCAACCATGCTTTGTCTCCCGGAACCTACCGCCACACCTGCAAGGGATGAACGGACGGGTCAGCAAGACAGAATCTGTGAATAATTTCACTGTTAAGCGCCACGGGCAGTGGAACAGCGGCTGCGTACCTGTGAGAACTGGCTGAACACTGTTGAGTAAAATAGAGAAGGCAAGGAGAACTGAGAGGCTTGAAACCTCTTCCGCAACGTCTTCCTCACTTGTGAATATGTAGGCAATCTGTCGACCAAAAACTAGGCACAAGATCCAGAAGACAACTCCAATGCTAATTGAGGTGCCCAAGATGACTTTAATGGCGAACAGCGCTGTTTTTGCATTTCCTCACCCCAATTCATTGGAAACCCTCACGCTGTAGGAATTGAAAGGATTGAGACACATAGCGTCAAGCAAGCATGGAGCAACCCAAAGATTGGCACGGGTTCATCATAAGCCCTACCTAGCTCCAGTTAGGAAACCGAGGCCTACCATGAACTCCCAAGCTGAGATGTTGAGGCTGAACAAGAAAAATCAATTCGGTTCATGAACACTTTCCTGGTGACTGTTGTCAAAGTGGAATACATAAGATGCCTAATTCATCGCCGCCATACCAAATTGAGAAGGCAGATATTGCAACAGCGGCATTTGTCATGTATCCTGCCAAGAGGACTAGGACAGCATTGTACCACAACTCCAAGCTATTTTGATCAAGGACAAACAAGATGGTATCGGGGTGACGATCGGTACATTGGAGAGTGCGTAAGTCACATGAATAGTTACTATTACGAGATACTGTTTTGTTATCTTCAAAGATTCTCTTTTATCTGTATTTTCTTGTCAGGATGTCTTGAAATCGACAAGAACACAGCTGGAGCGTGAGCTCTCTCTTGAAGATGTTTCTAGCATTAGGGACTTACCTGCATACAATCTGCTAAGGTTATAATTGTAACTGATGTATATATGATATCAAATTATCCCATCTCATGTTTGGTATCTTCTTCACGTACTGTGCCTGAATGCCTTGTCAAATTTTTCAATCACTAAAGTTAGAGTGCACGACGCAATTGCGTGATTGCCGGACAATACTGAGAAAATCTGAAACTTCCCACTGTTATTAAAACAAGGTATACCGCATTTTGTTCACCCATTGGACTGCCACCATTGTTACCTCCTCTTGACAGCCCCCTCTGTCGACGGTAGAGAGAAGTTGCCTTTGGTCGTGATAACTTGTCAACCTTTTTATAGGATTTAGCAAAACATTCATTTGCTGTTGGATGGCTTATAGCTTTCTCACACCATCACTGTGATCCTCAATACGTGCTTTGTTTTGAGTCAGTGCAAAGATGGTTGCAGCAAGAACTGCTAGATGTATACGTTGAAGTGTGAACGTTTGTCCCATCTTCAACAGATAAATTTTGCCTAGTCACTGACTAATGGGGTGCGAAAGTTCTATCGGTCAAGTGGGGTATCGTATGAGGCAAAAATGCAAAAAGAAAAAGAACAAAAACAACCTGTTCTCATCCGAAAATAAAACTTGTAAGAAACCGTTTGCTCTTCGGTTTGCGCTTATCCGTTTAGCTGTTCCGTGGCGGAGCTCTCACCATTGTCTTCTGATCTTTTCAAGAGCCACTTATTGAGCCGTTCTGATGCTTTCTTCACCTATAAGATGAAAGCAATTTTGCTATTGGACTCTTTAAAATCTTTCATCACGAAAGGGAGACAAAAACGAAAGAATCTCGAGTTCTTGCTGATATATCCAGCTAATTCAACTCCGGCAGCACATGTAATGTGAAGGCATGTTAACTGATATGGTCCTAAAATTTGCATTTACCTGCTCGTCCCAGTTCGTTCTGTATGTAATGAAACAGAGAACCGCTGTCTGAGTTGCGACTCCGATTATCATCCCGATCCATATACCCTGTGGGCATCAAACGAAGGAGTTTCAGCAGAGTCTGAAACTGAGTAATAGCTTATCTTGGCCAACTGTTCCCCGAATAGTGAAGCATCGCCCCATCAAACCAAAAGCACAACACAAAATAACGGTTAACTACCAATTTTCTAGTGAAAAACAAAAGCAGGGTTCAAGCCTTCGGACCTGAACTTCGAACTTGGCGACATATGCGAGCACAACTCCAAGAGGAACTCCGATCACGTACTAGGAACCTATGTTAACATAGGCAACCATGCTTTGTCTCCCGGAACCTACCGCCACACCTGCAAGGGATGAACGGACGGGTCAGCAAGACAGAATCTGTGAATAATTTCACTGTTAAGCGCCACGGGCAGTGGAACAGCGGCTGCGTACCTGTGAGAACTGGCTGAACACTGTTGAGTAAAATAGAGAAGGCAAGGAGAACTGAGAGGCTTGAAACCTCTTCCGCAACGTCTTCCTCACTTGTGAATATGTAGGCAATCTGTCGACCAAAAACTAGGCACAAGATCCAGAAGACAACTCCAATGCTAATTGAGGTGCCCAAGATGACTTTAATGGCGAACAGCGCTGTTTTTGCATTTCCTCACCCCAATTCATTGGAAACCCTCACGCTGTAGGAATTGAAAGGATTGAGACACATAGCGTCAAGCAAGCATGGAGCAACCCAAAGATTGGCACGGGTTCATCATAAGCCCTACCTAGCTCCAGTTAGGAAACCGAGGCCTACCATGAACTCCCAAGCTGAGATGTTGAGGCTGAACAAGAAAAATCAATTCGGTTCATGAACACTTTCCTGGTGACTGTTGTCAAAGTGGAATACATAAGATGCCTAATTCATCGCCGCCATACCAAATTGAGAAGGCAGATATTGCAACAGCGGCATTTGTCATGTATCCTGCCAAGAGGACTAGGACAGCATTGTACCACAACTCCAAGCTATTTTGATCAAGGACAAACAAGATGGTATCGGGGTGACGATCGGTACATTGGAGAGTGCGTAAGTCACATGAATAGTTACTATTACGAGATACTGTTTTGTTATCTTCAAAGATTCTCTTTTATCTGTATTTTCTTGTCAGGATGTCTTGAAATCGACAAGAACACAGCTGGAGCGTGAGCTCTCTCTTGAAGATGTTTCTAGCATTAGGGACTTACCTGCATACAATCTGCTAAGGTTATAATTGTAACTGATGTATATATGATATCAAATTATCCCATCTCATGTTTGGTATCTTCTTCACGTACTGTGCCTGAATGCCTTGTCAAATTTTTCAATCACTAAAGTTAGAGTGCACGACGCAATTGCGTGATTGCCGGACAATACTGAGAAAATCTGAAACTTCCCACTGTTATTAAAACAAGGTATACCGCATTTTGTTCACCCATTGGACTGCCACCATTGTTACCTCCTCTTGACAGCCCCCTCTGTCGACGGTAGAGAGAAGTTGCCTTTGGTCGTGATAACTTGTCAACCTTTTTATAGGATTTAGCAAAACATTCATTTGCTGTTGGATGGCTTATAGCTTTCTCACACCATCACTGTGATCCTCAATACGTGCTTTGTTTTGAGTCAGTGCAAAGATGGTTGCAGCAAGAACTGCTAGATGTATCCGTTGAAGTGTGAACGTTTGTCCCATCTTCAACAGATAAATTTTGCCTAGTCACTGACTAATGGGGTGCGAAAGTTCTATCGGTCAAGTGGGGTATCGTATGAGGCAAAAATGCAAAAAGAAAAAGAACAAAAACAACCTGTTCTCATCCGAAAATAAAACTTGTAAGAAACCGTTTGCTCTTCGGTTTGCGCTTATCCGTTTAGCTGTTCCGTGGCGGAGCTCTCACCATTGTCTTCTGATCTTTTCAAGAGCCACTTATTGAGCCGTTCTGATGCTTTCTTCACCTATAAGATGAAAGCAATTTTGCTATTGGACTCTTTAAAATCTTTCATCACGAAAGGGAGACAAAAACGAAAGAATCTCGAGTTCTTGCTGATATATCCAGCTAATTCAACTCCGGCAGCACATGTAATGTGAAGGCATGTTAACTGATATGGTCCTAAAATTTGCATTTACCTGCTCGTCCCAGTTCGTTCTGTATGTAATGAAACAGAGAACCGCTGTCTGAGTTGCGACTCCGATTATCATCCCGATCCATATACCCTGTGGGCATCAAACGAAGGAGTTTCAGCAGAGTCTGAAACTGAGTAATAGCTTATCTTGGCCAACTGTTCCCCGAATAGTGAAGCATCGCCCCATCAAACCAAAAGCACAACACAAAATAACGGTTAACTACCAATTTTCTAGTGAAAAACAAAAGCAGGGTTCAAGCCTTCGGACCTGAACTTCGAACTTGGCGACATATGCGAGCACAACTCCAAGAGGAACTCCGATCACGTACTAGGAACCTATGTTAACATAGGCAACCATGCTTTGTCTCCCGGAACCTACCGCCACACCTGCAAGGGATGAACGGACGGGTCAGCAAGACAGAATCTGTGAATAATTTCACTGTTAAGCGCCACGGGCAGTGGAACAGCGGCTGCGTACCTGTGAGAACTGGCTGAACACTGTTGAGTAAAATAGAGAAGGCAAGGAGAACTGAGAGGCTTGAAACCTCTTCCGCAACGTCTTCCTCACTTGTGAATATGTAGGCAATCTGTCGACCAAAAACTAGGCACAAGATCCAGAAGACAACTCCAATGCTAATTGAGGTGCCCAAGATGACTTTAATGGCGAACAGCGCTGTTTTTGCATTTCCTCACCCCAATTCATTGGAAACCCTCACGCTGTAGGAATTGAAAGGATTGAGACACATAGCGTCAAGCAAGCATGGAGCAACCCAAAGATTGGCACGGGTTCATCATAAGCCCTACCTAGCTCCAGTTAGGAAACCGAGGCCTACCATGAACTCCCAAGCTGAGATGTTGAGGCTGAACAAGAAAAATCAATTCGGTTCATGAACACTTTCCTGGTGACTGTTGTCAAAGTGGAATACATAAGATGCCTAATTCATCGCCGCCATACCAAATTGAGAAGGCAGATATTGCAACAGCGGCATTTGTCATGTATCCTGCCAAGAGGACTAGGACAGCATTGTACCACAACTCCAAGCTATTTTGATCAAGGACAAACAAGATGGTATCGGGGTGACGATCGGTACATTGGAGAGTGCGTAAGTCACATGAATAGTTACTATTACGAGATACTGTTTTGTTATCTTCAAAGATTCTCTTTTATCTGTATTTTCTTGTCAGGATGTCTTGAAATCGACAAGAACACAGCTGGAGCGTGAGCTCTCTCTTGAAGATGTTTCTAGCATTAGGGACTTACCTGCATACAATCTGCTAAGGTTATAATTGTAACTGATGTATATATGATATCAAATTATCCCATCTCATGTTTGGTATCTTCTTCACGTACTGTGCCTGAATGCCTTGTCAAATTTTTCAATCACTAAAGTTAGAGTGCACGACGCAATTGCGTGATTGCCGGACAATACTGAGAAAATCTGAAACTTCCCACTGTTATTAAAACAAGGTATACCGCATTTTGTTCACCCATTGGACTGCCACCATTGTTACCTCCTCTTGACAGCCCCCTCTGTCGACGGTAGAGAGAAGTTGCCTTTGGTCGTGATAACTTGTCAACCTTTTTATAGGATTTAGCAAAACATTCATTTGCTGTTGGATGGCTTATAGCTTTCTCACACCATCACTGTGATCCTCAATACGTGCTTTGTTTTGAGTCAGTGCAAAGATGGTTGCAGCAAGAACTGCTAGATGTATCCGTTGAAGTGTGAACGTTTGTCCCATCTTCAACAGATAAATTTTGCCTAGTCACTGACTAATGGGGTGCGAAAGTTCTATCGGTCAAGTGGGGTATCGTATGAGGCAAAAATGCAAAAAGAAAAAGAACAAAAACAACCTGTTCTCATCCGAAAATAAAACTTGTAAGAAACCGTTTGCTCTTCGGTTTGCGCTTATCCGTTTAGCTGTTCCGTGGCGGAGCTCTCACCATTGTCTTCTGATCTTTTCAAGAGCCACTTATTGAGCCGTTCTGATGCTTTCTTCACCTATAAGATGAAAGCAATTTTGCTATTGGACTCTTTAAAATCTTTCATCACGAAAGGGAGACAAAAACGAAAGAATCTCGAGTTCTTGCTGATATATCCAGCTAATTCAACTCCGGCAGCACATGTAATGTGAAGGCATGTTAACTGATATGGTCCTAAAATTTGCATTTACCTGCTCGTCCCAGTTCGTTCTGTATGTAATGAAACAGAGAACCGCTGTCTGAGTTGCGACTCCGATTATCATCCCGATCCATATACCCTGTGGGCATCAAACGAAGGAGTTTCAGCAGAGTCTGAAACTGAGTAATAGCTTATCTTGGCCAACTGTTCCCCGAATAGTGAAGCATCGCCCCATCAAACCAAAAGCACAACACAAAATAACGGTTAACTACCAATTTTCTAGTGAAAAACAAAAGCAGGGTTCAAGCCTTCGGACCTGAACTTCGAACTTGGCGACATATGCGAGCACAACTCCAAGAGGAACTCCGATCACGTACTAGGAACCTATGTTAACATAGGCAACCATGCTTTGTCTCCCGGAACCTACCGCCACACCTGCAAGGGATGAACGGACGGGTCAGCAAGACAGAATCTGTGAATAATTTCACTGTTAAGCGCCACGGGCAGTGGAACAGCGGCTGCGTACCTGTGAGAACTGGCTGAACACTGTTGAGTAAAATAGAGAAGGCAAGGAGAACTGAGAGGCTTGAAACCTCTTCCGCAACGTCTTCCTCACTTGTGAATATGTAGGCAATCTGTCGACCAAAAACTAGGCACAAGATCCAGAAGACAACTCCAATGCTAATTGAGGTGCCCAAGATGACTTTAATGGCGAACAGCGCTGTTTTTGCATTTCCTCACCCCAATTCATTGGAAACCCTCACGCTGTAGGAATTGAAAGGATTGAGACACATAGCGTCAAGCAAGCATGGAGCAACCCAAAGATTGGCACGGGTTCATCATAAGCCCTACCTAGCTCCAGTTAGGAAACCGAGGCCTACCATGAACTCCCAAGCTGAGATGTTGAGGCTGAACAAGAAAAATCAATTCGGTTCATGAACACTTTCCTGGTGACTGTTGTCAAAGTGGAATACATAAGATGCCTAATTCATCGCCGCCATACCAAATTGAGAAGGCAGATATTGCAACAGCGGCATTTGTCATGTATCCTGCCAAGAGGACTAGGACAGCATTGTACCACAACTCCAAGCTATTTTGATCAAGGACAAACAAGATGGTATCGGGGTGACGATCGGTACATTGGAGAGTGCGTAAGTCACATGAATAGTTACTATTACGAGATACTGTTTTGTTATCTTCAAAGATTCTCTTTTATCTGTATTTTCTTGTCAGGATGTCTTGAAATCGACAAGAACACAGCTGGAGCGTGAGCTCTCTCTTGAAGATGTTTCTAGCATTAGGGACTTACCTGCATACAATCTGCTAAGGTTATAATTGTAACTGATGTATATATGATATCAAATTATCCCATCTCATGTTTGGTATCTTCTTCACGTACTGTGCCTGAATGCCTTGTCAAATTTTTCAATCACTAAAGTTAGAGTGCACGACGCAATTGCGTGATTGCCGGACAATACTGAGAAAATCTGAAACTTCCCACTGTTATTAAAACAAGGTATACCGCATTTTGTTCACCCATTGGACTGCCACCATTGTTACCTCCTCTTGACAGCCCCCTCTGTCGACGGTAGAGAGAAGTTGCCTTTGGTCGTGATAACTTGTCAACCTTTTTATAGGATTTAGCAAAACATTCATTTGCTGTTGGATGGCTTATAGCTTTCTCACACCATCACTGTGATCCTCAATACGTGCTTTGTTTTGAGTCAGTGCAAAGATGGTTGCAGCAAGAACTGCTAGATGTATCCGTTGAAGTGTGAACGTTTGTCCCATCTTCAACAGATAAATTTTGCCTAGTCACTGACTAATGGGGTGCGAAAGTTCTATCGGTCAAGTGGGGTATCGTATGAGGCAAAAATGCAAAAAGAAAAAGAACAAAAACAACCTGTTCTCATCCGAAAATAAAACTTGTAAGAAACCGTTTGCTCTTCGGTTTGCGCTTATCCGTTTAGCTGTTCCGTGGCGGAGCTCTCACCATTGTCTTCTGATCTTTTCAAGAGCCACTTATTGAGCCGTTCTGATGCTTTCTTCACCTATAAGATGAAAGCAATTTTGCTATTGGACTCTTTAAAATCTTTCATCACGAAAGGGAGACAAAAACGAAAGAATCTCGAGTTCTTGCTGATATATCCAGCTAATTCAACTCCGGCAGCACATGTAATGTGAAGGCATGTTAACTGATATGGTCCTAAAATTTGCATTTACCTGCTCGTCCCAGTTCGTTCTGTATGTAATGAAACAGAGAACCGCTGTCTGAGTTGCGACTCCGATTATCATCCCGATCCATATACCCTGTGGGCATCAAACGAAGGAGTTTCAGCAGAGTCTGAAACTGAGTAATAGCTTATCTTGGCCAACTGTTCCCCGAATAGTGAAGCATCGCCCCATCAAACCAAAAGCACAACACAAAATAACGGTTAACTACCAATTTTCTAGTGAAAAACAAAAGCAGGGTTCAAGCCTTCGGACCTGAACTTCGAACTTGGCGACATATGCGAGCACAACTCCAAGAGGAACTCCGATCACGTACTAGGAACCTATGTTAACATAGGCAACCATGCTTTGTCTCCCGGAACCTACCGCCACACCTGCAAGGGATGAACGGACGGGTCAGCAAGACAGAATCTGTGAATAATTTCACTGTTAAGCGCCACGGGCAGTGGAACAGCGGCTGCGTACCTGTGAGAACTGGCTGAACACTGTTGAGTAAAATAGAGAAGGCAAGGAGAACTGAGAGGCTTGAAACCTCTTCCGCAACGTCTTCCTCACTTGTGAATATGTAGGCAATCTGTCGACCAAAAACTAGGCACAAGATCCAGAAGACAACTCCAATGCTAATTGAGGTGCCCAAGATGACTTTAATGGCGAACAGCGCTGTTTTTGCATTTCCTCACCCCAATTCATTGGAAACCCTCACGCTGTAGGAATTGAAAGGATTGAGACACATAGCGTCAAGCAAGCATGGAGCAACCCAAAGATTGGCACGGGTTCATCATAAGCCCTACCTAGCTCCAGTTAGGAAACCGAGGCCTACCATGAACTCCCAAGCTGAGATGTTGAGGCTGAACAAGAAAAATCAATTCGGTTCATGAACACTTTCCTGGTGACTGTTGTCAAAGTGGAATACATAAGATGCCTAATTCATCGCCGCCATACCAAATTGAGAAGGCAGATATTGCAACAGCGGCATTTGTCATGTATCCTGCCAAGAGGACTAGGACAGCATTGTACCACAACTCCAAGCTATTTTGATCAAGGACAAACAAGATGGTATCGGGGTGACGATCGGTACATTGGAGAGTGCGTAAGTCACATGAATAGACATTGAATGCATCTAATCATGTCTGCAAGTTCTTCACCAAAGACATTAGAGTCGTGTCGTGGTATTTCAGTTGGTGTAGAACTTAGAATAGAACACAAACCTTAGGAATGTGATTAAGACAATTCTAGCCTTACCAGTTACCACACCGTTAATGACAACAAATCATGAAGTTTTTTTTTTTCTTTCCCAGTCTGGTCATTCAACTCCAGAGAATGGATTTAAACTGTATATTTTCTCGCTTGTGATACTTTGTGTGTCTGTGTTCATTCCCCTGGAATTTCTCAGGGGCATAACTCAATGCCGAAGAACAGAAAGTCTTACCACAACATAATGCCGGAGGATACCGAAAGCTTTATGACGGGCCATAAATCGGCAAATGCAGCCCAGGTGAACCCCTTCCAAGTACTTTTGCACCATCCTCCAAACATATACACAAACTCACCGATCACCAGTGACCAGTTCGATATTGTTAATGCTCCCATCGCTCCTGGGATTCCCCAATCAAGTACGTACACGAAGAGCCAAGACAACAAGACATGAATTGCAAACGAGATGGCAGCAAGCCATCCTATGACAGTGTTCTTGAGCTGGCACTGTAAGAACTTTTGGATGGTCAGGCTGAAAGCAAATGAGTAGAGGATTGGGATGAACCACCGGGCGATGTAACCAGCGGCTTCGGCTATTTCATCTTCTTCACCAAGAAGCTTGAAAATGGATGAGGTGTAGATATAGACTGGGACCAAGGTGGTCACAGTGACCAGATTGATGATCCAAGATCTTTGCAAGTAAATGCCTAACATGTGGTATTGCTTTGCACCGAATGCTTACCCACATAATGTTTCAGTTGCACTAGACATGCCCAACTGCAGGATCAAAAGGCTCATCAAAGTCCAGTCAAATTTTCCAGATAATGCCTTGTCGAATTTAGGGAATTCACACAGCCTATTCACCCTAATATTCAACATTCAAGTGGAACCCTCTCTCCGTCGCCCAATTCCGATAATTTGCAGAAAGTTTAGGAAAAAGGTGTACCTTTTTCATAATTTCTTGGAGACGCAATTCACACCGGTCTATATTCATCAGACGATTTAGTTATTATCAGAAATTTTCTTACAAAAAAGCTGCCAGAGCACATCTGTAATGGTCTGTGTGGATGTACGGACAGTAATATGTTGTGGAGTCCGTTAACTATACTCCTAAGAGTTGTCTTTAGACTTAAATTGGTGAAAGAGAGAAGAATCCTTACAATTATTCCGCAGGCGAATCGAATGCCAATGATTTGAACGAGCGCATAAGCGGCGAGCTCTGTATCACCAATATGCCCGATGAATGCTTGCGTCACTAGAAAGATTCCAAAAGAAGTCCCTCTGGCCAGCATAGCAGGGAAAGTAGCTCTCCATATTTTCTTTGATTCCGCCCACACCTTCCCAGTCAGACTACTTATGTCTTCTGGTTCTGTTCCAAGAAGCCTTTCCTCCATCCTGTCGTCACTCATAAATCCTGCTAGGAATGTTTATTTTGCAGATCCACGAACACGCTACTCAGAAAAATGACACAAGCGATGGTCTTCTAACATCCTAATAGTCCATGTTTTTTTTTTGGGGTCAAATAGTAGTCTATGTTCACTCCGAATATACTGCAACTGTCGGAGACTAGCCGAGAAACTGGATCCACGCATAATCTTACAAAGTGTACCATCAAATCTTTCTCTTTAACAAGCATTGTAAGTATGTACTATGTGCTTGCAATTTGTTACTTAGTGCATCAGTATGCCAAGAATGTTCAAGTAGCAGTTCAGGAATTCGATCGGTGTGAGTCACTTACAATAATGATCTCAGCGGGAGGTGGCTCAAGTTACATTTACAATAAACTGCTCGAAACTGAACATACATGTCATCAAGCCGTAAAGCTATGTGGGACCCCAATGAGCGCACGTTTCAGAATCTAAGAGAACTTCTCTCCTACATGAAACCAGATGAGAGAGAGAGAGAGAGAGAGAGAGAGAGAGAGAGAGCTTACCTTGGCTTTATGCAGAGATCCTTTATGAGACAGTGATTGGTACAGTTACAACACTAGCTGCAGAACAGAGAGTGGGACAGAGAGTGGTGTTTCCCGATTAGCTGAGAAAATGGAAGTAAAAAAAAAAAAAAAAAACCAGAGCCAAAAGGAAAAGCCGAAAAAGAAAATAAAATGGAAGTCAAACAAAAAAACAGAGCCAAAAGGAAAAGCGGAAAAAGAAAAGAAAAGAAGAAGAAGAGGGACAGATTGTTAGGTGGTGAATGGCGACGACTGACAAGTGGAATATTCTCTTCTAAATATATTGAGAAAACACAAGTATGAAAAATAAAAATAAAAATGGAGGATTTGCTGTGCGGTTGTTTATTGCATCAGCCTGACGTGGTGATCTGTTTGTAGAAAGGGGGATAATAGTTCTTCAAACAGAGTTTATTATGGATAAGAAAATGGTTCCTGTTTATTCCTTAAGGTAGACTATGCTCTTTTGTCTGTCTTCTAGATAGAAAAGTTGGTGCTTTTCTAAATCCGACCTACCATTTTGGTTTGTTTGTAGGAAGAAAGGCTTGGAAATCTCCAGCACAGGATGAGAGTCCCATTTGGTGGTTATAGACTGGAGCATCAAGTAAGTTGGTCTTCATACTAAATTAGCATATACTCCTAGAATCTTGGATTGAGCAATTGAATGTGAAAGTAGAGCTAGAAACAGTTAATTTGGTTAAATTTAAATGTCTTCCAGTAAGGAAATATCTCCCGCGTACGACACTTCATATAGGAGGCCGAGGATAGGAACAAATTCGTCATCTTGCAAGACAGGCTGTGCAACTTCAAGGAGAGAGAACCCTTGGAAAACCTGACAGATTATATCTCAGTGATGATAACTGTGTGTGGGTTTTAGGATAGAACTCTGGGAAAATCTCATGGATTATTTGCATATATGATCGTCCCCACGTGCTACAGTGAGGGCGATAACGTGCTGAATTTTGAGACGCGCGAGTAGATGTATTGTTTTGGACATCGAGTGTGTTGCAGAAGTTGATGTTGCGATCATACTTAAGCCTACTATTGTCATCACCTTTAGAGGGGGCTATCCGTGACATCCCTTGGAAGGGATGTACACGGCTCTTTGTCCCACATTGCTTAGGGAGACGGTCTTGGGCTAGCTTATGTAGAGTTAGGGCCCTCTTAACCGGGGGTGTATGAACGGCTCTCGGAGGAACAAAACCGTGAGGACTGTGTGTCCAAAGTGGACAATATCTAATACGGAAAGAGAGCTATAACGGACAATATCTAATACAGAAAGGCTGCGTTTGGTGGTCCGAATTTGGGCCCGAATATGATAACAAATTATCATATCCGATGTTTGGGGATGTCGTCCGGACCGGATAAATCCAGATAAAACACTGTATAAGAAATCCGAGGGAGGGGGGATAGGATACACCCGTATTGGATAAAAAAATAATGACGAGGAGGAGGACGACTTCGACGACCACCGACGATCCCGACCACAACTTCTATGGCGGAGGGGCCGGTGACGATTCCGACAACGACTCCGACGATTCCCAGAAAAAGTTCGAAACCGCTGGTGACAGAAGGAAGGAAAACGAAGGAAAACTCGCATTTCGCAAGCTTTGCCCAAAGCGTCCTCTCGCCCTGGTTTCACCTGCTCAAAAGTCCACTTTGTTTGGCGAAAAAGTCCATTTTTTCCTCCTCGCATTCGCCCAGCCGTGCGTTTCTTGAAGGTACGAGGAATGCCTGCATTTTCTCGCTCAAATTTTCCAGTTTTTCCCTTTTGTCCTTTTTGTTGATCTCGGCTTTGTTTGTTTCTCTGCGGGAGGGAGAACACCCATTAGAAGTTGAAGGTAGGAGGATGATTTGGTATAATCATATGTTCTGGGTCTGTGAGGATTTGCGAAATCCCTTTTAGCTTTCTCTATTGTTGGGTATCGATTCGAATGCGGCATTTTAATGGATTGAGATTGTTTTTACGTGATCTTCTCCTTCTTTCTATTTGTTTTCTTTGTTTGGTGGTTAGATTTGCTGGGTTTTTTTGTTTAATTCTGCGTTCGTGTTGTGAAAAATTTGTTTAATAGATAGTCGCAACGCAAGAACTTTGTTGGGTCTTGCTATTTCATGAACCTGTTGCTGAATTGGTCTCTTTGCACGCCGCCCTCCTCGTCCTCAGATTCCACGACCTCGGCTTCTTCGCTGCCACTGCTGCAGCAGTCCCGGACTTGTTGGGTAGTCTTGGGCCTCTCTCAACCCAAAAACTAGCTCAAATGTTGAGGCTTTCCCTTATACTTATAAACTGACCACCAGCCTCTTCCACAACCGATGTGGGACAACCCCAACATATCCTATCCGGGGCAGAACTCAGCCTCGACCTCCTAACAATGTGAATATCCTATCATATCTGGGCATCTACCAAACATATGATGAGATTTTACAAAATCCAAAAGAGAATCCGAAGGATTTTTAATCCAACCTTATCCGGGCCCAAATCCAGACCAGCAAACGCAGCCAAAGAGAGCTATCATTTATAGCCGATGGCTTTGCTCTCATGATGATTGTAGGCAAGGCAGAGATATATCGTGCGTCTAGGAAGACTGTCAGCACATTGGCTCATATGATATAGTGGGATGAGTAGAACGGCCAAACTGTACTTTACGAACATCCTCGTGAAAGGACATTGAAGAGCTCCAATAATTCTCGAATGCAGAGATTCCGTGTCAGCGTCAGACATTCCTCATGTTTCTGTTCTTGTTTGTTGGAGGATGGTATTAGACAGCTCTGGAAGTTGGCTTCTCCTGATGGAGAACTCCCTTCGCTAAAATCAGAATTGTTGGAGGATATGAGTTGGCAAGGTACTGATCCTTCAGACAGATTGCAGCTATGAACAAGGTTGACATTGAAAGTGGTCCTGGATTGGGTCTTGTTTGTTATTCGACTGAATTCTGAAAAAATAATGAAGGCATTCTGCTGGCAACTTGAGTAAAATGTGATGGTCTGTGAATATTACCTCGTCACCTCTAAAACCAAGAGTCTCCCATCCAATGTTCGACATCTTTTTCGCCTCTTCTGTGCTAGAATACATTGTTGTTGAAGCATCTTTATATCTCTTTATGTTTATTGTTAGTGTTAGTGGGCCTAGTTAGTTGGGCCTAGTTTATTTATTTATTGTCATAGAGTTGAGAACTATCTCTTCTCTATATATATTGTATCTCTTCCTCTTCTCAATGAATGAAATTATCCTTTCTTTCAACATGGTATCAGAGCTAGGTTCTGTAACCTAGCACCCCTTCTCTGAAACCTGCCAGCCGCCATCTTCCTCTCGCCCTTGCCCTTTGAAATCTACCTTCTTCCTTCATCTCTCTGCCTTCTTCCCAGCAATCCGCGATCTTCCCTCCTAAACCCTAGCATCTCCTTCATCTCCAGCAAACTTTGATACCTGTTGGCAGCTACTCTTCCCTCTGCTGTAGCTGTCGGCAACTTCTTCTCCCTCTCAATGCTGTCGGTAGCCTCCATGTCTTGTCCGGCGCTTTCCGAGAGCCTCATTGCTGCCGACCAGCCTTGATGTTGTACGGATCATACGTTATATGATCTAAATCTTGTTCTTTGATACAACTTATCATCCGAGACCATGTCAGAGACTAAAGCTTCGGACTCTCCTAGGGAATTGAGCTATAGTGCTTCTGGTGTTTATCCCTCTTTTTCGACAAATCCCATCAGGTTAGATGGCTCCAACTACCTGATTTGGTCTCGCTCTTGTTACTTCACCATTGTTTCACGTGGTCTTACCGGCTATCTTACTGGAGAGAGCACGCAACTTACTACCGGAGATGATGCTATCCACAAGTGGATCTTCGAGAATGCCTTGGTTATGGTTTACCTTGTCAATTCAATGATTGACACTATTGCCCGTGGCTACTTATTTTTAGATACATCAGCAAAGATTTGAGAGGTTGCTTGAAATACTTATTCTCAAGTGGGGAATGATGCCCAAGTTTATGAACTCCAACAGAAAATTCATGAAACCAAGCAAATGGAGCTGTCCTTATCTCAATAGTATTCTGAGTTACGTAGTTTATGGCATGAACTGGATTTTTATGATGATTTTCATCCTTCAAACCCCCTTGATGCCGCTGCCTTTAAAAAATGATGGACAAATTTCGTGTTTTCGAGTTCTTGGCTGGTCTTAATATGGAGTATGATCAGATTAGGGCCCAGATCTTGTGCCGGGTGCCTTTTCCGACGTTGGAACAATCCTATGCCATGGTCCATTTAGAGGAAAAACGTCGAATCGCGATGCATCAGCCCGTTGTCTTAGAGCACTCTGTCCTTTATACTTCTGTGGGAAGTGAATCTTGTGGTCGTTTTGGCAATGACAGACTGGTTGTGAAGTGTGATTATTGTGGAAAAAAACGTCACACCCGCGACACTTGCTATAAACTTCACGGGCGTCCTTCGAATGCTGGTCGAGGTCGCGGAAGGGGTCATACCGAGCCTCGGATACACTTGAGTGAAGCTCCAGGTCAACCACCAGCAGTTCCGTCAGACTCTTTATCTGCTGCCGAGTTGACTAGTATGCGTCTTCTCTTAGCACGCAACGTAGACAGCCCTGGCACCTCTACTTCATCGGCCTCTGGTACTTTGGCCTCTAATTTCGCACAGTCAGGTAGCTTTTTCGGTGGTTTGTGTAAATCATCTCAGCCGTGGATCCTTGATTTAGGTGCCACGCATCATATCACCGGTGATATTACACTCTTTGCTGATTATTCTTATGCCCCTAAGCATGATTGTATTACTGTTGCTGATGGTTCCTTAGCCCCTATAGCCGGCCAAGGCTCGGTGTCTATTACCCGTGATATTACTCTATCATCTGTTTTATATGTTCCTACAGTTTACACTAATCTCCTATCAGTTGGTTCCCTGACTCGTGATCTGAAGTGCCAAGTGTTTTTCTTTCCATCTTATTGTGTCATGCAGGACTTGGCAACGGGTCGGGAGATTGGTCGTGGTAGAGTAGAGGGGGGCTTATATGTGTTCTATTCACCACCATCAGCTCATGTCGTCACTTCAACTTCCTCAGCTACCTTATCTGAGCTACATGTTTGGCATTGCCGTTTGGGACATCTGCCGCTTGGAACTTTAATAAAGATTTGTCCAAATTTAATTGATAAATGTAGTGGTCAAGATTTCTTTTGCGATTCTTGTGTTCTAGCAAAACAAACTCGAGTTACTTATTCTCCTACTAATAATAAAAGTAATGCACCCTTTGCTCTTGTGCATTCGGATGTTTGGGGTCCTGCCCGTGTTTCCTCCATTTCGGGTCACCGTTGGTTTGTGACATTTATTGATTGCTGTACCCGCACTACTTGGGTTTATTATTGCAACAGAAGAGTGATGTTTTTCAATACTTTTAGCAGTTTCTGGCAATGGTTCAAATACAGTTTGATGGCAAGCTTCTTATTCTTCGAAGTGACAATGGAACGGAGTATACCAGGTCATATTTTCAAGCGTTTTTACATGATCGTGGTATTCTCCATCAAACGAGCTGTGTTAATACTTCTGCACAAAATGGTGTGGCGGAACGCAAGAATCGCCATCTCTTGGAGGTGGCTCGTTCCCTTATGTTTGCTATGAATGTTCTAGCTCAATATTGGAGTGATGCTATTCTGAGTGCGGCTTATTTGATCAATCGCATACCATCACGGATTCTCCAATATCGCTCTCCCATTGAGGCTCTTACTGGTTCTCATAAGTTTTTGGTCCCTCCGAAGGTGTTTGGGTGTGAATGTTTTGTACGTATTACTCACCCAGCTGGTAAGCTTGCCCCTCGTAGTTTCAAGTGTATTTTTTTGGGCTATTCTCCCACACAAAAGGGCTACAAGTGCTATTGCCCCTCCACTAGGCGCTATTTTGTTTCCATGGATGTTATCTTTTATGAGTCTCAGCCATTTTACTCACGGACACCTCTTCAGGGGGAGCCTACTCATGGTGAAGATGTGTCCTCTAGTATGGATGTGATACCTTTACAGGGGAAGTTAATTCAGGACATTTCTGGCAAAAAATTTGACCATACAGCTGCTGCCAATACCGAAAAAATAGCCCCACCAGTAGTTACAACAGATTTGGTGGCAAGTACTGAAGACTCGACAAGTACTGAAAATCTTGATTCTGTCAATGCAGAAAATTTAGTAGAGGATCCTCCGATTCAGGAACAGTTTCGGTACCCGATTGTGTTTCATCGGCAGAATGTTCGTAAAGTACCCTCTATCATTACTCTACTCTTTGACAAATCTCCTCTCGCCAGTCCTACCGCCATAGTTCCGGGTAATGACATCTCCCCTATGATTATTGATAATGATGATACAAATGATGAATTACCGATTGCACTTAGAAAAGGCAAACGTTCATGTACACAACATCCCATATCCAATGCTGTGTTATATGATCGATTGTCTTCCTCCTACCGTGCTTTTTCTTTATCTCTATTGTCTACAGCTGTCCCTAGAACATGGCAAGAGGCCCTAGCTAAAAAAAAATGGAAGGAAGCTATGTGAGAAGAGATGAAAGCTCTTTAGAAATATGGTACTTGGGAGTTAGTTCAACTTTCCCAAGATAAAAGTACCGTTGGATGCAAGTGGGTATTTGTTGTCAAACAGAAGGCCGATGGAACTATTGACCGCTACAAAGCTCGCTTGGTGGCCAAGGGTTACACCCAAACCTATGGCCTTGATTACACTGAGACATTCGCACCGGTTACCAAGATGAACACGATTAGAGTTCTTATCTCATGTGCTGTCAATCTTGGATGGGACTTACAACAGCTGGATGTGAAGAATGCATTTCTTCACGGGGAGCTTGAGGAAGAAGTGTATATGGACATTCCTCCAGGTTTTTCTGGCCCGGAGACAAAAGGTCATGTGTGCAAACTCAGGAAGGCATTATATGACTTAAAACAGTCCCCTAGAGCCTAATTTGGTCGATTTCAAAAGGCTATGATTGCCTTTGGTTTTACTCAAAGTAATGCTGATCATACCTTATTCATCAAACGATCAAGTACTCAAGTTGTTGTTCTTATCATATATGTTGATGACATTGTAGTGACTGGGAATGATACAGTCGAAATTTCTCGTCTTAAACAATATCTGGGGAGAGAATTTGAAATTAAAGACCTAGGAGGTCTTCGATATTTTCTAGGTATCGAAGTCGCTCGGTCTGAAAAAGGGGTATTCCTCTCACAATTGAAGCATATTTTGGATCTTTTGGCTGAAGTTGGAATGCTTGGATGTAAGCCGGCTGAAACTCCTCTTGAGGCCAATGGCCACTTGCGGTCTAAAGAAGAAAAGCCCGTTGATAAAGAAAGTTACCAACGATTGGTATGCCGACTAATTTATCTCTCCCATACTCGACCTGATATAGCATATGCGGTGAGTTTGGTGAGTCAATACATGCATGATCCATACTCCTCGCATCTTGAAGCAGTTCACAGGATTCTTCGTTATTTGAAATCTGCTCCAGGGAAAGGGATTTTATTTGCACCTCATGGTCATTTTTTTTTTTTTGTGGAGTCTTATACGGATGCTGATTGGGCTGGATCTTTGGATGATCGCCGATCTACTTCCGGTTATTGTACTCTTGTTGGAGGTAACCTAGTAACATGGCGCAGTAAAAAGCAAGCCGTGGTTTCCCGCTCAAGTGCCGAGGCAGAATTTCGTGCTATGGCTCAAGGAGTTTGTGAGTTACTTTGGCTAAAGACCCTTCTCACCGATCTCGGAGTTGTTGTTCCACAACCAATGCAACTTTATTGTGACAGCAAGTCTGCTATAGGCATTGCTCATAATCGAGTACAACATGATCGCACCAAGCACATGGAGATTGATCGTCATTTTATAAAGGAAAAATTGGACAACAATCTCATTAGCTTGTCCTTCGTTGCCTCTAAGGATCAGCTTGCAGATGTCTTCACCAAAGGCTTGAACGGGCACACATTTCATACCATTCTTTGCAAGTTGGGCATGTCCGACATCTATGCTCCAACTTGAGGGGGAGTGTTGAAGCCTCTTAATATCTCTTTATGTTTATTGTTAGTGTTAGTTGGCCTAATTAGTTGGGCCTAGTTTATTTATTTATTGTCATAGGGTTGAGAACTATCTCTTCTTTATATATATTGTATATCTTCCTCTTCTCAATGAATGAAATTATCCTTTCTTTCAACAATTGTCAATGTCTGCCATTGGTGAAATTGAGCACAGGACACATTTTGTGTGCCTGCTGTGCGATTTTTGAGAAAATGTGAAACTTCCCTTTGTCTATCCAATCAATTTATCTGGCGTGTTGTTCTATATTGGACCGCCACCGCCGCCGCTGCTACCTCCTCTAGACGAACTCCTAATTCAAAGCTAGAGCAATGTTTCCTTGGTCGCTAGAATCTGTTAACCATTTTTCAGGATTTAGCAAACATTCGTTTGCCAGGTGGGTGAGTTATAGCTTTGTTACATCATGATTATGACCCCCAATATGTGCTTTCCTTTGAGTTGGTGCAGAGATGGTTACAGCAAGAACTGCTAGATGAAGGTCGCTGAAGTGCGAACTTTTTTCCAACTTCAACAACGATATTTTGTCCAGTTACTGACAAATGAGGGGTCTGAAAGATTTGTCCGTCGGGGTGGGGTTTGGTAAATGTATCTGTGGCCGTCATTAGAGGGGGACAAATGGGAAAAAAATGATGAAGACACAACTTGTCCGGATCCGAGATCGAAACTGGGATGAAACTGTTTACTCCTTCACTTTTCCCTCATCCGTTCAGCTGTTCAGTAGCAGGGCTCTCGCCATTGTCATCCGGTCTTTTCAAGAACCACCTATTGAGCCTTTCCGATGCATTGTTCACCTATAAAACGAAAGCGATACTGTAATTGGCTTTCAAAAATCTCTCTTTAAGAAAGGGAGACGAAAACAATAGAATCTTGAGAACTTGCTGTTATTTCCAGCTAATATAACTGCTGCACCATGTGCAATGCGAAGGCATGCAAGTGATATGGTCCAGAATTCGCATTTACCTGCTCATCCCAGTTCGTTCTATAAGTAATAAAACCGAGCACTGCTGTCTGAGTTGCGACTCCGATTATCATCCCTATCCAAATGCCCTGTGGGCATCAAACAAAGGAGTTTCAGCCTAGTCTGAAACCAAGGAACAGCTTATCTTGGAATAGTTGCCTTTTTACCTGAACTTCCAACTTGGCGACATATGCCAGCACAACTCCTAGAGGCACTCCGATAATGTAATAGGAACCTATGTTAACATAGGCAACCATACTTTGTCTCCCGGAACCTACTGCCACACCTGCAAGGCATGAACAGATGGGTCAGCAAGATAGAATCTGTGAAACAATTTTACCATTTGCGTCACGGGTAATGGAACAGCTGCTGCGTACCTGAGAGCACTGGCTGAACACTGTTGAATAAAATCGAGAAGGCAAGAAGAACTGAGAGGCTTGAAACCTCTTCCGCAACGTCTTCCTCACTTGTGAATATGTAGGCAATCTGTCGACCGAAAACTAGGCACAAGATCCAGAAGAGAACTCCAATGCTAAGTGAGGTGCCCAAGATGACTTTAATGGCGAAGAGCGCCCCTTTCGCATTTCCTCTCCCCAATTCATTGGAAACCCGCACGCTGTAGGAATTGAAAGGATTCGAGTCACATAGGGTCAAGCAAGCACAGAGCAACCAAAAATTTGCACAGGCTCATCATAAGCCATACCTAGCTCCAGTTAGGAAACCGAGGCACATCATCAACTCCCAAGCCGAGATGTTGAGGCTGAAAAGAAAAATCAATTCCATTCATCACTTTCGTGGCAACTAACGTCAAAGTCGAAGACATAAGATGCCTAATTCGATGCCGTCGTACCAAATCGAGAAGGCAGATATTGCAACGGCGGCATTTGTCATGTATCCTGCCAAGAGGACTAAGACAGCATTGTACCACAACTCCAAGCTTTTCGATCAAGGACAAAGGAAATGGTATAAGAGTAAGGATCAATCCAATGGAGAGCGCATAAAAATACACGTACAAACATCGAGTGTATCTAATCTCGTTGGCAGGTGCTTCACCAAAGACAATAGAGTTTTGTCATGGTGTTTCAGTTGGTGTGGACTTACACCAGAACACAACACAACCCCTCATTATTGTGATCAAGGCAATTCTAACCTTACTGCAACATTAACGACACAAGATCATGAGTAATTTTATTCCAATCTGTTCATTCGTCTACCCAGAATTTCTCAGGAGCAGGAAAAGAAAGTCTTACCATAACATAATCCCAGAGGATACCGAAAGCTTTATGACTGGCCATAAATCGGCGAATGCAGCCCACGTGAACCCCTTCCAAGTACTTTCGCACCAGCCTCCAAACATATACACGAGCTCACCAATCACCACTAACCAATTCGATATTATCATCGCACTCATCGCTCCTGGGATTCCCCAATCAAGTACGTAAACAAAGAGCCAAGACAACAAGACATGAATACCAAACGAGGTGGCGGAGAGCCATCCGACAACGGTGTTCTTGAGCTGGCATTGCAAGAACTTTTGGATGGTCATGTTGAACACAAAGGAGTAGATGATCGGGATGAACCACAGGGCAATGTAACCAGCGTCTTCAGCTATTTCATCTTCTTCACCGAGAAGCTTGAAAATGGACGAGGCATAGACAAAGACCGGGACCAAGATGGTCGCGGTTACCAGATTGATGATCCAAGATCTTTGCAAGTAAATACCTAACATGTGGTATTGCTTTGCACCAAACGCTTGTCCACATAATGTTTCAGTTGCACTTGACATGCCCAACTGCAAGATCAAAAAGTGCATTTACAAAGTTCAGTCAAATTTTCTCGATAATACCTTGAAGAATTTGGTGGATTCACATGGCCTATACACCCTAATGTTCAACATTCAAGTGAAGCTCCTCTCTCAATCGCCCATTTTCCCTGTTTTGCAGAAAGTATCAGAAAAAAGTTGTAAATTTTGCATAGTTTCCTGGAAACGCGGTACCGTTCCATAATCATCACACCACCTAGTCATTATCAGAAATTTGCTAACAAAAGCTACCAGAGCTTATCTGAAACTTATCAGTGTAGTAGTAGCAATGTAATAATTCATCGCGAGTCCGTTAATAATAGACCCCAAAATAATGTCTTTAGACTTTAACCGAAAAATGGGGAGACTACTGCTTACTATTATTCCGTTGGCAAATCGTATGCCAATGATTTGAATGAGCGCGTAAGCGGCGAGCTCTGTCTCGCCAATGTGCCCGATGAACGCTTGCGTCACTACAAAGATTCCGAAAGAGGTCACTCTGGCCAGCATAGCAGGGAAGGTAACTCTCCATATTTTCTTTGATTCCACCCAGACCTTCCCCGTCAGACTACTTGTGTCTTTTGCTTCTGTACTAAGAAGCCTTTCCTCCATCCTATCGCCACTCAGTGGATCCTGCCAGAAAAACACGAAGCAGCGTGAAATTTCCCGGGAAACACAATTCTGAATATGACGGAACCGAAGGACTCCTAGTAGTCTATGTTCAATCCGAATGATGCACCTAGGACCGGCAGACTCATCAGTCAACGACATCGGATTGGGCTCAAATTCGGTCGGTTGAAGCGAAACGGCCGTCTGATCAATACTCGGCGCTGTTGGCGTTGAATTTTGGCAATTCGGGGTCGTTTAGATGGATTTCCGGGCATTTTTCTATTTTTAGGCAATTTTATAATTTAATGGTATTTTTGTAATTTTTGTCTTATCTTTTGTCATTAGGGTTGACACCTTATAAAAGGTCGTATTTAGGGTTTTGAGAGCAGATGATTGAATATTGAGAATATTACGATTTGATATCGTTTCTGAGAGAACATCGATTGTTCCTCATTCTATCGATTTTGTTCTTCATCGCCTTCTTTCCATCGTGTTTAGGCATCATTTGGTATCAGAGCACAAGTTGCTTCGAACCGATGGCTGAACAAAATTGTGGTGGTCGAAGGCAGCGTGGTCGTGGAGGCCAGGGACGTGGAGTCGTTCCTGATGCAGATGAAGAACCGCGTATGCGAGACATAGAAAACGAAGAGTTGAGGAGATAAGTTCGGGATTTGCAGCGACGTCTTGTAGAGGTAGGACTTGACGCGCAACCCGAAGAAAGAGCGGAATCTGCTGATCCATCTGATGTTGAAGAGGAAGATGAAAACCCTTTCGGGGTTCTGGACCAGGGGCGGAATCGAGGAGTACGACCTGAAAATCAACCTTTTTTCTCAAAATTTCGGAATGAAGATGGAGATTCCTGAGTTTCATGGTAAGGCTCATCCTGATGAGTTTAGTGACTGGTTACATACAGTAGAGCGGATCTTTGATATTAAAGATCTGACTGAGGGGCAAAAAGCGAAGTTAGTGGCTATTAGGCTATGAAAGCATGCTTCGATTTGGTGGGAGCATGTGAAAAAGCAGCGTGCTAGGGAAGGAAAATCGAAGGTAGATCGTTGGGATAAATGAAAAAAATATTGTAATTTTTTTTTTGCCTACTTATTATAGGCAAGAGGCGCTTATTGAATATCACAATGTTAAGCAGCGAGAGTTGACAATTGAGGAATATACATACGAGTTTGATCGATTGCGGATGCATTGTGATGTGGCCGAAGAAGACGAGCAAACAATTGCTCAATATTTGGCAGGGTTGCGCTATGAAATTTCTGATGTTGTCCAACTACAACAGTATTGGACATATGAGGATGTGTGCAGGTTGGCCCTAAAGGTGGAAGGGCAATGTAAAAGGAAGGCAAGTGGTTCCAAGTGGTCAGACGACAGTTCCAAGTGGTCAGACAAAGAATCCCGCGGAAAAACAGGGAGCTCTTCAACTAATTCAAACCCAGCAACAATTAAGAGTGCGAGTTCTAAACCGACATCAAAGGGGGAACAAAGTAGTGCTGGAACTAGCAGGGGAGGAGCTGCAGCCAAGCGGTGTTACAAGTGTTAAGGACTCGGACATTTTGCCGTTGATTGTCCGAACCAACAGTTTGTAACATTGGTTGATAATCCCGTATTTGCTGAGGACCTCGTTTATGACGAAACTGATGAAGAACGAGAGGACATGGATCCAGATCAAGAAGAAATTGTCTATGCCGATTCTGGTGAGTCTTTAGTTGTGCGAAGAATTTTAAATATTGCTGAAGTTGATGATGAATCGTGGCTTAGGCATAACATTTTTCATACTAAGTGCACCAGTGGGGGAAATGTGTGTAGTATGATAATCAATGGAGGGAGTTGTGAGAATGTGATATCTACTACTATGGTAGAGAAGTTGAGGCTGAAAATTGAAGATCATCCTCAACCATATAAACTGTCGTGGCTTAAGAAGGGAAACGAAGTGAAAGTAACCAAGAGGCGTCTGGTACAGTTCTCGATTGAAAAGAATTATGTTGATGAAGTTTGGGGTGATGTAGTCCCCATGGATGCTTGTCATATTCTGTTGGGAAGACCATGGCAATTCGACAGAAAAACTCAGCATGATGGGTTCAAAAACACATACACTTTCAAGAAGGATGGTCGGTCTATTATGCTGGGTCCTTCAGATTTGAGGAAGGAGGCGAAGAATAATCTGTTGTCTAGGTCAGAATTTCAAGAGGAGGCAGTGAACGCTTCTGAACTTTTCGCTGTTGTGGTGATAGAGCAAAATTCTGACAGTCCAAAAATTCCTGCACCAGTTTTGCCTCTACTAAAGGAGTTTGCCGATGTAGCACCGGAAGAGATGCCACCTGGGTTATCACCTATGAGGGACATTCAGCATTGTATCGATTTCATTCCAGGAGCTGTTATCCCTAATAAGGTAGCTTACATGATGAATCCTAAAGAACATGAGGAGATGCAAAGGCAAGTGCAGGAGCTGTTAGAAAAGGGTGCAGTTCGGGAGAGTATGAGTCCCTGTGCCATATCAGCTTTGTTGGTCCCTAAGAAAGATGGGTCGTGGAGAATGTGCATAGATAGCAGAGCTGTCAACAAAATCACAATAAGGTATCGCTTTCCTATTCCGCGATTTGATGATTTGATTGATCAGTTATTTGGGGCGACTATCTTTTCAAAGATAGACTTGAGGAGTGGATATCATCAAATTAGGGTGCGACCTGGAGATGAATGGAAGACAGCATTTAAGACTAGGGATGGTCTATATGAATGGATGGTGATGCCATTCGGATTGTCTAACGCGCCGAGCACCTTTATGAGATTGATGAATCAGGTTTTTCGTCCTTTTATTGGCCAATTTGTTGTCGTTTATTTCGATGATATTTTGGTTTATAGTACTTCAATTGAGCAACACTTGCAGCATCTGAGAAAGGTATTTGAAGCCTTGAGGGAGCAGAAACTATATGCTAACACTAAGAAGTGTCATTTTTGGGCTGATCATGTGACCTTTTTGGGATATATCGTGTCCAAGGAAGGCATTCAGATGGATCCAACTAAGATTGAGGCTATCACTAATTGGGGGATTCCGAAAAATATTCATGAGGTACGTAGCTTTCATGGGCTAGCGTCTTTTTATCGGAGGTTTGTTCGGGATTTCAGTTCTATTATTGCGCCTCTTACGAATTGTCTAAAAGGAGGTAGATTTGTGTGGACCAAAGAGGTGGAAACTGCATTCCAATTACTGAAGAAGAAGGTGACTGAAGCCCCTGTGTTAGTGCTTCCTGACTTTAGTGAGATTTTCGAGGTGCATTGCGATGCATCGGGCGTTGGAATTGGGAGTGTCTTGAGTCAAAAGAATAAGCCAATAGCGTTCTTCAGTGAAAAGTTGAACAAAGCGAAAAAAAAGTATTCGACTTATGACAAAAAATTTTATGCTATTGTGAGGAGTTTGGAGCATTGGCGGCATTATCTTATTTCGAAGGAATTTGTTTTGTATTCTGATCATGAAACCTTGAAGTATATCAATGGACAACATAAACTGAACGCTAGGCATGCGAAGTGGGTGGAGTTTCTTCAACCTTTCAGTTTTTCCATTAAACATAAGGCGGGCGTGCTAAATAGAGTTGCTGATGCCTTGAGCAGAAAATATTCCGTACTGTCCACAATGCATGTGAAAGTTCTGGGTTTTGATTCTTTTAAGGATTTGTATATTGACGATCCTTATTTTGGTGATATATGGAAAAAGTGCAAAGTGGAGCCTTTTCAGCAATTTCAGATTGTGGAAGGCTACCTTTTTAAAGGTAACAGGCTATGTATTCCTCAGTGTTCTTTGAGGGAGTCAATTATTATCGAGAGTCATGCAGGAGGTCTTGCTAGGCACTTTGGCGTGGATAAGACGATGGCCTTGCTATGTGAGCATTTTTATTGGCCACGAATGGAGCGTGACGTGACTCGATTTATAGAGAGATGCAGGGTATGTCATGTGGCGAAAACCAGAGGTACTAATGCTGGGTTGTATATGCCTCTACCTGTTCCAACTGCACCTTGGGAGGACGTCAGTCTAGATTTTGTCTTGGGATTACCAAGAACTCAACAAAATAAAGATTCCATAATGGTAGTTGTCGACAAATTTTCAAAGATGGCGCACTTTATTCCCTGTACCAAGACTTTTGATGCTTCACAGGTTGCGCGATTATATCTACAGGAGGTTGTTAAGCTGCAAGGAGTTCCTAAATCCATAACCTCAGATCGTGATGTGAAATTTGTGAGTCACTTTTGGCGCACTCTTTGGAGGCATATGGGAACTAGATTGCAATTTAGTTCCTCTCATCATCCCCAGACCGATGGGCAGACTGAGGTTGTCAATCGAAGCTTGGGAAATTTACTACGAAGCGGGGTTGGAGATAGTCCAAAGCAGTGGGACTTGGTGTTGCCTCAAGCAGAATTTGCCTATAATCGATCGCAGAATCGAACTACAGGCAAAAGTCCTTTCGAGATAGTTTATGGGCGTAATCCAATTACTCCCCTGGATCTCACGCCATTACCGGTGGACAAACAGTTCAGTTCAGATGCTGATGAGCATGCTAAACAGATCAAAGAGCTGCATTCACAGATTCATATCCAGATAGACAAGCAGAATATGAAGTATAAGCAACGGGTGGACAGACGCAGAAAACGGGTCGTCTTTAAAGAAGGTGATCTAGTATGGATTCATCTCCGAAAGAGCGATTTTCGGCTGGCAGGTTTAGCAAGTTGTAGCCTAGAGCTGACGGACCCTTCAAAGTGCTGGAGCGAATTAGTGATAATGCCTATAAGGTTGAGCTGCCAGGTAAGTATAATGTATCCGGAACTTTTAACGTAGCGGATTTATCTCCTTACCATACTGATGAGGAAGAACCTAAAGAGATTGATGCCAATGGAGATGAAGCAGATTCGAGAGCGAATCTTTTTTTTTAGCAGGGGAGGATGATGCACCTAGGACTGACAGACTCATCAGTCAACGACATCGGATTGGGCTCAAATTCGGTCGGTTGAAGCGAAACGGCCGTCTGATTAATACTCGGTGCCGTTGGCGTAGAATTTTGGCAATTCGAGGTTGTTTAGATGGATTTCCGGGCATTTTTCTATTTTTAGGCAATTTTATAATTTAATGGTATTTTTGTAATTTTTGCCTTATCTTTTGTTATTAGGGTTAACACCTTATAAAAGGTCGTCTTTAGGGTTTTGAGAGCAGATTATTAAATATTGAGAATATTACGATTTGATATTGTTTCTGAGAGAACATCGATTGTTCCTCATTCTATCGATTTTGTCTTCATCGCCTTCTTTCTATCGAGTTTCGGCATCACCGAAGGTACTGCTAGTGTCGGAGACTGGCCGAGAAACTGGATCCCCACAGGATCATAAAGAAATGCACCAGTAAATCTTTATGAAGTCATATAGCTCATATGGATTTGGTGTCCCATGCATGCAAAATCACTCTCTTTAACACTTTGTCCTTTGTAACTTTAGTCAGTGCATCAGTATGGCATGAACGTAAGCAAAGTTTGTGACGCGTCACAGTTCAAGAATCACTGCCACTCATGATCTCAGTGGGATCTGGCTTGATATGAAGCCAGCTTACATGTATATAAATTGCCGAGAAACAGAACATATACATATCATCAAGCCGGAAAGCGACATCCGACAGACACCCAATGAGCACACGTTTCCGAGTGTATGAGAAGTTCTCGCCTACATGAAACCAACTGAGAGAGAGTGAGAGAGAGAGCTTACCTTAGCCTTCCTCGTATAAGACAGTGAGTACCACAGTAAGAACACAAGCTAGTGACGCTTCTTGGTTTTCTCTCCGAAGAAAGCTCAGCTTCAGACAGCAAGAGAGGCAAAGCAAAGGGCACTTGTCGCTCAGGGGCTGCCGTTGCAGAGAGAAGTACGTCTCTGATGATGGGCAAGAACATCACAATCATACCTAGCTCGCAAAAGTTCCCCAAACTAAAAGGTGGAGGACAGAGTCAGAGAGTCGTGTTATGAGAGAAATGGAGTTTTTTTTTTGGCCCAAGAGAGAAATGTAGTTTAAACCAAAACCAAAAGGGTAAGTAAGAAGTAAGAAGATATAGTCAAATTAACAGAAGAAGTTGGAACAGATTGTTAGGTGTTGAATGGGGATGACTGATAAGTGGGACCAAATACTTTCTCTGTTTCCACATATGTAAGAGAAGTACACAATCATGAAAAATCGAATGTGCCAAAATTTCCACATTTGTTTTTAGCGGTATGTGGTTTAGTTTGTATCCGGCCAACGAACTGTTGGCGTGGTGGGTATATGATCAGTTTTCAAGATGCTACATTATCGTCATTTCGATGGTTCCACGAAAGTTTGATCGGAATTTCTGATAAAACCGTATCAAATTACAAAGAAATTAAAGTTTAGTGCCTTTGGTGCTTGAATTGCTAACTCCACTAAAACTTAGTAACCATGGTCTGTTTGTTTTTGTTTTTGTGTTTTTTTTCCTCTCTCTCTCTTTCTCTCGTTTACATTTAAAGCATGATGCCATTTTTATAGTGAAAGAGAATTAAGCGTAAACATTTGAATTCTTAGTAAAACGTTCGAGTATTTTAGATATTAAAATACAAAGTCAAAGAATGCAAATCGATGGCTCTAACTGTCCGCAGTTTCAAAGATCTTGGAGGAATCAATGCCGTATCCCAATTCCCCTCCTTCCCAAAGTGATGTCGTTTTTACCTTTCGGGCCGATGACTTACAGTTGGGTTGGCCCAAAGCCGACGGTTGACTGACGGTTGGACGTTGGAAAAGTGCGGAACTTGCGAGTCCAACCGAACTGCTCGCTCGGCGCCGTGTTCGGAAAAGTCTGCCACAGTGATAAATTTACTCTCTTGCCCAGATTCAACCACTCAGACGCCCTTTATAGTTCTGATGGATGGCTATGTCCTCGCGTGTCGGAACCGAATATGTCTGGTTGAAGAAGCAGATTATGTGTGAACTGTGAAGTAGTGCTTCGACATTTGTACAGGACGAGCCAGCTTAATTAGGTATCGATAGAACAGCTGGCGTCCAATGTCAGCGATTTTTAGTCAAAATTGATAGGACGAACTACATTAACATTTATCATAAAAAGATTTATTATTCAACCGGTAAAAATAAAAGGTTTGAGACTGAATTATGTGCAATATATTTAGGACTTTCTTGATAATTTTGCCAATCGGCCTCTCGTCAAATGATTTGGTTTGGCCGATTCAACCGGGTCGCGATCGGTTCGATCTTCAGTTGCGGTTTTCAAAACGTGAAGTTGACTTTCTGGTTCATAATAAATGTGACATCATTCATGCACATTTATTGTTTTCCCTCCCCCAACGGTCGCTTTCATCTTATTTTCTAACTTAGGTAATTCTTTTTCGTTAAAGTCGAATTGAAGGCCACGGGATTTGAGCTTACGAAGTAGGCATGTCAATACTGAAAAAAACCGAAGCACTTACCTATAGCGATCTATCGTGGAAATATAAAAGATCTCAACCTAACTAATCGAGATTTCTAGCAGGGGAGTTGGAGGTCGTCTTTGTAAAGGCCCTCTTCATGTCTCGCATATCTTGACCTAATTTACCGAGATATTGTTTGCTTTGGCTTATCCAATATCGAGCACCTCATGATGTTTCATCCTTTATTCTCGAGAGATCACATGTTCTGAAATTATTTTCTCTTGCGCAGAGAATTGACATCTCGATTTCAATGTTAAGCGAAGCCCTTATACCAAAAGGCGGGTTCGATCGTGCAACAGAAATTCCAATACCTTCGCTTAGGGAGAGACATGCGCCCCAACGCGGCGCTGCTTCTCGATGTATTATTCAATTTGTATATGTGTGTCCCTTTGTTGTCCAAAAAGCCTCCTTAAGAGTTACAACTTGTTGTTGAATATTTGTATATGTATGTCCCTTCGTTGTCCAAAGAGCCTCCTTAAGAGTTACAACTTGTTGTTTGAGCCCTCTCCGTCCTCCTTCTGGTGCATATAATGCTCGGGGTCTTACTTGCACGATATTGTCCGCTTTGGGCTTTGCAACCCGCACGATTTTGTTTCTCTGGGCACTTAGCCCAGAAAAGGCCTCATGCAAGTTAAAGAACCCCCAACCCTTTGTAGATTGGACCAAAACTCCCTCCCTAAACAATGTGGGATGGAGATATATGCTTATCCTTTGCCCGCGTACTGCCGAGGCGATCTTAGTCCGTCCCTCCGTACCTCCCGGGTCTAGGACGTCACACAACATGTGCACCCTTTACTATATATAACAGTAATCGTGCCTTATGTTTTCCGATTTCTCATATTTGTCGGGGTGTGAGATTTTAGGACCACCTTAAGCTGGGTTTCTCTTTTAAGATTAACGTCATGTTTTGTAGCATCCTGAAAAATCAGCTCATTGGGATCGAGCTATCTTGACAATAGAGATTCGGTTATCGTCAGATTTGAGGATTTTATGTAGTACGACTAAGAATCCCTCACCTTATATGAAGGTCATTTTGGACTTATTGCAAAGTAGATTCGCAATAAGTTGTATAGGGTGTAGTAACCCCGGGAAACTAGGCACCACAAATAATTAGTCGATCCGGTGATGGGCAAACTCCTCTTGGGATTTCGATGGCCCTAAGGTTGGGTATTGATCCACGATAGGTGGACATGAAGTGGCGAGATGGGAATAGCGATCCAGAGGGGACTTAGTGGAGGGATGGTTGGATGCAGGATGAGAAGGAAAGGAAAAAGGAAAAGGAAAGGAAAGGAAAGGAAGATTGCCATGGGAATAATGAATAGTGTGCGCCAAATAAGGTAAACAATGATGTAAAGGACTGCCGTGCACGAGAAATGAATAAGCTGGGAATGTAGGACAAATAAAACACATGGCAATTAACTCTCTTTACATCCACCGAATGTAGCCATCATCAACCTCGAGAGCCTGGAGGAAAAAAAAATGGTGAACTTGGGAAAATGAATCCCATCATTGGCTTTGCTTCTTGGAGTTCATTGAGTAAAGAGGGCGGTGAATAAAATTGAAGAACGAAAATTGCTGTGTTTTAAAATAATTCTTAGCTGTGCAAAAAAAGAAAAAAAGAAAAAGAAGAGGAGAATCATTAGAAGCCCCTGGCCATGGAAATTCCGTCGCGAACATGCACCTCAGGACGGACCTGGATTCCCTACCATAATGGTAAGAAATCATTAAAATATGGGCCCCCCTTAACCCCTTAGGTCTTAGCACAGTTAATTGGGTGACATGGGATGTAACACTCGATGGATTAGGAAATTGAGAGGGCCGTGGACCAACTGTGGCGGTATGCATCATTGTGAACTAAAAGTTAGGAATTGATAGGGTGCGATGTGGCGCGGTCACATATCCGAACTTTAGAACAAAATGACGAGCTCACTCTAAGGAACTTGCCTGGATCGAACAAAATAAACTCAACGAAGTAAAGCCGAATGGGTGAATAATTGGACTAGAATTGGAAGGGAACTGTTAAAATGTGTCGAATTTGAGCCCGTGAACTTGATCTGAAATTTATTAAAGGAAAGTCAGATTCGTATGAATTTGGCAAGATAACAACCGAAAAGGAAATCTCTATTTTGCATATTCGGTGTTGATTTTTTGACCGGGATAAATATCCACTTTCTTTTGCCATATATGCACGCATGAGTCGGACAAAAGGGGCAGCAGAGCATATTACAAGAAAAAAGGAAAAGTCACGATTTTTTTCGTGCAGGAAAAGAAATCGACTTCTGTGGACAAGAAAGGAAATAATAAAAAAAGAAATGTGGACTTTTGAATCAGCCCAAGATTCGGCTGACATGGTTTGATATATATTATATTGTATTGTCTTCGGCAAGTGGGATATACATATCAATACATCTACAGGTTTCGAAGAAGTGTGGCTTTTGCATGATTATTGAAAAATTTGCCACCGCGGTTGATCGACAGAGGGACTTCGTCGTGGAGCCGTCGTTGATGCGAAAAGAATCGTTGAAGCACCGCATATATGAGTGCTTGATAGAGAGGTCTTCGTGCCGTTTATGTTCGAAGAAAACGAAGAGGAAGCGTCGGTTTAACGTCGAGTGCTTGGCGAGGTTTATCTTCGTTTGTTCGCGGAATTACATCAAGAGTTCAAGTGTCGAAGCCGATTAAATCTTGAGGTTAGATTTGTGTTTTAATTCATTTGCGAGATTGAGAAAATATTTCGCTAGGAATTGGGGGGTTAAACACTGTGTGCCTTTTTAGATGTAATTGGGGCTGGGAAACACCAATGGTGTGTTTGTGTAACTCGAGTGATCTGTAATCTCCGTTGTATCGCTTGATCTATAGTGGAATCGTTGCTGCTCTCCCCGTGGACGTAGGTCTTTAAGATCGAACCATGTACATCTGGTGTCCTATTTACTTTGCTTGTTCTGTCTATTTTATCGATCGATCGCTTGTTCCGCGCAACAATTGGTATCAGAGCTAGGCTTGCTTGAGTTGAAACGAATCGATGGCAACAGAAGAAGCTAAAGGGAAAATCGACAGATTTGAGGGGAAGGACTTTGGTTTCTGGAAGATACAGATAGAAGATTATTTATATCAGATGAAGCTGCACGAGCCCCTGTCTGGGAGGAAACCAGAAACGATGAAGCAACCCGATTGCGAATTGCTGGATAGACGAGCGATGGGTGTTATTCGGCTGACGTTGGCTCGTAATGTCGCGTTTAATATCGTCAAGGAGAAGATCACTGCGGGTTTGATGAAAGCCTTGTCGGACATGTACGAGAAGCCCTCTGCGATCAACAAGGTCTATTTAATGCGACGTCTGTTTAACTTGAAGATGAGCGAAGATACATCAGTTACTAATCATATCAATGAATTCAATGTCATAGTTAGTCAATTGAGTTCAGTTGAGATTGACTTTGAAGATGAGGTACGTGCTTTGATTCTATTATCCTCATTGCCTGATAGTTGGAATACTATTGTTACTGCTGTTAGTAATTCTTCTGGGTCAACTAGTTTGACGTTTGATGTGATTCGAGATTTAATTCTGAGTGAGGATATCCGTAGAAGAGAATCTGGCAAATCTGTATCTACTGCTTTAGTAGGTGAAAGATGAAGAGCTAGTACTCGTGTTAGCAGAAGTAGTATGAACATGAATAGACGCAGTCGGTCTAGGACTGGCGGTGATGTCTGTTGGAACTGTGGTAAGAGAGGGCATCTTAGAAAAAATTATTTTAAGCTGAAAAATGAAAGGGCTAAGGGAATTGGAGTTGAATCTGCGGATGATATTGCAGTTGTAGCTGAAAATTCTGGGTGTCGATTGTGTATTGTCTGTCACTGAGAATTCGTCATTTGGCGGATGGATTATGGATTCTTGTTGTTCTTTTGATGCTACACCAAACATGAACTGGTTTATTTCTTATCAATGCATTGATAGTAGTAAAGTGCAGTTGGGAAACAACGCTGAATGCGATGTTGTGGGTGTTGGTGATGTTAAAATCAGAATGCATGATGGTATTGTGAGGACATTGACTGAGGTAAGACATATTCCAAAATTGAAAAAAAAACTTAATTTCCTTGGGTGCTCTAGATTCAGCTGGATGCATGTATTTTTCACGAGGTGGAGTTTTGAAGATTGTTCAATGTGCCCTGATAATAATGAAAGGAATCAAGCACAATGGCCTGTGTGAATTTTAAGGTGAGACATTGATAAGTTTCGATCTTGAGACGTCGATATCTGTTCGAGAGTCTAATGGCTACTCGAGGAAGGCCTAGGTGTTTGTGCGAAAGCACAATTTTGATGTTGTTGTCAGGAACGCAGTCGAGAGCTTTGATCGGAATGGAGACTGGTAAGTTGATCAAGCATGTGCGAACTGACAGTAGCATGGAGTCCTGCTCGAAGCTGGTAAATAAATTCTACATGAAAAATGACATAGTGAAACACCATACTAGTGTCAGTAAACCACAACAGTGTGCAGAATTGATGAGCAGAGAGTTACTAGAGACGGCCCGTGAAAAGATCTCTAGTGCTGGTATGGCTGGGAGAATTCCAGCGGATGTGCTTAGTATGGCGAGCTACTTGGTGAATAGATCCCCATCGTCTGCGATTGGATATCGGACTCCCGAAGAAGTGTGGTCAGGTAATGTTGCTGATGATTCTATTTTTAGAATGTTTAATTGCCCGTGTTATTATCGAGTAAGTGATGGTAAGCTCGATGTGGAGGCAATGTGCATATTCCATGGCTATGTACGAGGTGAGCGGGGTTATCAGTTGTGGTACCCGGATATAAATTCACCTGTTTGCAGCAGAGAAGTTACCTTTGACGAGTCTCCAGTACTTCTGGTTAGGAGTGATTGTGGCAGTGTTAATACGGATCTGGGCGGTGTTCAGCTTGAGGTGGAGTTGCAACCAGAAACTCCTGAGTTAGTAGGTACTAGCGTGATAATCGACACAGATGGTGTTTGTAGCGAGGTAGAGCCTATAGAGCCAACAGTTACTATAACTGCTGATATTGACAAGGTACGTTTTCGATTTCCTGACTGATGTGAATGCAACAGTGGGTTTGCTTTATATGTGGTTAAGGAGCTTGTGTTAGATAGTCATTGTGTAGCAGTTAAAAATGCATGTTCAGTTGGTGTTCTGATAAGGTCATCGGTTATGTCGAAGTTCAAGAGCGGCTTGGGCTTGGATGATATTTGTGACGATTGAGCCCATTGGAGCTGTTGGGAGAGTAGCAGGTGAAGTTCGGAATTTTTAGCGAAGCGATTATGATTTGGCTCAAACATCGAGCCAAGGTGGAGATTGTTAAAATGTGTCTCGAATTTGAGCCCGTGAACTTGATCTGAAATTTATTAAAGGAAAGTCAGATTCGTATGAATTTGGCAAGATAACAACCGAAAAGGAAATCTCTATTTTGCATATTCGGTGTTGATTTTTTGACCGGGATAAACATCCACTTTCTTTTGCCATATATGCACGCATGAGTCGGACAAAAGGGGCAGCAGAGCATATTACAAGAAAAAGGAAAAGTCACGATTTTTTTCGTGCAGGAAAAGAAATCGACTTCTGTGGACAAGAAAGGAAATAATAAAAAAAGAAATGTGGACTTTTGAATCAGCCCAAGATTCGGCTGACATGGTTTGATATATATTATATTGTATTGTCTTCGGCAAGTGGGATATATATATCAATACATCTACAGGTTTCGAAGAAGTGTGGCTTTTGCATGATTATTGAAAAATTTGCCACCGCGGTTGATCGACAGAGGGACTTCGTCGTGGAGCCGTCGTTGATGCGAAAAGAATCGTTGAAGCGCCGCATATATGAGTGCTTGATAGAGAGGTCTTCGTGCGGTTTATGTTCGAAGAAAACGAAGAGGAAGCGTTGGTTTAACGTCGAGTGCTTGGCGAGGTTTATCTTCGTTTGTTCGCGGAATTACATCAAGAGTTCAAGTGTCGAAGCCGATTAAATCTTGAGGTTAGATTTGTGTTTTAATTCCTTTGCGAGATTGTGAAAATATTTCGTTAGGAATTGGAGGACTAAACACTATGTGCGTTCTTGGTGTAATTGGGGCTGGGAAACACCAAGGGTGTGTTTGTGTAACTCGAGTGATCTGTAATTTCCGTTGTATCGCTTGATCTATAGTGGAATCGTTGCTGCTCTCCCCATAGACGTAGGTCTTTACGACCGAACCACGTACATCTGGTGTCCTATTTACTTTGCTTGTTCTGTCTATTTTATCGATCGATCGCTTGTTTCGCGCAACAGGAACAATTCCATATGAGGGGAAAACCAGCATGACTAGCTCTGGTAGGGTTAATCAGCCAGCGATCATGACAATGAGAGGAAGCACATTCCATTTTGAAGTAGAAGAAAAAAGGGGGAAATTGCTGGAGCTCTGGTCAGCTCTCAGTCTCTCTCCTTTACGTAATAAGCCGCAAACCACAATCAATCTTCCACCCTCGCCAAAAAGAAATCAAGTCGTCTCATCACTTCAAGATCATGAACCTTCGTCGGAGATCAATCCATCTTTTTCGTCGCCACCAACGAACAAGGCGAGTTAAATTCTGTCCCTCTCACCCTCATTTGCTTCACTATATACATTCACCCCCTAATTAGGAAACTTGAGCGGGCAAAGCGAGGGATTTGGCGACTTTGAGTTAAATTAGCAAAATTTTGGATGTAGCAATGGTTTTGAATGGCATAGGAATCATTGGCTGAAAGTAGAATTCAATACCGTAGTAGGGGGAGTAATCGGGTCCTTGAATTGCATTGTTCATTGACTAGTAGCCCTTAACTGGTGGACAAGTTTGTAATGAAATAAAGTAGACAAGACCGGCTGTGTAATGCGCGTGGAAAGGCAAGCCAGTGTCGGAAATGAATTTACCCGGTAGTGATCTTAGTTTTAGTGGTCGGTATGTCTTAGATATCACAGTGGGAGACTGGAGCTACAGGTTGGTGGGGACGACACTTTCTCTGTCTCGCAGGTTTCAGCGTAGGCCGACAGAAAAATGGCTCGTTTGAGTTCATCCGAAAGGCAAATTGAGCTCCGTTTTCTCCCGCATGAAGATCACGAGGAATGTGGATATGTGATCAGATTTCCCAAGAGGTTAATCAAATCTTGTGGGTTGTATCAGAACAGAAGCTGGACGAGGAGACCACCGCGTGTCCGATGGAATTCGACCTTCGTTTTCCTCCGTACACAACCCTAGGCAAGTGAACTTCTATCCTTACTACTATGTCGCTCATTTATCGTTTATTTAAGCATGAATCATTGATGTTTAAAATGGGTATGTCAGTCGATGAATTGGCTCACTTAGTGAGGATCTAGAATCTGGGGGTTGATGATGAGGCTAGGACGAATTATACACATGGTTGCCAGTGTTCTTATAAACTGGTACTTAGTTGTGATGTGTAGAAGTAGCTGCGAGCGAGTGAACCCTCTAATTCAACACTGGTTGGGCGTTGACTCTGTTTGCACGATTTGGAACTTGATACGTTAGTTTTCCTTGAGGTCTGAGTGAACTAATTTGATGGACAGATTCTTATTGAGGGCGTCGGGCCGTGTTGGTTGTGAGGGTTAGGACTCGCCATGGTTACGACGGGCTTTGCTTGAGTTGCTTATTGATATTATTAGCACATAGAACATTATTAAATGTTGAGATATGGGAATTCCTGAGTGGCTTGATGAAATTGAGGTCATTTGAATTGAGTTGGCTGCAAGTTATGTGTCGATTCACAGGAGAGTTTTTTTTTTTCCAAAATAATTTTAAAAAATAAAATATTTACTAAATTAGATTTGTAAAATTTTTATTTACAAATTTAGGCCTCGCGCACTGGTCGTAGTAGCGCGCGAGACCCGCGCGCCAACTCAAGCAGCGCGCAGTGCTTGCGCGCTGGTGAGGTCAGCGCGCAAGTGCTTGCGCGTAGCCTTGTGCAGCATTTAAGTGTTTTTTTAGTTGCTCGGCACTTTTGAGTGCCGAGCACCATTACCTTTATTATTATTATTATATTTTAATCATTTTTTATTTTATTTTTCTTGTTTTCTTTTAATTTTTTTATTATTCAATTTGTTTTCAATTAATCATTTTTTAATATATATTTTTCTCGTCGCTCTGTTGCCCCATTGCCTCGCTCGTTCGTTTGTTCGATGACGCGCCTCGATTCCGTGGTCCTGTTGCCTCGCTCGTTTATTCATTCGTTCATTCGCTTGATGACGCGCCTCGATTCCGTGACCATGTTTTGCTACCATGCCCGGGCCGTGACTGCTTGCCTTTCTGTGATGACCCTTGAAATGGAGAAATAGCCGGTGGAAAACTTACGCTGCTTTCTGCTTGCCTGGTGAAAAATTTCTTCCTTTTCGCAACCGAATGATTTTTAGTCTTGCAATGTTCGAGGATGGGAAACTTCTTGGTGATTTACCAGGACTAGCAGATGCATAAATAACGCCATAACTCGTATAATCTCCCTCAGACTTAATTGTGCTTCGGCTCCACAAAAATAAAAATAAAAATAAGTGAGTCGGGACTCGTCATCGTGTTGCACGAGCAAGGGAATGAACGAGTGAGGCGATACGGCTACGGAGCTGAGGCACGTCATCGAGTGAGGTGACGAGGTCGCGGAGTGACGAGGAAAAAGAAAAACGAGTGAGTGAACGAATGAACGAACGAGCGAGGCAATGGGGCCACGGAATCGAGGCGCGTCATTGAATGAACGAACGAGCGAGGCAGTGGGGCAGCAGAGAGACGAGAAAAATATATATTAAAAATGATTAATCGAAAACAAATTGAATAATAAAAAATTTAAAATAAAAAAAGAAAAAGAAAATAAAAAATGATTAAAATAAAATAAAAAAGGTAATGTTGCTCGGCACTCGCAACTAAAAAAACACTTAATTTTTTTTAAATGCCTTGTGCAGCACAAGGCTGCGCGCAAGTGAGGTCAAGCACTTGCGCGCTGACCTCACCAGTAGCAGCGCGCAAGTGCTTGTGCGCTCTCCTTAGCCGCGCGCAGTGCTTGCGCGTTGCTTGAGTTGGCGTGCGGGTCTCGCGCGCTGCTACCCCCAGCGTGCGAGACCCAAATTTGTAAATAAAATTTTTACAAACCTAATTTGGTAAATATTTTATTTTTTAAAATTATTTTGGAAAAAACCCCTTCACAGGATAGGTACGATCCTAGTTTATCACGAGAGTTGTAGTGTGGGTCCTTGGGCTCGCACAATGATTAATTATATACGCACTTTGCTATAAAAGGTTACGTTAGATTGAAATAATTGATACTTGTATTATTGTATGGTATGTGCATATGCATTGCATTAGCATTACATTGCATTCTGGCGTTGAGGAGGAGGAGTGGAGGAATAGCCACAGAATCAAATGAATTCCCCAAAGGAGCCGAGATGCCATGGCATGTGGCGCCAAGTGGACTGTGATAAACTTCGCGAAGCCTCAGAGTGAGAATCCCATGACGGGGAGTTGTCATGGGAAGACGGCCAGTGAGAGCCGGATAAATATATTCAATTACGAGTCGGGAATTGACTCGGGTTCGATAATGGTAACCAATGTACAAGGGGGACATGCATTCACTCATTTGCATCTTACATGTTCATGTCATATATGAATCCACATGTGAGATATGTGATTTATGAATTGATTGCCAAGTTAGGTATGGGTTCCCATAGTGAGTCGAGCAAGCATTACATTGATTAGATCTACTTGCTGGGTTTTGAATATGAGTTGAAAATATAAGGGAGATTGGTCGAGAAGTCACCAATTGGTCGTGGAATGGAATCAAGATTAATAGTAGGGGTGTGCATGGTCCGGGCCGGTCCGGTCCCGCCATGAACCCGAGGACCGGACCAATAGTCCGGTCCCCATACTTTCGGGACCATGGACCGGACCGGGACCGAACAGGACCAGGACCGTCGGTCCGGTCCGGTCCCGGCCCGGTCCTGGTCCCGGCCCAACCTCTACAAAGCCATACAAACAAGTGCGTAAGACATCAATGACACCCTGGCAAAACATAGATCGGCAGGCAAAAGGCATGCCATACTAACCAAATGCATACATCGACAGAGACATGAACAACAGTTAGACATCAATCCACACATGTTCTCTCAAACAAACGAGTTTATAACTGGGAAGCGGGATTCAAAAGACAACCTCCAAGATGAAACAATATGTCAAAATTTATCGTCGGTTAACCTCACGACGACTCCACAACGCACCATCCCGTCTCCCATCACTTTCACGTCGACGAACTAGGCCTCACCACCCCAAAGCTATCGTTGTCCTCACCAAGAACCATCGGAAGAGGACCAAGGAGTCTGTCCTCCGTTTTGTTTTCAATTTCTTTTGTAATTATATACATTTTTATATATAAATAATTATATATTATTGACGGTCCGGTCCGGGCCGGGCCGGTCCGGTCCCAACACAAGAACCTGAGGACCGGACCGCTCAGTCACCGGTCCCATTTATTGGGACCGGGGACCAACCATCCACCTCAAGGACCGGACCAACCCACCCGGTCCGAGCCGGTCCCGGGCCGATCCGGTCCAGTTTACACACCCCTAATTATTAGGGCGTTCAGCCTCGAGGTTGGTGGAAAGGAATTTGTGGCTCCTGAGGTTCATAGGGTTATCCATTATAGCTCGACCATCTTGAATACCTCTTGGTCTTCAGATCATAGATGTTGTGCTTAGGTTCTATTGCTTGCCTACTTAGCAAGATCTATTTAACTAAATGAATGAATGGATGACCTAGTCGTTAGGCTAGAAGTTCTACTTGCTGAGCTATGGTTAGTTTACCCTTGTTTAGGGACTATCTTTTCAGATACTTGGATAAAGAATGAGATCGAGCCATGAAGAATGTGGCGAAGATGAAACTTGCTGATGATGCCAATAAGATGAGAGTAATAATCGCATTTTGTGATATTTGAACCGTTGTAATGAACTTTTCAAAAAGGAATATGTATTTGTACCATCTAGACGTGGGCGGTTCCGGTTCTGGTTCCACAAAAAGGCGGAACTGGCGGTTTTTGGTTCTGGATCCGATTCCGGTTTCGAACTTTTAATTTTATTTTTAAAATAATAAATAATGAAGTAAAATTAATAAATTATAATCAAATTGTACATTGTAATAAAATTTGAAAAAGAAGAAGAAGGGAGGAATGAGCTTGAACTTAATGAATTATCATTAAACGCCTATATATCTTCTTGGGGATAGAAGAATCAAAGCCCATGTAGTTCTCTTACCTTTGGTAACCCCAGCTTACCTTATCTTCAATCGTCACTAGTCACTACCCGTTGTTGTGGTGACGGTAGTATCTCCACATTCTTCACTGAAGAATTCGTGTTCTTAATCCAACTCTTGTTGTCGAAATTTAGCCTTTATCCAATCATTGACACAAGCTTGAATCTCCACACTTTTCGGACTTAATCTTGAACAGCGAGAGTCCAAAATTAATCATTTAACGCTAAATGCTTGTTCAACAAGGGTCGCTAATATCTGTCTTGCGATGAGGGAGGGAACTGGAAACTGAGTTGAATAGTTCTTCTACCACTTAAGAATCTTGAAATCTGCGCTGTGTTTAGAATCACTAAACTCAAAAGCAATTGTTAAATAGTTTTCTAATTCGGAAATACTACCTGTTGTCCCCTTCTTCTTTTTTTGCCTACTCATGAGCATTTTATACCTTCTACTAAGTGAAACACCCGCATCGCTTCGTGAGATACTATGTTGGGCAGATCCACTGTCACTTAAACCATATCTACTACAAAATTCATTATATAATACTATTATAGCTTCTTTAACCTCTCCTTGTATAATTGAAATATTTATTGCTTCATCCAAATGTAAACAATCATAATAATAATCCCTAAGATAATCTAATAAACCATCTACTTTAGTACATGAATCGAAAACAATACCAACTAAATAGAAAAGAGGAATGTTGAAATAATAATACAACATTTTTCTCGCATTACTAAAATACTCGAAGTTAATTCAGTATCTTTTTCATATTCATTAAAAACACCAGCAATATTAACACACTCTATTAAAAATAAATGCATAGTAGGATAATAAAAACCAAATAAAGTATTAGTAGCATCATTAAAAACTTTCAAAAAATCTAATTTTTTTTTTGCAAACGTCCCAATGTTGCGAGAGTAAAGCAATTTCGGAAACAATATTCGAAATAAAGAAACATAATAAATCTTTGTAATCAAAAGTTTCAAAAAGCATCTCGTAGGTAGAATTCCAACGAGTCGGAATATCTTTTGGAAACTTTTTTGCCTTTCTCCCATGTTGTTTACAAAATTTGCCCCATGCTTTCATAAAATGACGACGGCTCCATAAATAGCTAATTGCACTCTTTATTGGGTTAAGAGAAGTTACAAGAACTCGTAAACCACCTTGTACACATAAATTCAAAACATGGCAAGCACATCTAATGTGAAAAATTGTCTGCCAAAAAAGGGTTTACAAATTTTTTCTAACTCGGGAATGGAAGCAGTATTTGCGGCGGCATTATCAAAACCAATTGAAAAAACTTTATTAACCAAATCATATTATTCTAAAACTTGTTTAATTATTCTATAAATATTATGGGACGTATGCCTTTCAGGAAAAACTCAAAATGCAAGAAGTCTTTTTTGAATAACCCAATCATCACCTATCCAATGGCATGTGACACCCATATAAGAATTAATATTCCAAGAATCAGTCCAAATATCACTACCTATATGTACACCTCCATCGAATTCTCCAAAAAAATTTATCAATTTCTTTTTTTTTTATAAACCCGGTCAAGTTTGCGTTTAACAATAGTTCTCGAAAAAGATGGTGCTTGCGGAACCAACGCAATGTTTATCAAATATCTAAAATTAAAAATTTCACCAATATTAAACGGAGCATGATCAATGGCAACATATTCAGCTAATGTTTATTTATAAAGTGCATTAGTGAAACGAAATAAAGGATGATGGTTAGGATTGGCGTACTCTGAAATTTATTATTAGCTAGTGTCGATCCCCGCTTACGTTGGATGTTTTTTCGCCAGATGCCGACGAAATGTTCTGTAGCCATCTTCTTTACCAAGTTTGTATGTTTGCGGACAATATTTACAGTTTATATCAAACTTGTCTTCATTTTCATTCCATACCTTATTGAAGTGTAGCCATAAGTCGGATGTACCCTATCGGCTCTTTCGTCCCGGCTCCTTTGCTATCGACGTTTCTTCGACACCAGTAGGAGGATGAAGACTTTCTTGAGTTGGGACGTACTCGGCGTTGGGATTGGGAACATAGTTGATATTAACATCGTCGTCTGCCTAACATGCATATTTATGATAATCATATGTAGGAACAAGATAATCAGATTCTCCCATCGGGCTCTTTCCCTTTCTAGCATTTCCTCTTTCACTTGCCATTTTTTGAGAGAATTGATCGGAAAGTTGATTCAAAGAATTAAGATGGAATTGAAAGAGAATATCGGATTGAGACAATTTGAGAGTATTGGAGAGAATTGAGAGAAATTGTGAGAAAAATGAAGATGGGAAGCCCTCCCATTTATAGAATTTTATTTTTTCTTAAAAAAAGAAAATTGTAAAGGTGGCCGTTGCAATTCCAAGGCCCGAAGAGGGAGGCGGACCCCACGTGGGGCCTGCTTGGCCAGGGGGAAGACGACTCTTCCCCAAGCAAGGTGGGCCCCAAGGGAAGAGGAGAGCCAACGCCTTTTTTTTTTGCAGTTTGGAACCGAGCCCGGAGTTCCGGGCCGGTTCACGAATTTATGGAGCCGGAATTGACCCTTGAAGGTCGATTTCGGTTCCGGGCCGGTTTCGGGTTCACGGTTCCGAATGGCCACATCTAGTACCATCCACCTGTAAATTTCAACTTAATTAATATTCGAAGTCCTCCACCGCATGAGAATATTTACCTAGTAATGATATTACTTCGATGTGATGGCTTGGGACATCACGGCTCTGCTTGTAGTACTCGAAGTGGGGGTGCTATATCTTTCATCCTTAAAAAAAAGGAAAATTAATTTTCATAAAATAGCAAGGAAAAGTGTCAGAAAACTCATAAAATAATTGCATTTATGCTAATTTAATCGTAAATCTTTTGAAATAAAACTAATATAGTCTTTTTGATTAATTTTGGATGGATATCGTTGACATGGTTGCCGAACAGCCTATGTGGCACGATCGGCGATGATGTGGATATTTTCTCAATAATATTTTATTTTGATATTTTTCTTTCTCTTCTTCATTTATTTTTTTGGTCTCTTTTTTCTAGATTTCTTTGGTGGCCGATGAGGGTGGCCCTCGTTGGGGCGACAATGAATGTCTATCGACCAGGCCAAATTTGGGGAGGCCAAACTTGGCCAAGCGACGGTTGGCTTGTCAGCCCAGACAAGGCCGACTCTACTTGTGGCGATGAGCGCCACCCTTTCTCAGGCGAGGCCAACCCTAGCTGGCCACGGTGTCACGTAGGCTATTCGACATCCACATCACCTGTCCAAATTTAATTGGAAGGATTGAATTGGCTTTATATCAAAAGATTTAGGACTAATATGACATTATCAAAAGGTTTATGACTAAATTGACACCAACGCAATAGGTTTAAAATTTTTCTGACACTTTTCTCTAGAATAACCTTTTGCAAGAGGGTCTTATTAGCTTATATTGTCCCGAGCAATGAATCTCGTGTCAGGATTTTGAACATCTTATGCATGAGGGATGTGCCTAAAGTATGAGGATCCGGATCCCTTGCCAAGGAAAACCTTGGCAGGGTGATCCCCGCCCTTCACGTGGCTGCCTAGGAAAAACCTTGGCAGGCGATCCACGCCCAAAGTATGATGTTAAATTGGTTTGACGTATACAACGCTTGTCATTTAGCGATTGATTAAGGTAATTTTACGCGAGATTTTAAATTTAAATCTATTCTAAGACACACGAACACTATCCTAAATAACTAAAAGACACACAAAACCCTAGCCGAACTTTTGGGATTCTCATTTCAATGAACATGCTACATAATAATCTGAGAATCGTCTTGCCTAATCATGCAATAGTCATCAATCACTTCCTGAGAATAGTAAAAGCGAGTCTCATAATGGATTATACAGTCGCGCCTTGAATAATGAACGGCAACCCAACACTAGCCCCACGCCATAAGAAGTGGCATATGGTCCTCCGTGGAAGCCCTTTTGACTTTCAAACTCAGAAATGACGGGCCGATCCGGTAGAGACTTACCTCCTCCCCAGACCCTTAAAAAAATTAGTTGTACACTGTTGATGAGATTTATCGCACCCCGAATCAGAATAATCAAATAGAAATCAAGAAAAATAGGCATAAGTACAATTTTAGTGCCAAAAGTTGTGTACGGAGATCACTTTAGTGCTAAAAGTTTCAAACGGATCACTTTGGTGCCAAAAGTTGTGTACGTATATCACTTTAGTACCAAAAGTTTCAAACGGATCACTTTAGTGCCAACTTTTTTTTTAAAACGATCACTTAAGTGTCAACTTCTTTTAAAAATGATCATTTTTAGTGCCAACTGGCCCAACTCTGTTGTGCCACGTCAGCTTAAAAAATAATAAAAATAACACGTGTCGGATTTTCAACGAGCCACGTCAGCTCTAACACTAAAAGTGATCGTTTTTAAAAGAAGTTGGCACTTAAGTGATCGTTTTTAAAAAAAGTTGACACTAAAGTGATCCGTTTGAAACTTTTGGCACTAAAGTGATATCCGTACACAACTTTTGGCACTAAAAGTGTACTTTTGCCAGAAAAATAGGCGACGTACAGTTTACCTAGGTTCACCCCAAAATAGGGTTACGTCCTGCAAATAGATCTCACTATGATGTTTATGTTTAAGCAACAACTCGTTACAATGATCAACAAAAACGAGCAAAATATATATGCCATAAACGGGCCTAAAACTTAAACCTATCTGAAACCTCTTTAATCCCATAACATATAGGCCAACTCAAAATAAAGCCTAAACTCATTGTTGTTTCGGGGGCACTGCCCCCGAATCCCTGCTTGCTCACCGACGAGCGGGGCAACCGTCCACTGACTGGGCAATGGGACACTAGTGTTGGTGGCGTTGCCTCCGAACCCCCGCATCCTGCGCGCAGGGGTCATTTATTGTCGGATAACACTTCAGTTTCTTTAAGCTCACGTGGACGTGCCCGGTGTGAGAAATAAGGGCTTAGAAATATTCGTCAAATCCAACAATTGTTACTCACTGTCGCGACCTAAAATTCGATTTTGAATTCCAAGTTAATGGATTATTAGGTTAATTAGATGAATTAACTAACCTAATACGGACTCTCCCAAGCCCTACCAATTCGCAACTTACGTTTCAGTCAATGATTTTTACTTCAGGAGTCGCCACTAATCTTTTTTGATAGGTAGATTAGATACCTAAATAAAGTACGGGAGAATACTTTATTTTCTGCTAACTAGAGATTTAGGTTCGGCGACTTGATTATGTTAATTTTTCAATTAACACCCTTTCGGTACTATTTTTGTGAAAATTTTCTTGATTGGCAAATTCAATTGATTTCACTTGAAGATCAAGGTGCAATTTCCTTTTTTGGGTTTTCTGGATTAAATGAATGCTATACAAAATGCAACTATATGGCATGAGACTATATGACACGAAAATGGTCATGCATGATGACTTTGAAAAAAATCAAATGCAAGAAAGAAGGCAAAAGTACACTTTTAGTATCAAAAGTTATGCATGGAGATCACTTTAGTACCAAAAGTTTTAAACGGATCACTTTAGTGCCAAAAGTTATGTACGGAGATCACTTTAGTTCCAACTTCTTTTAAAAAACGATCACTTCAGTGCTAGAGCTGACGTGGCTCGTCGAAAATCCGACACGTGTTATTTTTATTATTTTTTAAGCTGACGTGACACATCAGAATTGGCACTAAAAATGATCGTTTTAAAAAAAAATTGGCACTTAAGTGATCGTTTTTTAAAAAAGTTGGCACTAAAATGATCCGTTTGAAACTTTTGGCACTAAAGTGATCTATGTACACAACTTTTGGCACTAAAGTGATCCGTTTTAAACTTTTGGCACTAAAGTGATCTCCGTACATAACTTTTGGCACTAAAAGTGTATTTTTCCCCAAGAAAGAATGTGAATTATAACCTAAATGACATGTGACATGGTAATGCATGAGCTTAGATGACATGCACCAATATCGTGTTAAGATTATGAATCTACTTAAAGACCTGCAAGGGAGATCTTTCATCCATATGGAAACCTTACCTGAAGTTTTACCAATTGTAAATGAGTCCCCCATCTCCCTTTCACCTCCACCTGAACTTCGCAAATCCTCAGCTTCTAAGATCGACTATCTTTATGAGGTTGCCTACTCTGAAGATAGCAAGATCTCTGAAACACATCTTCCACTCATTAATCCTTACTCAGCCTTTGCTAAGCCTTCTTCTTTCTCTCCTATCCGTTCCATCAAACACCTCATTCGACATACTCCTCGCTCTGTTAAGGAATATGTTCAATCCTCTAAGTTTGATCAGCACCACATCTTAGCCACCCAGCAAGAGCAGTTTGTTACTCTTCAAATCCCTCAAGAGTTCCCTCTTCAATGGGCTCAACAGGGGTTTACCCATCTCCATTTTGGAGCCATTCGACTTGCTCTATCCTTTCATGGCCGTAAAGGTCTTCCTGTTGTGGCACGCATCGCTTTGCTTGATAATCGTTTTCTCGACTATCAACATGCTTGTATTGGGACTATCCAAACGACACTAAATGCTGGCACAGTCTTTGTGACTCTTTTCCCAAACTTCAACGTGGCCCTAGCAGATCCCAGTCTGTTAACAGCTTTGAAGGTCCAGCTGCAGATTACTAGCGCTCCACAGACTCATAATGCTATTGCTACCACTTTACATTACCAGATGGTTTATCGAGTCCAGAATCATGCCAAAGATCTCAACCTCCCAGGAACCGATGAAGCACTTGTCATTTCCGTAGATCGAGATTAAACTTCTTGTGTCCATGTCCCAAGACAGATCCCACGAGATCAGCTTGTTAAGCTACTTCTAGATACGTGGGTCACCAATTATGAGAGGTTGCACAACAATTCACAGCCGGTCCGATCTTCTGAACCCCAGTTCACAAAAAAGAAAGATAGTACTGTTACCATCAAGTTTGCCAAAGAAAAAGAAGATGCTGCTTCATCATTTCCATCCTTTCCAACCATACTATGTTTCACCCATTGCTCATCTGAAATAATCAGTATGGAAAGTCCAGATTCTAAACAATTCATTCATTCCTTTAATACCCAAGGACAACCCATCCACTATTACAAGGATCCTTCTGGACATTGTTACTGGGATACTGATTGTGCGTGTACATCATGTACTAGCACAGAAGAAGAAGATGATAGACCCTCTTCAAGGCGAAAGAAGAAAAGAGATTCCTTGTATCAAAGGTATCTTGATGGGGACCCTACTGTTGGTCCGCTCGGACAAGATAGTGGACGATGGCAATATATGGTACAATACGACTCGCCTCAACCTCCTCAGGTATTGATACCAGAATCCTCATGTAAATCAGACCTTCCTCCTCCATCATCACCTCCATCTCCATCTTCACCACTACCCACCAAAAAATCAGTCACTTCTTCTTTCTATAGGCCTATCCAAAAGTGGGTAAAGAAAAATCCTTCTTTTCCCATCAAACTCCCAGAGCCATACAAGTGTGCACCACTTCCAGAACCCCCTCCTATCTTACAAAGTATCTACATGCTCTAACCTGAAGACTTCCCCCCACTTGCCTCATTTGGCTCCGGCCAAACCAGTTCTGCAAGCATCAAGTTCCCGCTAGTCGAAAGCTTCTCTAATCCACAAAAGAAATTCTTCCACTCTCCAAAAGTACCTTCCCCAAATGAGCTCGACGCTTTTGGAAGAAGAAAACCACCTCCTCCTTCGGATGCTGTACTAAACTGGCAAACGGAGAATGCACTTGCTCAAAACCAAGCAATTGGTAAAGTGATCGAGGATACTGCCTTGATAAAAAAAATGCTTGAAGATTTCCAGAAGCGGCTGCATCTGTTAGAAACACAACAGATTCCTCAGAGTCATTTCATGGAAGATCAAACTCTTGAGATTGACAAACTCAAGCAGCAGATTCAAATACTGGAAGCACAGCTTGCTGAATCCCAGCAACCTAGACCTTTATTCTCCACTGACCATTTGTTTTCACCTATACAAGGGTCCCCAGCTCGATCTGCAAGATCCTCTTCATAATTTGCAGAACTCCTTAAGTCAGCTCCACCAGCTCCTACCACAAATGTTTGAGCCCTCCGTGCTCAATTGAAAGAAATTGAAAGGGAAAAAGCCCGTGGGAAGAGAAAGACATCCTTTCCTACCTCTTCTGCCCCTCCAAAGTCAAAACCTCATCATACACCACTGTCGCGACCCTCTCGAGATTCGCCATGGGCTCTCAAGGGCTAATGGGCCGTCCAGTCTGGTTGGACGCGGGCCTCTCCCAAGGCCTGTTACCCAAATCGCAACGGAGGTATACGTAGTCGACCTTCAGTGTGGTCTAGTGACATGTGCTAAGTGTGCATGCCATGGAGTCGCCACCAATCATTTTTTGGAGGGTATGATTGGACCACCCTATTGAATAGTCGGGAGTTTCTATTCAATTCTACGATAACCAGAGAAATGGGTTCGGGGACTTAGTTACGTCAACTGTCAGAGTTGACGCCCTTTCGGTACCTAAGTTGATTGAATTTTCTGCAATTTTTCTCAATTTGTTTTTGAATTTTTCCTTAATAATTCACTTTTTTTTATTTGATTTTTTTTTAAATTTCCTGAAAATAAGTCCCAACTGAACGGTCCCTAACTCGCCACGTGGCGTCTCGGTGACAATCGAATCATTTTAATTTTTGTAAAATTTGAGATTCATTTCTTTTAATGTTAAAAATATTTTTTATTTTGAAAATCATCGGATCACGACACGTGGCTCATCTGCAACCATCCAATCTAGCATTTTTTGTTTTTATTTTTATAGGACGCAACACAATGCAAAAAAATAAAGAAGATATTAAGTCATTATACAACATAAACATAAGCAAAGGAGATGGGATCCGGTGAATTTTACGACGTCGGAGTCCGTCGGTGCTCGTGCAACAATGTGTGAGGGGTATATACCACCAGCAGGAGGCTCGGCCTTCCGATTCTGGGGTAGCACAATATAATTTATAGAAAATAAATAAATAAAACACCTTGGACACCAATAGGAGGCTTAGCCTTCCGATTCTGGGTCTTTTATGCGAAATATAGAAATGCTATGACATAAAGTAAATACACAGCAAATATTTAGACACCAACAGGAGGCTCGGCCTTCCGATTCTGGGTCTTTTATGCGAAATATAGAAATGCTATGACATAAAGTAAATACGCAGCAAATATTTAGACACCAACAGGAGGCTCGGCCTTCCGATTCTGGGTCTTTTATGCGAAATATAGAAATGCTATGACATAAAGTAAATACACAGCAAATATTCAGCAACCTTAAAATTCCAGAACATAGCCTATCATCTTAGGAAGCCATCACCGAAAATTTTACCTTAAAAGGAGTCCAAATGAGTGAGATATGACCACAATACCTCAATTCGCTCGATTTTCGTCGACTGTGATGGTCAGAGGGGGGCGCAAAGGTCGCCGGAAGGGCTGATCGTGGAGGACGACGGCGGCGGCAGAAACTGGTCGTTACAGGGTCAGCAGCGACCTTTGCTCATTCAAACGGCTCCATCGGACGAATGGCTTGGCCAAATGAGCCTTATAATATATCCCTGGAAAGATAAGACGATAAGCTTTCTATTGGAGGTGGTTTCATCTCGACCTGATATTGGACGACGGAGTTATGACCGGAACAGTGAGATGGTTCGGGAAAGGGAGAGGAGAGAGGAAGAAGAAGAAGAAGAAGAAGAAGAAGAGGAAGAGGAAGAGGAGGAGGGGGAAGAGAGAAGGAGATGATGAGGGGGAGGAGATAAATAGGCAGCGGGAAGGAGAGAGGGAGTGGGGAGAGAGAGAGAGAGAAAGAAAAAAAAATATAATAATAATAAAATAAAAAAATAAAAAAATAAAAAAAGTAAAAATAAAATAAAATAACAAAAAGAGAAGACAAAATCATTAGTCCCCTTTTCCTTTTAAATGATGATGTTTCCCTCCTTTTCCTTTTAATCATTACTAATATTTTTGTCAAATTCAATTTTATGGTGATCAGAGAACACCTAAAATCAAACCTGAATTTTACTATTTATGAGGTTAGAAAATAGATAAAATAAAAATAAAAATACCAACTATTTTTATATATCTTTGTGACCTCAAATATTATTTTTCTTGATTTTCTTGATTTTCTTTTTCTTTTTTTTCTTTTTTTTTGTATTTTTCGAAAATATATATAAAAAAAATGAAAATTATGAAAATTATTTTTTTGGTCAAAATGGTTCATTTAGCTTGGCTAAGGTCACCAAAATTGATTTTTCAATTTTTTCAACTTTTTATGGATTTTCTATGAATTTTCAAAATAAAAATAAAAATAAAAATAAAAATAAATAAAAAAAGTTGATCAAAATTTAGGTGTCAACAACCACCAAATTCTCCTACTCATCTTTCCCAGTCTCTAATGGTCTCTAATCCACTTGAGAATTTTCTCAGGCACCAAGTTCAGTCCATTTCCATAGTCAAATCTGTTCCTCACACCCCCGACCCAATTTCTTCTGAATCTGATGACTCATGCTCTTCTGACTCCTTCCAAGATTCTTTCTATGTAAACCCTACTCCCAAGATCATGATGGCAGATCCAAACCCCCAGGAAGAACATATGGCTGAACCAGAGGTAACTTTTCCTCCAGAAGCTGGTTCAAGTTCGGCCTCTGCACCAAAGTCATACTTCTCGTTTGATGATATCCCATATCGAAAATGGCCTAATCGGCTTCAAGAATTCCATGTCTGGATGATGGCACGAAGCCTGACGGAACATAGTACTTATGAAGTCTTGCTTGAATTCACCACCAAACTCACAGGAGCCTTGACGGATTGGTGGAAATCAGTTTCGTCACAAGATCAGATTGCCTTCTTGACCATGACGCTAGAAGAAGCAATACAGATCATCCATATGTACTTCGTTCGTCAACTAGCAAATGAGAAAGAACTCAAGCGAAAAGAGTTTTTCGAAAGGAAATGCTGTTCTACGTTCAGGAAATATCTCGATTATCATTTCAGAGAGATGATCAAATTGTTCTACCACCTTGGAGCAGATGTAAATCTTAAGCCCGTTTTCTTGGCATCCATTCCCAAGGAAATTAGTGATGCAGTTGAAAAGATTTTCCAGTCAGAAAAACGAACGATCCAACAAGTCACGTTTGGAGAACTCCAACAAGCTGTACATGTCGCCATTGAAGATTTATACAGAAAGAAGGAAATGTTCCAGTCTTATCTTCGGCAGAATCAACATTTGGACAAAGCTTGCCGTCGTCCAGAATTGAAGATCAAGTGCTCTAATAATTGTAGTGATCCGTCCTGTTTGGGTCATAAGAAGAAACATCACTTCAAATGGCTTTCTTTTAGGAAGCCCAAAAAACATGGCAAGAAGTGGAAATTTTTGAAGAAAAAAGGGCGCTCTCACAGAACCAACAAGAGGAAGTTCGACAGATACTACATCTGTAACAAAAAGGGGCATTATGCAAAGAAATGTCCACAAGCGAAGCGCCAGGGAAATTATATGATTCACAAGATTTCCCAGACCACTCGTATTTCCCTCAGTGATGAAGATATTGAATCAGTCTTCTCTGATGAAGATGAACCATCTCCTAATACCCTCTGTGCTATTCAAGCATACTCCTCTGACTCAGATGATTCTCCAGGAGAAATCTTTGCTTTCTTCCCTACTGAACATTCTGATTTACTCCATCTCAAATCTCCAATTCTCCACTCCATACATTCATGTTCATATATTTGCCTCTGAATTCTCGAAACATATCCAGGTTATAGCTCTCATAGACACTGGAGCTGCTGCTTCTTTAATGGATACAAAAATACTTCCTGAGACTTTCTGGTCCTTTTATACCAGATACTTCACCTCTGCCTCTGGAGATACTTTTGCCACCAAACTTCGCAGTAAGCCAGTGACTCTTGAAATCTTCCTTCAGTGTTCCATCACCACCAAAATTCTTGGTTGTCAGTCTCATGATAAAGATCTTATCATTGGGTGGGATATTATTTCCCAGCTACCCAAGCTCAAAATCGTTCCTGATGGACTCAAATTCGAAGACTAGTTTAAAGAATTTGTAGACATCCAAAGACTCTTTGTCATACAACCAGAAATACTCGATCCCATCACCCAAACTCTGTTGTCATGCTGTGCAGATTTCCACTCCCAATTTTCCCAGAATTGTTCTAACCCTCTTTGAAAAAATCCCGACTTCTTTGTTCGTCTGCCTTTTAAGAAAAGTGAAGATGTCAACCCAACAAAGGCCAGTCATTCTGGCATGAATCCTGATCATCTTGCTCTTGCCCAGAAAGAGTGTGTTGAACTCCTTGCTCAAGGTCTTATTGAACCCTCAAATTCCCAATGGGCTTGTGAAGCTTTTTATGTCAATAAAAGAGCTGAACAGAATCGAGGAAAGCTCAAACTTGTTATCAATTATCAGCCATTAAACACATTCCTTCAGGATGACAAGTTCCCTCTTCCTCACAAAAATTCTCTTTTCTCCAGCTTAGCCCAAGCCAAAATCTATTCCAAATTTGACCTAAAAACAGGATTCTTGCAGATTGGAATACATCCTGATGATCGTCCCAAAACAGGATTTTGTATCCCAAATCAGCATTTTCAATGGACTGTTGTCCCATTTGGCCTCAAGACTGCCCCGCCTCTTTTCCAAAAGGCCATGTGTCGAATCTTCCAGCCCTTGTTGGCTCATGCCCAGATCTACATTGATGACATTCTCCTTTACAGTCCAGACGAAGATTCCCACTGTTTGGTCCTTAAGTAGTTTGCTGAGATCATTCAAAAGTATGGCATCATGCTTTCCCAGAAGAAGTTGATCATCGCCCAGAAGGAAATTGAATTCCTAGGTATACACCTCAAGGAAGGAACGTACTGTCCTGGTCCACATCTTGCTGAAGAATTACAGACATTCCCTGATTCAGATCTCTCAACAACTCAGGTGCAATCATTCTTAGGTGTTGTAAATTATCTTAGGGATTTTGTCCCAAGGATATCAAAAGCTCTTCATCCCCTTCAGAAGATGCTAAAGAAGAATGCACCGCCATGGGGACCTAGACGGACCAAAGCAGTTGTCTATTTGAAAGAAATCTTGCAGCATCTTCCGCCCCTGCAAATCCCATCCACAGGAAAAAGGATTTTACAGACCGATGCTAGTGACAAGTATTGGGTAGTGTTCTTCTCGAAGAACTCAAGGTAAGCGCCGCATCTGTGCTTACAAGAGTGGTCGTTTTTCCTAGGCTGAAATGCATTACCATTCCACCTTCAAAGAAATCTTGGCCGTAAAAAATGGCATAAAAAAATTCGAGTTTCATCTCATTGGCCATCATTTTCTTGTTGAAATGGACATGTCATCTTTCCCTCAAATGCTCAAGTTCAAACAAAAGCAGATTCCTCATCCACAGCTTTTGCGTTGGGCAGAATGGTTTTCAAAATATTCTTTTGATACTAAATACATTCTTGGAAAGAAAAATGTCCTTGCTGATTTTCTTTCTCGACCCAAAGAACCCATTTCTTCCATCAACATGTACATTCGAAAAAATCCCATTCATCCCGGTACCTTCAGAGCCACTCCCATATGAGGAGAACATCAATGGAATTCTCATAAATATCCGCCAGAAGTGCCTCGGCAGATTGAACAGAATGTCTTATTTCAAAATATGACATTTCATCTTTGGGACTACCAGCATCGTATTTTCAGAGAACATGGAGGACTGATGTTGAATCCTAGAGGACTTGATCCGGTTTATCCTTTCGTACGTCTCCTGCAATGGACTCCTAGTTATGAGTTCACTGACGAACTCAAATGGTTTTTCTGGTATTTGTTTAACTTGCACACTGTGGCAATTGAATTCCCAACGGATAAGATCATCAAGGTTCTCTCTGATGCTTTAATGGAAAACTTTTCTGACCAGAAACCTCTCACTGAGTTACTCACATGGTTTCAACCGTTGCAAGCTTGTAAACACATGTTTGTCCAGCAGAGATTCATTGGACGTCCTGAACCAGAAAGGCATACTACTTGCCTATTCCACAGACCATGGTACTACATTGGTCCAACTGGAGATCCTCGCACACAAGTCGCTCCAGCAGGAACTACAACATTCAAGCCTGATCTCCACAGACAGAAGTTTGAAGTGCATCGTACTCTACCCAGATCCATATCGACAATTCAGTTTGAATTACGAGAACTTCAAAGGATTTTGTTCCAAGAAAATCAATTCATTCCCTCAGAAGTCTGGCCTTACCCAGCTACTAATCTCTCATGGGACAGACCCAGAGCTCACCCACAGACACTTGAAGCACTTGACGAGTTTCAAAAAAATCAACCAGATACTCCAATGGACACTGGTGATCCATGGGGAGGACCGTTATCCCAAGATCCATTCGACTATGGATTTCCACAGCCAAGTATGCCCTCTTCGGATATTCCGTCCAGTTCCACGGATGTGCCATCAAATTCCACTCAATGCACTCATGTTCCCCCCAATAATTACTGTCCTATATGTGGAATCCTGATGATCCGGAGACAGATGCATTGATCAATGAGTACGAAGAAGACCGTCTTTTGAGAGAATTCAAGAAAGTGAAAGATGGACCTGACAGTTCAGACTCAGACGATGCAAATTACCACCCTCACCCAGACCGCCGTAGGATGTAATTATAAGTGTCGGTCACGAGTGTTGAAAGTGTTGTTTGTTCCAATAATTGGCCCGTTGGAGATCAAAAGTTGTTCATATAGCAGAACTATTTGGATCTAAGAATCTAATGTGTTTTGTTTGTTTGTGTAAGCGTTTGCCTATAAAAGGCCGTGTAATGTAAGAAGAGAGGCAGACCTCTTTCAGTTGGTGAAATGAAATATTCCGCTATGAGTTTCTAATTCTCCCTATTCTCCTTACGCATGGTTCTTCTGGGTAGATTCCTTTTGTTAATATGATTAGTGCGATGTGGTTTAGTATGCTCCTCACTTGCCACTTCGGTGAAACCTGTGAGCTAGAAATATTTGGGATCTTTAAGGTTGAGCTTCAAGACTGAGCCTGTTATGCAGAAAGGCAGTCCCATGTTTTGGCTGGTAGAATCGCCGTTGTTGTTGGGATAACATACTTGCATTTCAAGTTTAAGCTTGTCTCCGCTTCCTTATTGGTATGAATGACGGGCAATAATGCATGAAATGCGAAAATTCTAGATGACATTACAAGATGATTTATTTTTTGAGAAAAATTGAATTTAATGCAAATGCAACATGATTCTCGAATGAGATATGGACTATACTAAGAAAGCATGAAAATGCATGATGAATTAGACTGTATGGAATGCAAATGAGACATCATAACATTTAATGAATTTTCGGCTTTTCAATGAATTGGTTAGACAATTAACACAAATTGATTAATTAAAATCCAATTTATACTAAGAGTCTTTTAAAAGTGAATTCCGAAAAAAATCGTTTAATGCCATAGCATGATGATTTTTTGTGTTTTCATGATTTTTATTATTTTTTTGTGTTTTTTTTTTTATGAAAAATGAATAAAAAGAGTATAATAAACCTTGAGCATAATACACCTTAAATTTCGAAATTTTCGATGAATTCGCTTCGTACCCTGGGGGTCGGGTCAGAAGGTAATTTATTCACGTTGTACCCTGATAGTCGGGTTAGATAGTGAATTTTGAAATTTATCGGCCCGGTCCCAAAGTTATGGGATATGTTAGACAATTTCACGTGCGGATGACGTCGTACCGCGGGGTGAGGTCAGATGGTCATCACAATGCACGTATTCCGAGGGACAAGGCACAAGAGAGCATGTATTATACTCAAGGTAGATTATAAAATTATTTGAATTAAATAAAAAAATGATCTTCGACCAAATTAGGGATAGGTGCCGAATTTTAAAGGACATAAGGTCCTATCCACAAAGGATCATATCTTTTAAACTTAGAAAATTATCTCTTGAGATTTGAAAAGAATTTTTAGATAATTTCCCTAAGATTTTAAATATATATTCAGAATTCCCAACTAAGATAAGATCTTTATATGATACGCTCAGATTTTTCGGATGCATTTAAAATCCGATCGCTAGATAACCATGAATATTCCAAATAATGTGCACAAAATTGATTCATGAAATCTCAATCGAATATCCCCTTTCCTTATCTTTTCAAAATTCACCTTTTTTCAGTCGACTTTCCTTAGAGTGCAAGATAATTTGAAATCAATCAAATTAAACGAGACAAAGGGGAATCCATCAAAATCACGCTCCAAATCTCGGGCCTAGCAATATCAAGAGGGAAATCTGAATTTTTCATGGATATTTTCAATTCAATGACCTCTTGTGATCCAAGCAATTATCAGTGATTGAAATTTAGCAACAGTAAAACACAAAAGCAAGCCATCTATCAAATGGATAATGAACTCTAAGAATGCGGCAAGTTAGAATTGTTCATTACCTGATTCAAAGTTTGAGCAGAAGAAACTTGATGAGCAAAACCCCTTCGATGGTTCGGCTAAGACTTGCACGCCTCCGAGGATAGCTTGATTTTGCACAAAAACCACGCACTTAAATGAGACCTTATTCCCAACAATAAACTAAGCTTGAATCAGCACATGAAGACAAGGAGTTTGCACCACTACGATGATGCAACCAGCCCCGGCTATAAGGAGTAAACTTGCACTGATTAGTAATGAACAAACGTCCAAAAAAAAAAACACACTATATTGGGTGCTGAATAACAGAAAATCTGTTGGGAATTAAGTCAAATTCATTAAGTGTTATCAGTGACCGTTCGACTCCCATGGCATAATTAGTATTCCGATGTAATTATTGTTTTAGTAGACATAATTAGTTGAGTCTATCATCTTTTAGTATTCCGATGTAATTGTTGTTTTAGTCTCTTCACTTTCCTAGAGAGACTCAAGAGTCATGTTTTAAGCCTATAAATAGGTGAGTCTTGTAACCATTTCAGCATGGGTGAATCGATTGTGAATACAGTATATTGAAAAGCCACCTTCCGTCTCCTCTTCCTTGTGTGAACAAAGTTCCTTTGAGAGTGCTTGTTGAGAGCCCCACAGTCGATTTATCCCATCAAATTGGTATCAGAGCTTCACGGTTTCGTGATTATGGCGTCAACAAGCAACCTTCCTTTTCAGTATCCAATCCTCACCAAAGAAAACTATGGCAAGTGGGCTTCCAGAATGAAAGCCATACTCGGCGCCCATAGTGTGTGGGATCTTGTCAACAATGGCTATGATGAGCCAGATGAAGATGTCGCGTTGACTCAGGCTCAGAGGAATGCGTTGGAGAAGACTCGTTCGAAAGATCAACTCGGGTTGTCAATCATCTTTCAAGCCTTAGATGATTCTATGTTCGAGAAAGTCTCGAATGCTACTACATCCAAGGAGGCATGGGAGATTCTTCAAACCACGCACCAAGGTGTTGAGAAAGTAAAGAAGATCCGCCTTCAAACTTTGAGAGGCGAGTTCGAGGTAATCCGTATGAAAGAATCTGAGTCGATTTCTGATTATTTCACAAGAGTTTTAGCTATTGTGAATCAGATGAAAAGGAATGGCGAAGATGTTCCTGATGTTCGTGTTGTCGAAAAAATCCTGCGGTCGTTGGATAAGAAGTTCGACCACATCGTTGTCGCTATCGAGGAATCGAAAGATGTCGATTCTATGACGGTCGATGAGCTCATGGGTTCGTTGCAAGCCCATGAAGAAAGACTGAAAAGAAACAAGTCTGAACCGGTGGAGGAAGTACTCCAATCTCGATTGAATATCCGAGATGACAAAGGCCAAAGAAGTGACCCTGTGCAAACTCGATGGGTCAATCAAGATCGTGACCGAGGACGCGGTAGAGGCCGTTTTCAAGGAAGAGGTCGTGGACGAAGCGGAGGAGATTTCGCCCGAAGCAATGAGTGCTTTCATAATCAAAGAAGTACTCGTGGAAGAGGAAGAAACACAAATAGCCGGTATGATAAATCAAAGGTTCGATGTTATCATTGTAATAAATGTGGCCATTATGCTTATGAGTGTTGGCAGAAAGAAAGTGCGGTGGCAGATGAAAAGGCGAACCTGGTGAATGATGGTGATCAAGTTCTTATGCTGGCATTTAAAGAAAATGCTGATGAAAAGAATGATACGTGGTACTTGGACACTGGAGCAAGTAACCACATGTGCGGCCGAAAGGAGATGTTCGTTGAAATGGATGAGACAGTAAAAGGAAAAGTCTCGTTCGGTGATAATTCTCAAATTCTTGTCGAAGGGAAAGGTACGATTTTAATACGTCTGAAGAACGGAACACGTCAGTTTATTACTAACGTGTATTATGTGCCGAAGATGTCGAGCAATATTTTGAGTTTAGGACAGCTTCTTGAGAAAGGATTTACTGTCCAGATGAAAAATCTATGTCTTATGTTGAGAGATTGCAATAATAAGTTGATTGCGAATGTGAAGATGTCGAAGAATAGGATGTTCACTCTGAACATCAAAGATGATATGTCTACATGCCTTCAAGCATGTGTAGACAATCCTTCGTGGCTATGGCATTTGAGGTTCGGTCATCTCAATTTTGGCGGACTCAATATGCTTTCTCGCAAGAAGATGGTGTATGGCTTACCGCATATTGATCACACCGATCAATTATGTGAAGGATGTGTAATTGGCAAGCATTCTCGAGCAAGTTTTCCGAAGGAGTCGACTTATCGAGCAAAGAAACCACTGGAGTTGATTCATTCTGATGTATGTGGTCCGATCACTCCTCAGTCGTACGGTAATCATCGCTACTTTGTTACGTTTATTGATGATTTTACTCGAAAGACTTGGGTGTTTTTCTTGAAAGAAAAATCAGAGGTGTTTGATACGTTTAAGCACTTCAAGAAAATGGTTGAAAAGGAGAGTGGTTATTTTATCAAGTCTTTAAGAACTGATCGTAGAGGAGAATTTACTTCTGGAGAATTTAATCAATTCTGTGATTACCATGGCATTCGACGTTTCTTAACGGCGCCGTATTCCCTACAACAAAATGGTGTGGCTGAGCGAAGGAACAGAACCATTCTCGACATGGTTCGCAGTATGTTGAAAAGCAAAAATTTGTCAAAGGAGCTTTGGGACGAAGCTGTCAGATGTGCAGTTTATCTGCAGAATCGATGTCCCACGCAAGGACTCGATGGTGTTACCCCAGAAGAAGCATGGAGCGGGAGAAAACCTACGGTTTCTCATTTAAGAATTTTTGGGAGTGTTGCGTATGCTCACGTACCCGACCAGAAAAGATCGAAGTTGGAAGACAAGAGTAAAAAGCTCATTTTCATCGGGTATGATTCCTCATCAAAAGCTTACAAATTGTTTGATCCTGACACTTTGAAAGTATATGTAAGCAGAGATGTGAAATTTGATGAAGAAAGTTTGTGGGAGGAAAATCGACAACTTGTCAAAACCAGTCATGATAAATTTGTCGAAACCGTTCGTGATGATTCTGTCGAAATAAAGATTGAAGCTCATTCACCTTCTCCGATGTTCTCTCCATCATCGTCAGCTTCAACTTCAAATACTGTCTTCTTGATAGCACCGAGATCAAGAAGACTTTCTGAAATTTATGAAGCTACCGATGAGCTTCACCTTATATGTCTTCTTGCAGATTGTGAACCACTTATTTTCGATGAAGCTGCCAAAGAAGAAAAATGGAGGAAAGCCATGGATGAAGAGATAGAAGCCATCGAAAAGAATAAAACGTGGCAACTCGATGATCTTCCGAAGGACAAAAAGGCGATCGGTGTCAAATGGGTATACAAGGCCAAGAAGAACGAGAAAGGAGAAATCACTCGTTATAAGGCCAGACTTGTCGCAAAGGGCTACAAACAGAAAGCTGGGATCGACTATGACGAGGTATTTGCACCTGTCATCCGAATGGAAACCATCAGACTAATGATTTCCATTGCAGCTCAAAATCGGTGGCCAGCTGTCGCGACCCGTCCGAAGCGGACGCGGCTAATGGATTACCGATCGCGGGCCTTCCCCTGCACAAGGGTGCAGATCGCGGGCTTTGGATCGGCGCGGGCCCTCCCAGGCCCATACCAAATCGCGGCGGGAGTATTTTTCAAAGGGATTCGACGATAACAGTCGATCGCTTTCGACCTTAGTGTGGTCGTGGTGGCATGTGCAACTTGTGCATGCATTTGGAGTCGCCACCGGTCTTTCTTGGAGGGTAGACCGGAAACCTTATTGACCGATTGGGAGAGATCGATCAATTCTGCGGAACCAGAGATTTTGAGTTCGGGGACTTGGTTACGTTGATGTCATTACCAACGCCCTTTCGATACCTAACGCGAGTGATTTTCCCTAACTAGGATTTCATGCAGGCGCAATTTTGGGTGAGGTAAGTCTGACTTTGCACATTAACCAGTTTAACATGCTCACGTAATCATAATAAATAAATAGATGCCAATCACATAAACATCTATCCTACGTGGTGATCATGGAATTATGATTTAATGGGTCTCGAGCCAATGAGACCATATTTAATCATTTTAATATTTTAATAACGGAGAGCCGCTCTTCGCTTCTTCTTGGTTTCTTGAACTCTTCAAGAATCGGGCCCCAAAGAGCTCGCCGACTTAAAAGGCTCCTCCACGTAATCCTCGTAGCATTTACATCAACAATTGACTATGCTAAAAATAAAGATTACATGAAAAATAAAAGGAGTACGCAGCCTCCATTTAATAATTACAACCCCAAATATATAAATAATCACCATACATTCATACATACATCAATCACATTGATTAGGGATTTTTCCATGATCACCACCCTTCCACGTAAGTAATAAATTCACAATTTAAAACTTAGGAAGGCACAATAAAAATTCTACGTTGAATCATATTCAGAATTTTTACGTAAAATAAGATAGCCATAAATTTTCGATTCAAAACTGATTTAGTCTCAATTTTTGCTACGTTGATTAATTTATCATATAAAATAATCAACCTCTATTAGCCATGTAAGACGAACAATTCGTTAATACATATTGGCCATAGTATTGCAAAAATTGCAAAAAATCAATTAAATGCACGAAAACACCTAAGGATCGGCTCTGATACCACTGTTGGGATCCACGTAACACGTAGCGGAAATAAATAACAACCCATACATGTATCTCCAGAGGCGTACTTCGTGCATTTCAATCGAAAAAAATCACAAAGCCTCAAAGGGAGTAAATAGATTACCTCTCGTAGCGTGCTTGAACGGAGGTGTCGGTTCGATGTTCTTCGACCTCAGCCTCCACAAGTGTTAGGCATCTAGTTCGGACACACCACCAATTGACGAACGGGGAGACGACGAATAACTCCACAACAATTGTGCTAGCAATATGCGGAATCAATATTCCGAACTTAGTATATTTTGCTCACTCAAGATTATGAGAATATAGAGAGTGTTTGTGTTCTTCTCTCTAAGCTCTCAAAAATTTGCACACTCTACAAAATGTCTCTCCCTTCAACCTCAAAACTCTTGCCATCCTTTTATAGCCAAAAATACCTTCCAATAAATTGTATTTAAAAATAGCACTAACAATTATAAATTCTATCTAAAAATAGCACTCACAAATAAATGACATTTAAAAATAACACTAACAATAGCACTCACAATTTATAATACAAAAATGCTATTTAAAAATAGCACTAACAATAGCACTCACAATTTATAATACAAAAATGTTATTTAAAAATAGCACTAACAATTATAAATTCTATCTAATAATAGCACTCACAATTTATGATAAATAAATGACATTTAAAAATAGCACTAACAATAGCACTCACAATTTATAATACAAAAATGCTATTTAAAAATAGCACTAACAATAGCACTCACAAAAATATTATTTAAAAATAGCACTAACAATAGCACTCACAATACAAAAATGCTATTAAAAAAGCATTAACAAAGGTGTTAAAAATAATAACCATTATTATTATTACAAGAGTTAAAGAGGTTACCAAACAGTACAAATACGCATAACGTATAAATACGTATGACGTATAAATACATAGAGCATACGTATACATCCGTGAAACCGGGGACTAATTGAAACAAAAATATGCAATTAAGCCCTTTTGGTAAAAATTGATTAAATTAGAGGGCAAATTGACCCAATTGCACTTCGAGACTTTAGAATCCAATGTCATAGCTTAGAAAAGTGAGAATTGAAAATTAAAAAACTCGAAAAGGAATTTTTTAGGCACAGTTCGGGTTTATGTCTGTGAAGGAACATAGTGATCCGAGCCGAATTTTTGAGATTTAAAGTGACACACTTGAAGAGGAAATTAAAACAAAATTATTGAATATTTTTGTGTATTTTTCTGACCACGGATGGTATTTTTCTGATTTTTTTGGTATTTTTAATAATTAAATAAATTCGAAAAACTATTAAAAATTACGAAAAATATTTTTTGTTCAAAATTGGTTCTTGAGGCTAGGCCAAGGCTTTCAAAGTTGATTTTGCAATTTTATGATTTTGTTTGCTATTTTTAATTAATTTTTAAAAGAATGAAAATCACAATAATAGATTGGTCAAAAATTAGGTGTCAACACCAATCTATCAAATGGATGTCAAATCGGCATTCCTGAATGGCATTCTTGAAGAAGAAATTTATGTCGAACAACCCACTGGGTTTGTTGTGAAAGGTCATGAAGACAAAGTGCTGAAATTGAAGAAAGCTTTGTATGGGCTTAAGCAAGCTCCGAGAGCTTGGAACTCCAGAATCGATGCTTATTTCAAGGCAAATGGCTTCGTACAATGTCCGTACGAACATGCTCTCTACTTGAAGCATGAGAAAGGTGATGTTTTATTGGCATGTTTATACGTTGATGATCTTGTCTTCACAGGAAATAATTCTGGATTGATCGACACTTTTAAAGCATCGATGGTGAAAGAATTTGAAATGACAGATAATGGTTTGATGAGTTATTTTCTGGGTATCGAAGTGAAGCAAAATGAAGATGGGATTTTTATTTCCCAAAAAAGATATGCTGAAAATATCCTTGAGAAATTCAACATGAAGAATTGCACTTCGGTTAATACTCCGATGGATTGTGGTGCAAAACTGTCGAAGTTCGATGAAGGTGTCGATGTTGATTCAACATATTTTAGAAGCTTGATTGGAAGCTTAAGGTATTTGACCTGTACCAGACCAGATATCATGTACAGTGTCGGAATTGTGAGTCGATATATGGAGAATCCGAAGACATCTCATCTTAAGGCAGCAAAGAGGATACTTCGGTACATCAAAGGTACTATCTCTCTTGGCTTGTATTATTATCAATCTGAACTATTTCAACTCAAAGGTTATTCAGATAGTGACTATGGGGGAGATGTCGATGATCGAAAAAGCACTACGGGCTTTGTATTTTATCTGGGTGAAACTGCTTTTACATGGTCATCAAAGAAGCAATCCAGTGTTACTCTGTCGACATGTGAAGCGGAGTATGTTGCTGCATCATCGTGTGTTTGTCATGCGATATGGTTGAGAAAGTTGCTCAAAGAAATCCATATGGAGCAAAAGGATGCAACGGAGATTTTTGTTGATAATGTTTCTGCCATTGCTTTGGCGAAGAATCCAGTTTTTCATGAGAGGAGCAAGCATATCGATGTTCGATATCATTTTATTCGAGAACAAGTCAGCGACAAACAAATTGAAGTTGTGCACGTTGTCGCGACCCTCTCCCGAGGGCGGAGGGCTAATGGGCCGCCCGATCGCTGGCTGGATCGGACGCGGGCCTATCCCAAGGTCCATTACCCAAATTGCAACTGCTGGATATACATGGTCGACCTTCAGTGTGGTCTAGTGACATGTGATGAGTGTACATGTCAAGGAGTCGCCACCAATCGTTTCGTGGAGGGTACGATCGGAAACCCTATCGAATAGTTGGGAGTGATCTATTCGATTCTGCGGAAACCAAAGAAGTGGGTTCGGGGACTTAGTTACGCCAACTGTCAAAGTTGACGCCCTTTCGGTACCTAAGCTGAATGGTTTATCTGATCCTAGGATTTCATACAGACGAGTGGGGTACAGATCCTAAATCTAGGAGTTTATGCAGATGGGAAATACTACCCTATCACTCACAACCAATAGAAATAAGTGCGCAAATCGAGGATCCAGTACATGCGGATAAAGCACATGAAATCAGCGTGGTATCCCTAATGAGGCCCTATTAGCCTAGAGAAATATCAATCAAGGCTTAGGAGTGATTTGGACATGATTCGCCCATGAGGGGCAGAATCATAATTTTGAATAATTCGGGGGAAATTTACCCTTAAAAGGGTAAATATGTCATTTTAGATGAATTGGGAAGTCAAAAGACAGAAGAAATAGGATTGGCCATCAATCCAATCTATTTCCTATTTTTCTTGAATTTCCAGGATTTTTCTGGTATTTAAAAATGATTTTACCCTTGGAGGGGTAAAGTCGTCATTTTGGACAAAGATGAGAACTGAAAATCTCAAATATTAGGGTTGGTCATCCACCTGACCTAAACCCTAACTTCAAGCAATTTTCAGAACTCGATTGAGACAAGAAAGACGATTTTCCCATTAAAGGGCAAAATCGTCATTTTTGAGAAAAGAGGCGGGACTCGAAAACCCAAACCTAAGAATTGGTCGTCTAATCGACCCGAATTCTCACCTTGGCATTATCGGCCTTATCTAGCATGCACAACAGAGGCGACTTACCCCTAAAGGGTAATGTCGTCAAGTCTCGGAAAATTGGATAAGAAACCCCAAAAATAGGGTTGACCAGTTGTCTGTGGTCAATCCTCGATTTTTGGGGATTTCTAGAGTGTCTAGGATTTTTCCACAATTTTTCCACTTTTTTTTGGAATTTTTTGAAATTTTCTAGCATTTTTTGGATTTTCTAAGATTTTTCCAATTTTTTTTCGATTTTTAAAAATCATTTTCGAATTTTTTATTTTAAAAATATTATTCTGGCCGGGTCGGGTGACCCGGCCCACGGCCCGCGAGCGAGCGGGCTGGCCCGAATCCGGCCCCGCACCGAAACGGCGCCGTATACTCCTCCCGCTTGAATTTTTCAAACTCCCGCCTATACTTGAATCGAGGGCTCTGATTGTGCCACGTGTCGCCTGATGGACGGCCTGATCTAAGGCTGGAAACTGACGGTCTAGATTGAACTCCCTGATCGAATTACAACCGTCCGATCAACTTACCTGAAAATCATTTTTATTTCCGAAAAAGGCGAGATCTCGACACGTGGCACGTCTACCACCGTCGGATCAAGTTTGTTATTATTTTTTATTCGGTTTTAACCGAACGCGCTGACGTGGCTGCCACGTGGGCCACGTCAGCGACACGTCAGCGTTGACTGGTCAACTTTCGTTGACCAGTCAACGGACTTGCCGAGGAAGACGATCGGCGCCGGCTCTGTTTCGCCGGCGCCTCGTCGGAGGTCCTTTTCTTCGCGCACAGACGACCGAAACTCGCGAAACCAACTCCATTCGAATCGTTTCGATCTCCTTTACAACATGTCTAAGCCTTGATATAGCAGAATCAAAGTTGAACAACTCACCAACCTAGGCCGGAGCTAATTTCCGACGAAAGTCCGCTCTAGCCATTTCTAGCGATATCCGAGCCTATCAATCAATCAGGAAGCATCGTGGGAGATCGAGGAGACTTACCTGGCCATTAGGGAAGGTCGACGTAACTCGAGGCGAGCTCTCGAGCTCATGTCCAGTCGCGGATAGGTGGAGGTCGACGCGAGGTTTTACACGATGAAAATGCGAAAAACAAGTTGTAGAATGATCAGGAAGGTTCAGGGAGTAATTCTAGATCGATAACTCGTAAAACAAACAAGCAGAATCCGAGTTGCCATTAACGACCGAGAGGAAGTTCGAGAAAGAGTCTCACCTGATTCGGTGATGGAATGAAGCGCCGCTTGATTCTGGACGTTCCTTGGGATGTCACGAAGCTCGGATGATGTATCCGAAGCTTCGGTTTCACGCCGTTCGTCGCGAGCGGGTCTCTGAAACTCCCGGCCTCTTTCCTTCGCGGCGCTCGTCCTCCTCTCTCTCTCTCTCTCTCTCTCTCTCTCTCTCTCTCTCTCTCTCTCTCTCTCTCTCTCTCTCTCTCTCTCTCTGCGTTTCGTTCTCTCTCTCTTTTTCACTCTATCTTTGCCCGCTCCCTCTCTCTGCGAGCACTTTCTCTCTCTCTCTCTCTGCGTCTCTCTCCTTCTCTGTGCGTCGCCAACTCTCCCCTTTTTTTTTCCTCCTCGTGAACAGAACTGCCTTGCCTTTTTCTTGCGTCCCTTTCGCCAGCTTCCCCTAACCGACCCTTTCGCCAACTAATTTCCCCAGCTCAACTGATGATTGCCTCCAACTGCCTTCCTCCCCTTTTTCCTTCTTGCTTCCCATTCTGTTTTCGTTTTCCCCCCAAGAGCCTTGTGTGTGCGCGAAGAAGAGAACAGACCTGTTCTCTTGGTTTGGTCAACTGGGTTGATTGGGTCGGGTCAACCCGACCCAGTTGACCCTGTTCTACTTTCTTTGTCTGAATTGGACGCCCATATGTGCCAAGATCACAAAATTAACACCAAAATTGGGTTCCATGGCACAGACTCTACCTAGAAATGTGATTTTCATGACAAATTCCTTTTGAATTGATTGAAAACCCCAAATGTGGAGTAGGATCCGAATTTGATTTTTGTCAAATTGAGGGTCCTAATGGGCAAATTGACCTTAATTGAACTGACCGTTAGATTTAGGGGATCGAATACTATAGGGAGAAAGTATTGGGGTTCAATGGGTGCCCCTCGAAAAAGTTTAATTTCGGAATTGGCTTAATAGGGACTAAAATGAAAAGAATTTCATGCAATTAGGTCCCTAAAGCCAAAATTGATCAAATTAGCGCGCAATTGAACCAAATTGAAATGTGGGGCGATCAATTCGAATGTCAGGATTCGGAAAATGCAAAAGATTGCAAATAAAAAGACTCAAAACACATTTTTTTGACAAATTTAACCCTGTGCGTTACAGAGAAACACACAAAATTAAACTTGAATTTCGACTCTTGTTGAGGTCAAAATGACAAGGGATTTAAAAGAAAAATATTAACTATTTTCCAATATTTTTGTGACCTCAAATTCTATTTTTGTTGATTTTTCTAGTATTTTTCTATTTTCTAAAAATATAAAAAATATAAAAAATATGAAAAATTATTTTTTGGTCAAAAAATGGTTCCTTGGGCTTGGCCAAGGCCACCAAAGTTGATTTTGTAAATTTTTGACTTTTTATGAATTTTTTGTGATTTTTCTAAAATAAAACTGAAAAAGACTTGGTCAAAAATCAGGTGTCAACACACGTGAAGACCGGTGATCAAGTCGCAGATATTTTTACGAAACCTCTCAAGATCGAAGTGTTTCGGAAATTCAGAAGTTTACTTGGAATGATCGACGGAAGAGAATTTGGCTTAAGGGGGAGTTTTGTTGGGAATTAAGTCAAATTCATTAAGTGTTATCAGTGACCGTTCGACTCCCATGGCATAATTAGTATTCCGATGTAATTATTGTTTTAGTAGACATAATTAGTTGAGTCTATCATCTTTTAGTATTCCGATGTAATTGTTGTTTTAGTCTCTTCACTTTCCTAGAGAGACTCAAGAGTCATGTTTTAAGCCTATAAATAGGTGAGTCTTGTAACCATTTCAGCATGGGTGAATCGATTGTGAATACAGTATATTGAAAAGCCACATTCCGTCTCATCTTCCTTGTGTGAACAAAGTTCCTTTGAGAGTGCTTGTTGAGAGCCCCACAGTCGATTTATCCCATCAAAATCAGCAACAAAGCAACCCCAAAATCAGTCTCCGAATAGCAAGATCTCGAGCTCCGAATAACTAAGGTAAAAGGCACTAATTGAAGCTCAGACTTCGCTGGGATAGCAATTAAAAAACGCCTGGACAGCAGCTGGAGTTCGCCTAAACAGCTATGGCGAGAGGGCGTTGGGCTACTTGATGACCAAACGGGCGGTGCACGGTGGGGATGCTGCTACGACGCCAACGGGCTGAGGCAGAGGGCTATTGCTGCGATGATGACGTTGCAGACATTCCCAACGCAACTGAGCGGCGGCGAGGAGTGGTGACGCACGCGCGGATGGGCGATAGCTCCCACGTCCAAGCTGAGGAAGGGAAGGTCTTGCAGCCAAATGATCTTCTTCACAAAGGATACTCTCTCTCATGTCTCCCACGTTTTTTTCTGAAAAATTCTGAAACCCCCCACTTTTTTTTGAATGAAAGATGTTCTCTTTTTATAGCAAAAACCTCTCAAGTTCCTTCGGAAAGTCCGGATCCATGGAGTCAATCATGGAAATTTGGCTCTGAATTATCATCAGAAATTGGCCACAAATCAATGCATGAATGCCTCCTTTGTCTAAATCTCCATGAACGTTCCCTCTTTCGATGATAAGATTCATTCCACCGTGTGCATATTTATTTTATTCTTGGCTTCTCGAATTGATTCTCTGATTTCATGCCCCAGCCTGTTTCCTCAATCAAGTTTTGTCTTTCCTCAGTTGACCCATTCTTCTCGCAATTCATGGCCGAATGTATCACCGAGTGTGCCTTTTCCATTCATAGCTTTCTGGGCGTGTGGAATTACAAATGGGATTGGGGAGTCATCCACAAAATTGATTCTCTCTTTCCCCTTTTTTATTTTCTTTTGTTCCTCAACCAGTTGAGCATGCACGTGTATATTGGGAGTCCACTCAGTTTGCTATGTGACCAAAATCTTAGTATAAAGCTTCTTATTTCAAATTTCGATCATTCAAAAGATAATGAGTCTGAGCAAATTTTCATCACCGCAAGCATATATGCTATTAACTCAATTAAGATTAATGTCAATTCTTGCAATGTGAAATATAATGTATGAATGCTAAAAGTAAATGTGAACGACGAATTAATTATTTTTGGTAGGAATTAGAAATATTCCCTGATTTTTCATGTTAAAAATCAATTATTAAAATGATAGTCAAAATTTAGGTGTCAATACTCACGTATCGATCTTGAATGGTTTTTCTTCCGAACTGAGGAAGAGCATGAAGGCTCCGTTTATTTCGAAAAAAAAAAAAGAAACTTTCAAGAGGACTTTTCTCGAATTTGTCCGATTTATTTTGCGGAAAATAAGCTAGTTAAGGAAAAATATATTTCACACATGGAAAAAAAAATCATTCAAAAGTAGAGAAAATATTTTCCTCTTTTTTTTTTCTCTTATTTTGCTCCCTCAATTCCTTTACATTCATTTTTCTTTATACTATTTTTATTTTACTTTACTTTTTTTTCTTTTTACGTTTATTTTTATTTTTATTTTGTCTTCTCCCTTTTTTTCCTTTTCTTTCCTCCTCCTTCCTCTACCCATGGCTCCTTCCTCTTCCTTCCTCCGTCGATCGCAAACCTCGTTGACGGTTGATAAACCGACGATCAGCCATGATCTGGGCTGGCGAGCTTGAGCTCGCCGATCTGGTGCGCTAAGGGATCGCTGGGATTAGCCGAGCCTCGAGTTCGCCTATGGCCAATCATCGGCGACCAAAATCAAAAGGAAAAGAAAATAGAAAATAGATAAAAGATAGAATTAAGGAACATAACAAGCAGTCATCGAAGAGAGAATCGAGCAACCCTATTGCACGTGAGTTCTTTCTTCTTCTTCTTCTTCTTCTTTCTTAATCACTTTCTGAGGATGGGTTAAGTAGAGTTTTTAGCAGCTTCAGCGGCGTCAGAACACGCCAAGCATGTTAGTTTGTAAGTAGTCCCGCCTCTAAATCTCTCTCGTCTATCAAATATATGCTCGTGTTTTTTCGCCTTCTTTCTCCTTCCATAACCGAGATGGGGATGACCGGAAATCACTGAGAAAATGGTTTTGACCGAAGCGTTCATTACCGGTAGTATTAGTATCATTCGCTGAGGTTAGATGTGAGTTCCGCATACGGGAGCATTACTTCAGCTTAATGATCATATGGTGATGTCGATTAACGAACTCTTGTTCATCTCTTGACTCGCGATCGACGTCTTCATCGGACATGACTGCGGCAAGAACAATTATTACTTCGGAAGTTAGTTTTGGGAACATCTATGGGACTGACTATATCTACCAGTCCGCAGCCGCATTCATCAGATCTAGACGAGGGATACAGACATGTGGTGATGCTGATGTATTGGGAAAGTTGCCTTAACAGAGGAAGAAACTGTCTTTTTACCCACAACGTCAAAACCAAAAATTTTGGCAGAACCCCGAAAAAAGTAGCTTGTACGACTCTAAGTCGTTCGGCGAGGTGACAGTTACAACGAAGTTGTCGTGTCCACGTGCATCTGTCTCAGGACTCAAAATTTCTGTTGACTTGTTAACATGAATATCAAGAAATTTAGGGTACGCATCATAATACTTTTAAAGCAAAAATTCATTTGATAAAAAATTTTACTTTTGAAGTGAATTTTCACTTTTAAAGTTATTTTTCTCTTAATTTGAGAAGTAAAAAAAAAATATATTACTCAGCTCAAGAAGTACTTCTCACCTCACCATCTTTTCAACCACCCCTGCCTCCACCAGTCTTCGTCGCTGCAGATCGCTAACCACTGCCCACCGCTGCTCGTGACCACTGCCACCCACCGCTTCCCGACGCCAACCGCCGCCGCGAACCACCGCCCATCGCAGACCTCCATTGACCACCGCACATCGCCGCCAGCGATTGTCGCCAACCGTCGACCATCGCCAGCTGTCGTCCACCACAGACCTCCATTGGTCGCCCGCGACCACCGCCACCCACCTTCAGGAGCCCGCTACTGACCTTTGTCCATTACCGACCTCCGTCGATCGCCATCTGTAGCTGCCTGTAACCACCGCCAACCATCGACCATGACCACCTCCGATCCTCGCCGCCAACTGTCGACCACAATGCTGCTTGCCGGTGCAATCTACCGTAAACCTTCTTGACAATTTCGAAAATGTATGAGGCATCGTACGAAATTGTCAACCATCATTTAAGCAATTTTCTAATTTTTCTCTTGTTAATGCCAACTTGTCTAGGTTATCAACTCTCATTTAAGCTGCTTATTAACGATTATTTCTTTTGTTTTTTTTTTTTCCTAATTTCTCAGATTTGCTATTTAATTATCTCTTTTATTTGTCCTAGTTAACAATTTTAAGTGTTTATTGACTCTTTTTAGGAATTACCGATCTCAATTAGAGCGATTACTAACTTTATGACTTACGAACTAATTAACCCTTATTTTGCGTTATTAGCTGATTTTCCCATTTATATAGGGTCGCGCTTTTTTCACTCCTCATTTGGCTAAAACACTCCTCAACACAATATTTTGACAATTTTTCCCTTCATAGTCCCACACATTTGATATTTCTGCTCCTCGTGATTTCTTACTTCTTTTTCTTGTGGGTCTCAATTTTTCTTCTCCCCCTCTTTTCTATCTCTTGCAAGCAATTATCTTCCTTCAATGTTTTTTTTTTTTTTTTTTTTTGTAAAACCCTATATCCATTGGTGGAGTTGAGAGAGAGAGAGAGAGAGAGAGAGAGAGAGAGAGAGAGAGAGAGAGAGAGAGAGAGAGAGAGAGAGTCGCGATGTAACACCACCTCAAAACAAGAGAAGAAAGAAACACCCTCCCTTGAAGCTCCAATTCAATTACACAAGCTTCTTCACCATATTCAAAGGAAGAAAAAAAAATTGGAAAACAACCCAGGCTTAAACATCACCTCGAAAAACAGAATGACACATAGATTAAAAAAAAATTCTCATCATTGGTCCTTCAAGAAAGAGAAAATGAAGATTGTACCAAAATCTAATGAAGATGCAGTGCTACATAAGAAGTATTATGACTGCAGAGTCTCTCTTTCGGTTCTCTACATAATTTATCAAATGTAGTTGTTCTAGCTAGCCCACTATATACTGTGGACTCAAATTGCTTTGATTTCGAAACAAGTTCACTGATGTGTTTACCGAACACTACCCATTCACGAATACACAAACGAAAACTTGGACAGCTCCGTCACCATCCTCTTCTTCCTCATCAATCCATGGTAAGCTTAGGAAAGCCTTTGCTAATGAGTCCCAAAAGGAGATCTCAAGCATGAAACCTCACCAACTCAGGCTCTTTGTGGCCTCACAACCCTCATGATACCACCCTATGCATCCTCCTCAATTCCACCCGAGGATATCATATCACAATTCACAAAAGCGTGTAAGGAAGATGATTGCGTGCAAGAGAGAAGAAGGAAGGAGAGATTAGAAAGTGGGACCCGCAAGAAAAGAAAAAAAAGAAACTTAATGCATAGTAGCTCTCCATTGGATGCTGAATGGTGGGACCCATGAAGGGCAAAATGGTCAAAACATCGTGTTGATGAGTGTTTAGCCAAAGAAGGAGTGAAAAAAGCACGACCCTTTATATATTGTAAAAGAGAAATGCTAGGATAATCCCGAAAGACATAATTTCAAGAGGAGAATTACCAATTTTTTTTTTAAATCTATTGCAATTTTTATAATCCTTTTTTTTGCCAATTGAGTTTTAAGTACTTTGAATTTGTGCTAATTTAGTCCATTCGGCTAATTTTAACAAGAACTTGCTGACATGGACACCGACCGTCTTAAGTGACGCGGCTGGCACTGATGTGGACAACTTTAGTAATATTATTTTTTTCAAATTTTTATTTCTTTCTTTTTCTTTTTCCCCCTTCATTCTTCCTCCAGCAAGTCGCCCAAGGAGAGGATCGACGAGATCATCCTCACCAGCCTTTGGCAAAGTTGCCCCGATAACAGGTCACTGAGATATGACGACCGACTGGAGAAAGAAGGAAGGGAAAAAAAAGGAAAGATAAAGAAAAGAAAATAATAAATAAATTAAAAATTTGAAAAGATATTAAATTATTATTAAATATTATCCAGATTAGTGCACGTGGTATTGTTGGCATTCATATCAGCGATTTCTGGTAAAAAGTGATAAAATATTGATTAAATTGGCGTAAATGCAAAATATTTAGGATGAATTAGCAAAATAAAAGGTTTAGCACTGAATTGGCACAATTGCAATAAGTTTTCAGACTTTTTTGATAAATTTCCTAATTTCAGGTTTATGTCAAGCAAACATAACACAGAAAATTAAACACTTAAAAATCCCCTGTAGCCCGGGCTCATCTGAACATAATCTCAGCAAGCCAAAGAACATTTATCTCTCCAGGAATCTTGCGCACTCATTGTGTTTGTTTCTCTGAAGCTTGGAGTCGTGGTACAACTCTGTTCTTGTGCGGCTTTCCGGGTACATGGAAAATGCAACAGTCACCATATCGACCTTCTCCATCTGGTGATCGTCGCACTCCGGCATTCCTGCCCGATTTCTGTTTCATTTGCGCCCGATGTTGCTCTTCTCAAATGATCATAATATTCACCTCCCAGCCTCAGCATAGCAGTATGGATCCTGATGATTGGCCTTGGCTTCCTAGTTGCAGCAAGGTACCAACCTGAACTTGAAACGGTGTTGATTCTTTTCTTTTTCTCGATTACTTGTGATTTTAATTCAGGAGATCAACAGTGTGTCCCCACTTTCTAGTTTCTTGAAAGTGTTCTGTTTCTGATGATCTTCTGGTGTATGCTAGCGTGAGGGTCTCGAATGAGCTGGGGAGAGGAAACACCAAAGCAGCAAAATTCGCCATCAAGATCATCTTCAGCACGGCGGCATGTTTCGGGCTGGTCTGCGCGGTCCTGTGCCTTCTCTACCGCTACCAGATCGCAAAGTTGTTCACGAGCAGCGAAGAAGTGGATGAGTCTGTGTCCGAACTATCTTACCTGCTTGCACTATCGGTGTTCTTGAACATGGTCCAGCCAGTTCTAACAGGCAAGCGTGAACTCTGAACATTTAGGCAATTACATATCAACGACACCGAGTTGTTGCTACCACAGCATTTTCGGCATGATAATTCTCTTTAATTTGATTATGAGCGGACAAATTTTGTGGTGGAAGCAGGGGTGGCCATAGGAGCAGGATGGCAGAGTGTGGTTGCTTTTGTTAATATTGGATGTTATTACCTGATTGGGGTCCCCATTGGAGCTTTACTTGGATTTGTTGCCCATTTGGAGGTCAAGGTATGAGACAGAACCGGTTTCAGGCGATCAGACTTCTGAAAATTGCATCTTTTTCTGGTACTTTGGTTCACCTGACAGTTCAATTTAATCTGCTTGCAGGGAATTTGGATAGGAATGATTTGTGGGGGCCTTACTTCGCAGTTGCTTGCTCTTGTCTACATGACATGGAAAACAAATTGGGATGAACAGGTACTTTCGACGAACTCATTAAAGTTCAAAGACTTTTCATTTGATGAACTTGACTAGATGCATCAAAGTGAAATTCTCTTCCGTGTTTTCCCTTAATACACCGACTGAAAAACGATCACGCCTTCTTGATACAGGTGATCAGGGCATCTGAACGCATGATTCGTTGGCTTTTGAAACCCTCTGAGACGTCGAGCCAGAATGGTACAGAAGATTGAAGAGTGATTACTTATGGTCAATGGATCTATACATTGTATCAGATAGGTATCCTATTAATTCTCACATACCACCTAAAGGAAAGCGGATTTGGACTCTTTTGTCAATGAGAACTTTCCTGAAAGGAACGAACGCTTCTAAGAGAAAAATTAACGGATTTTCTGTAATCAAGAGTCGCATGCATGTGCAACGAGCATAGCAATAGGCAACGTCTTATTTCGATTCATTTGATCTAAATTGCAGAAAGCAGGAAAAACGCACACGAGATTTTTATCACTTTGATTTGTCGTCCCCTCAAAAGCATTAGCATTTTGCATCAGCAATGTCTAGGTATGAAGTCAAGAATCTTACTGCATCTCTGGGAAGAAGTTAAGTCGAACATCGAGGCTCCATCCTCATTTCAAAACCGAGCAAAGTGTTGCAGCTGCTGATTTTGGTCATATAGGCTATCTTTTGAAGAAGAGTTTCGCCAGCATTGACTCTGACAATCAATGACAGAATACTCAGGCTCTTGTGCTGAGACTATTAGCGAGCATAACTGCAAATATTAAGCAGTTCGTATTTTACAACATTCGATTCGAACGGGAATCGAAAACCCATACCATAAAAATCCCAAGATACTGAAACTCGAAATTGTTGGGACGTGGTTCGGTCCCTCATGGACGGGAAGTCATGGGGTTCCGCAGAGGTCTCAGTGCTTTCTCGTTCTTAATCCACCTTGCACGCTCGACCTCATTGTACCTAAGCTCGATCTTAATACAAGATAAACAAACTTTGCTGATTGGCCATCCAGCTGAACCACCTCTCGAAAAATAATTTGAAAGCAAAATGAAAATTTAAAGAAATGGTGATTTTTGCAAAGGCAGGGTCCCGCCTCTTTTTTTTTTTTTTTTTTTCAGCCCTCGTTTTTCGAACCTTCTCTCTGTTTGTGTTTTTTCCCAAATGAAGCATCTTTTGTTCATGGTTTAAAACAGAGTATCTTCTAGACGGTAGCAGGGCACTTCAAATTTTCTCAGGATATGCGGAGGCACGAAGCTATGACTCCAATTGCAAAACCCCTCTACTGTTAAAACAGAGTATCAAATTGATACTATTGGATGAAAGCACAAGAAGCTATGTGCATTAGTCGATGAATGATCAGATTGTTTAAATGTGGACTGATAGATTTATTGCTTGAATGCTGGATGAAGCCAGGAGGACTTGAGATTGAACCTTGTTACTTGAGCAAAGATGAACATCAGATGTTAACTGTAATTTCAGCAAAAGGGACCAAGTCACATATAAATGAGTTGAATTCGTTAGTAGCAACATGTTATTTAAGTATTATACCTATCTTAACCACATTTAGGAACTTGTAAGGCCATTCAAATTTTCATGAACTTGTTTGGCTACCCAAGAGATTCATCGTTTAATGTGGTTGCACCAGGTAAGTTCTATAGGATGAGGCCATAAATCGCTGAGAAGTTGGAAAAAAAAAAAAGCTATATATCCTGGAAGAAAGGAAGGAGAACTGAGAGGCTTGAAACCTCTTCCGCAACGTCTTCCTCACTTGTGAATATGCAGGCGATCTGTCGACCGAAAACTAGGCACAAGATCCAAAAGACAACTCCAATGCTAATTGAGGTGCCCAAGATGACTTTAATGGCGAACAGCGCCGCTTTTGCGTTTTCTCGCCCATGGCCGATAGTCGGCGACCAAAACCAAAAGGAAAAGAAAAAATAAAATAGAAAAAAGATATAATTAAAGGTAAATAAATAAAAAATTAATTTCAAAAATAAAAGGAAAAAAACAAAAAAAAAATTGAAAGGAGTGCATGGAAGAAAAATCAAATCCAATATTCCACCCCAAATGACGAAAAGTATTTTTCGTGTTTTTTGTTTTTCATATTTTAGCCGAACAACGAAAAATATTATCATTTTTCTAAAAAATAATTTTTCGAAAAGAAAATATTTTTCGAGAAACAAATTTGAGCTGCAGTGAAAAATACTTTCCGTCGATCGCGGAAACACCTATTACAATTTGTCTTATAAGGAAAAAATTTCAGATATGAGCATGTTGACTCGGATTCCATTGAAAACGGGGCTGGGATTCCCTACCATGATGGTAGGGAATCATAGAGATCCCAGCCCTCCACTCCATGATGGTAGGAATCCGGATCCATTGAAAACGTGGCTTTGTCCAAGAATGTGGACGAAAACCTTCAAGCATATATACACAACCGAGACTGAGCCTCACATGTATCCTCATTTCTCTCGAGAAAAAACACCAACCTTCTTCTGTCTTCCCTTCCCAAGAGCGAGTCTTCTCCTCCACCACCACCTCATGAGCATGTTTCTGTAGCTGTGCAAGCCAGTATCGGTCGACTGATCGTAAGGAACATAACAAGCAGTCATCGAAGAGAGAATCGCGCGACCCCATTGCACGTGAGTCCTTTCTTCCTCTTCTACTTCTTTCTTAATCACTTTCTGAGGATGGGTTAAGTAGAGTTTTTAGCAGCTTCAGCGGCGTCAGAACACGCCAAGCATGTTAGTTTGTAAGTAGTCCCGCCTCTAAATCTCTCTCGTCTATCAAATATATGCTCGTGTTTTTTTGCCTTCTTTCTCCTTCCATAACCGAGATGGGGATGACCGGAAATCACAGAGAAAATGGTTTTGACCGAAGCGTTCATTACCGGTAGTATTAGTATCATTTGCTGAGGTTAGATGTAAGTTTCGCATACGAGAGCATTACTTCAGCTTACTGATCATATGGTGATGTCGATTAACGAACTCTTTGTCCATCTCTTGACTCGCGATCGACGTCTTCATCGGACATGACTGCAGCAAGAACAATTATTACTTCGGAAGTTAGTTTTGGGAACATCTATGGGACTGACTATATCTACCAGTCAGCAAAAATTTTGGCAGAACCCCGAGATGAGTAGCTTGTACGACTCTAAATCGTTCGGCAAGGTGACAGTTACAGCGAAGTTGTCGTGTCCACGTGTATCTGTACCAGGACTCGAAATTTCTGTTGACTTGTTAACACGAATATCAAGAAATTTAGGATGTGCATGATAATACTTTTAAAATAGAAATTTATTTTGTAAAAAGTTTAACTTTTGAAGTGCATTTTCACTTCTAAAGTTATTTTTTTCTCAATTTGAGAAGTTAAAAAAAAATTACTGCTCAGCTCAAGAAGTACTTCTCACCTCACCATCTTTTCAACCACGCCCACCTCCATCGGCCTCCGCCGTTGCAGATCGCTAACCACCGTCCACCGCTGCTCGTGACCACTGCCACCCACCGCTTCCCGACGACAACCGCCGCCACGAACCACTGCCCATCGCAGACCTCCATCAACCACCGACCATCGCCGCCCGTGATCGTCGCCAACCACCGTCCGTCGCTGTTGTCCACCACAGACCTCCAATGGTCGCCTGCGACCGCCCCCACCCACCTTTAGGAGCCCGCTACCGACCTTCGTCGATCGCCATCCGTCGCCGCCTGCAACCACCGCCAACCGCCGACCATCACCACCGCCGATCCCCGCCGCCAACCGTCGACCACAGCGCTGCTCGCCGGTGCAATCTACCGCAGACCTCCGGCCGCCGAAGTAAAAAAAAAAGTAATAATTTTATATTTTTTAATAATAATTATTATTTTTAAAGAAATTTAAAAAAATTAAAAATGAAGTGGAAATTTTTTCGGCCGTCAACAATAATTTTTCAAAGAAAATTTTGTGTTAGTAATGTTTCGAGAATAAAATTTTTTACCAAATGAATTTCTCTTATCAGAATCAACTTCCGGTCGGTAGTTGATTTCCGCAGGAATGTTGTCATGCGCGCCCTTATTAGGTAAATATAAGCAATGTATTAAACTAGAGTGGGGCGTTTCATGGTCAAGTATAACCTTCTTACATAACTTATAATGTCGGCTCTTTTCCAGATAAGCAAAGTAAGTTGTCATGGACCAGCGAGTGGAAGAGAGGCTTCTGGGATCAGAAGAAGAGGCCCAGACTAGAGGATTGAGATGGAGGATTTGGGAGGAAACAAAGACGATGTGGAGGATCGCATTCCCTGCAATATTGTCGAGGGTGACATTGTTCGGAATCATAATAGTCACCCAGGCGTTCATCGGACATATCAGCGCGCTGCAATTCGCCGCTTTCGCGATCGTGCAGACCATACTCGTGAGGTTCGTCAGCGGAGTCACGGTACGCGGCATTGCTCGCCTTTCTCTTCTTCTTCTTCTTTTTTTCTGGGTACGGAATTGGATTTTACTGATGTGATGTGATCGGTTCGCTTCCGGTTGCGAAAGCTGGGCATGTCGAGCGCCACCGAGACCCTGTGCGGCCAAGCCTTCGGAGCCAAGCAGTACCACATGATGGGCATCTACCTCCAACGCTCCTGGATCGTCAGCACCGCCGCCACGACCGTTCTCATCCCGGCCTTCGTCTTCGCCAGCCCGCTCTTCACCCTCCTCGGCGAGGACGCCTCCATAGCCGACGAGGCCGAGCCGGTGGCCCTCGGCCTCATCCCCGTCATGTACAGCACCGTCTTCAGCTCCACCATCCAGATGTTCCTCCAAGCGCAGCAAAGGAACTTCATCGTCATCTGGTTCGCCGCGGTGTCCTTCTTGCTCCACTTGCTCCTCTCGTGGCTCTTCGTGATGAAGCTCAACTGGGGGCTAGCCGGAGCGCTCGGCGCGATGAACGTGTCGTGTTGGTCGGTGGTGGCGGCGGAGTTCGTCTATATATTTGGAGGGTGGTGTGGGGAGACGTGGCAAGGGTTCTCCACGGCGGCTTTCAGTAGCTTGTGGCCGGTCGTCAAGCTCTCCGTGTCCTCTGGCGTGATGCTCTGGTAAGTACAGATTTGAATCAGTTATCGAATTTGGTTTTTTCTTAAAATTGTCAACTTCTCTTATCCGACATAAAAAACAATTTCTCCTATCTTTTACAAACTTTTATTTACGTTCTTTTTTTTTTGGTCAAATTATTTACCTTCTTGACAATGCCGAAAATGTATGAGGTTTCGTACGAAATTGTCAAACATCATTTAAGCAATTTTCTAATTTTTCTCTTGTTAATGCCAACTTGTATAGGTTATCAACTCTCATTTAAGCTGCTTATTAACGATTATTTCTTTTTTTTTCTCAATTTATCAAGTTTGCTATGTAATTATATTTATCTCTTTTATTTGTCCTAGTTAAACAATTTTAAGAGCTTTTTGACTCCTTTTAGGAATTACCGATCTCAATTAGAGCGATTACTAACTTTTTGACTTACGAACTAATTAATTCTTATTTTGCGTTATTAGCTAATTTTCCCATTTATATATTGTAAAAGAGAAACGCTAGGATAATCCCGAAAGACATAATTTCAAGAGGAGAATTACTAAAAAAAAGTCTTAAATCTATTGCAATTTTTTCAATTTAGTCATGATCTTTTTTTTTTTTTGCCATTTTTTTGCCAATTGAGTTCTAAGTTTTTTGTATTTGGGCTAATTCAGTAGCCCCCGATAAGGAGTCACTGAGAGCTAATGACCGGCTAGAGGAAGAAGGAAGGGAGAAAAAAGGAAAGATAAAGAAAAGAAAAGAAAAGAATAAATAAAATCAAAATTTGAAAAGATATTCAATATTATTCAGATTAGTGCACATTGGATGATTGAGATTCATATCAACGATTTCCAATCAAAATTGATAAAAAAAAAAAAAGGACTAAATTGGTGTAAATGCAAAATGTTTAGGATAAATTAGCAAAATAAAAAGTTTAGCACTGAATTGACACAATTGCAATAGATTTTCAGACTTTTTGATAAATTTCCTAATTTCAAGGGTATGTCAAGTAAACATAGCACAGAAAATTAAACACTTAAAAATCTCCCGTCGCCCGAGCTCATCTGAACATAATCTCAGCAAGCCAAAGAACATTTGTCTCTCCATGAATCTTGCACACTCATTGTGTTTGTTTCTCTGAAGCTTGGAGTTGTGGTACAACTCTGTTCTTGTACTGCTTGCCGGGTACATGGAAAATGCAACAGTCACCATATCAACCTTCTCCATCTGGTAATCGTCATACTCCGACATTTCTACCCGATTTCCATTTTGGTTGCGCCCCGATGTTGCTCTTCTCAAATGATCCTAATATTCACCTCTCAGCCTCAGCATAGCAGCATGGATCCTGATGATTGGCCTCGGCTTCCTAGTTGCAGCAAGGTACTAACCTGAACTTGAAACGGTGTTGATTCTTTTCTTTTTCGCGTTTAATTGTAATTTTAATTCAGGAGATCAACAGTGTGTCCCCACTTTCTAGTTTCTTGAAACTGTTTGTCTGATGATCTTCTGGTGTATGCTAGCGTGAGGGTCTCGAATGAGCTGGGGAGAGGAAACACCAAAGCAGCAAAATTCTCCATCAAGATCATCTTCAGCACGGCGGCATGTTTCGGGCTGGTCTGCGCGGTCCTGTGCCTTCTCTACAGTTACCAGATCGCAAAGTTGTTCACGAGCAGCGAGGAAGTGGATGAGTCTGTGTCCGAACTATCTTACCTGCTTGCACTATCGGTGTTCTTGAACATGGTCCAGCCTGTTCTAACAGGCAAGCGTGAACTCTGAACATTTAGGCAATTACATATCAACGACACCGAGCTGTCGCTACCACCGCATTTTCGAAATGATAATTCTCTTTAATTTGATGATGAGTGGACAAATTTTGTGGTGGAAGCAGGGGTGGCCATAGGAGCAGGATGGCAGAGTGTGGTTGCTTTTGTTAATATTGGATGTTATTACCTGATTGGGGTCCCCATTGGAGCTTTACTTGGATATGTTGCCCATTTGGAGGTCAAGGTATGAGATAGAACTGGTATCAAGTGATCAGTCTTCCGAAAATTGCACCTTTTTCTGGTACTTGGGTTCACCTGACAGTTCAATTTAATTCGCTTGCAGGGAATTTGGATAGGAATGATTTGTGGGGTTACCTCGCAGTTGCTTGCTCTTATCTACATGACATGGAAAACAAATTGGGATGAGCAGGTACTTTCGACAAACTGATCAAAGTTCGAAGACTTTGCATTTGATAAACTTGATTAGATGCATCAAAGTGAAATTCTCTTCCGTGTTTTCCCTTATTACACTGATTGAAAAACGATCACGCCTTCCTAATACAGGTGATCAAGGCATCAGAACGCCTGAATCGTTGGCTTTTGAAACCCTCCGAGACGTCGAGCCAGAATGGTACAGAAGATTGAAGAGTGATTACTTTTGGTCAATGGATCTATACATTGTATCATATAGGTATCCTAGTGATTCTCGCACACCACCTAAAGGAAAGCGGATTTGGACTCTTTTGTCAATGAGAACTTTCCTAAAAGGAACGAACGCTTCTAGGATAACAATTAACAGATTTCTGTAATCAAGAGTCGCCTGCATGTGCAGCGAGCATAGCAATCGGCAATGTCTTATTTCGATTCATATGATCTGAATTGCAGAAAGCAGGAAAAATGCACACGAGACCTTTATCACTTTGATTTGTTGTCCCCTCAAAAGCATTAGCATTTTGCATCAGCAATGTCTAGGTATGAAGTCAAGGATCTTATTGGATCTCTGGGTAGAAGCTTAGTCGAACATTGGCGGGTGAGGCTCCTTCCTCATTTCAAAACCCAGCAAAGTGTTGTAGCTGCTGATTTTGGTCATATAGGCCATCTTTTGACGAAGAGTTTCGCCAGCATTGACCTGACAATCAATGACAGAAGACTCAGGCTTAATTAAAAATATTTTCCGGACCGGGTCAAACCCGGCCCGCCCCTCTCGGGCGCCCGGCCCGACCTTACGGGTCGGAGACCGGCCTAAATGACGTAGTTTTGAATTTTCTGAAAACTTTCTATTTTTTTAATTATTTTTTATTATTATCCAAAAATCCTGATCGGACGCCCCACAGTGTGCCACGTGTCTTCATATCATCCGCCGGATCTATTTTTAATTTTCTGAAAATAATTTATTAATATAGAAAATATATTTCCTTTTTTTTGTAAATTTCGAAAGGGTCAGATAGTTACACGTGGCCAACCCACGGCCGTCCGATCCGGCGGATTTTTTTTTTTAAATCCAAAAATCCTCAATCGGCGCTCCAAGATGCGCCACGTGGCTTCCTCCGGTGCGTCCGATCTAGGTTTAATTGCTGGGATTAAAAAACAGATCCGACGGCTCTCCAAGTGCCACTTGGCACCACGGTGACCGTCAGATTGATTTAATTTTTTTAAAATTTTCAAAAATCATTTATAACATTAAAGAAATTATATTTTTTTTGAAAATCCTAGATCGCGACATGTGGCAATACCGTGGCCATCCGATCTAGGTTATATATTTACTAGTGGGAGCCGCCCCCACCGCCGACGTGGCCGCCTACGTTGCGCGCCACGTTAGTGTTGATTGGTCAAACGTTGACCGATCGGCACCCCTTGGCCGGAGACGACGACCGACCCCTCGCCGGAACAGTGAAAATTCAGGTGAGGTCGTCGGAAATGTCGCCGGAAAAATGAAACCGAGCCCAAATTTTGCGAAATTTTCGACCATATGCGCCCAAAAGATTCCCCTTCAACACAACAACACATCCAACACGGAAAATATGATAAACGATGCTCGAAAAGCCCTCGGCCGGCCGTGAACAGTACTGGTTCCGGCGGGCATTTTTGCGAAAAAATTTTCTTTTCCAGATTCGATTCCACACCTTCAAGAGACATCCAAAGGGGGTGAGGAAGCTTACTTGGGCTCCATTAGAGCTTGGCGACCACCATCCGCACCGGCGCGAGGTCTCGGCTCGGGTTAGGACCGAGGAGCTTCGACCGGCCATTTTCGGCGCCAATCGATGCAAAATAAAGAGCAAACAAAGCTTAGAGTCAGTTCTAGAACACATTATGGGCAAGGTCGTGACCAAATATGTTCACATATGTTTGGCCGTGGCCGTTATACATTGAGACGACCGGCGAGCATTTTATCAAACGGTCGGCGTGCATCGGAAAAGTCGGCATCCGAACGGGAAATGGTGGAACACGGGCTAAACCGAAGCAGTCTAACACTCAAGCATCACTATAAAGACTTAAACTAAGGTCGGTATGTGGTTGGTTTGGCTCGGTTTCATCGGAAATTGACTCGGACCAAAACTCACAGTAACAAAAAAACAGAGTACAGAACAGGGGTAGGGCACCGACCTATTCGCGAGTCACCGGCGACAGCGGGGGCTCGGCAGCGATGATTCAGACGTCGTGAAGCTTGGAGGCTCTCCGTGGAACGTCGGAACCGCCTTTGATTCTCGCCCAAAACCCCTCGAATTCTTGGCTCTCCTCTCTCTTTCTCTAGATCCGAAAAAAAAATCCCCCTCTCTTCTCTCTCATGGCCAACCCCGAGAGCCGTTTGAGATGCCGAGGGTACGATCACGCACTTCCTCACCCTCTGAAAAGGTGCTTGCCACCCTCGGTCTCGGTCGCCCGACGCTCCCCCAATCGCTTGCCATTTATGTCCCCCTACCTCTCTCTGTTCTGTAAGTGAGAGAGGGCAGAAGTTGCAGACCCGGTTCGGCCGAGTCGGGTTGGGTCCGACCCGACCGATCCGGTTACCAAATTTCGCCCAATTGAGCCATAAATTGATCATTTTTCATGAAATTGATGTTAAAATCGAACTCCTCGGAATGTTTTCCATTTACATTGGGTATTTTCGCTAGTAATTGAATTGGAATTTAGCGAAAACCCCAAATTATGCCTAGGATCCGAGAATGGTTTTTGCTTCATTGAAGGCTCAAACGACCGAATCGATCCAAATTAAGGTCGTCAATGAGTTCAGAACGACAAAAACTGTGGGGTAGAAGTGTTTGATTTTCATGGGTGTCCCTAGAGAGAATTTAATTTTGAAATTTGTGAAACCGGGGACTAAATTGAAAGAAAATCGTGCGATTAAGCCCTTTTGGTTAAAATTGATCAAATTAAAGAGTAAATCGACACAATTTCACTTCAGGGTTCTTGATACCAATGCCGTGGCTTATCAAGAGTGGAAATTGAAAATTAAAAGACTCAAAGAGAATTTTTTATGCTCGATTTGGGTATATGTTTGTGAAGGAATATAGTGACCAAAGTCAAATTTTTTGAGATTTAATAAGACCAAATTGAAGAGGGAATTAAAATAAAATTATTAACTATTTTTGTGCATTTTTCTGACCACGAATGGTATTGTTTCTGATTTTTTTGTATTTTATAATTAAATAAATTCAAAAAAAATATTAAAAATCATGAAAAATATATTTTTTGCTCAAAATTGGTTTCCAAGGCTAGGCCAAGGCTCCCAAAGTTGATTTTGTAATTTTATGACTTCTTTTCTATCTTTAATTAATTTTAGAAATAAAATCGACATAAAAGATGATTAAAAAGCAAGTGTCAACACCCGGTTGAGGGGCTTGTGGGTATGCGCATACTAGTTAGGATATCCTTATTGGCCAAGACACTGACATTGTAGGTGGAGACATTGCCAATGTGGGAATCTTGGTCCCCTCTTGTCATGGGAATTATACGTGACCATAGTTAGACTCTTGAGCATGAAATTGATCGGTGGATAGACCACTAACATGTGCTTTTGATGGGATTAGTCAATGGATAGACCATTGACTTATGTTTTGACGAGATTGATCAATGGGTTAGACTGTTGATATATTTTGCTTGAGTTCGTGGTTTGAAACAAGTATTTTTACTAGGAACCTATTATGTTAAGATTTTATATAACTCGTTTTGACTATAAAGATCTACTATGTTTCGAGTTTAACTTAAATGAATTATATTTTGATATTGAAATGTGCAAAGTGATTGTTCGATCCGCTTAGAAGAAATGTATTACTCACTGAGCCGTATTAGCTCACCCCTCCCATTTCCCTTGTCTTTCAGGTTCAGCGAGTCGCCACTAAGACATGAGAGTAACGCTAGTTGGATGATTTTTGAATAGAAGATTTTTGCTATAAAGTCTAAAGAGTTGTGTTGAGCTTTTCAGTTAGCTCTTTTTGTTAGTTGGGTTTATGGATCTTTTTTATGTTTATAGAAAGCTCTGATAGTGTACCAAGAGACATTTTTATCAAATATATATATGGATGTACACATTTGTTAGCAAGCTAAGTTTGGCTTTGTGAAGGCTACGTCCTTTTAAGAAAGGACGGCCGTGTCATGGCCCTTGCCGTGGATTTGGGGCGTGACCATACCCTTCACTGAAATCAGAATCGTCACAGGATATGGGTTGGCAACGTACTGATCCTTCGAACAGATTGCAGGTTTACATTGAAAGTGGTCCTGGATTGGGTCTTGTTTGTTATTCGACTGAATTTTGAAAAAATAATGAAGGCATTATGCTGGCAACTTAAGTAAAATGTGATGGTCTTATTTACCTTGTCACCTATATAAGACCAAGAATTTCCCATCCAAGGTTCAATATCATCTTCGCCTGCTCTCTGCCAGAATACCTTGTCAATTTCTTTTCAATCAATTCATGCGGTTGATGTGCCATTTTGAGAAATGTGAGACTTCTTCCCTGTGTCTTTTCAATCAATTCATGCGGCATATTGTGGGCAATTTTCCTAATTAATGTTTTTTTTAAAAAAATTACCAAAATAATACTAAAATAAAAATAATTACCAAATTGGTTGCCAATCGGCGGTTGGGCCGCCGATTGGCACCCAATTTGGAAGTTGGGCCGCCGAATGCGGCCCAACTTCCTCATTCAGGCCCCAATCGGCGGCCCAATCGCCGATTGGGGCCCCAAGCCATTTTTTTTATATTTTAATTATTTAATTTATATTTTATTTTTTATAAAAGTAATTATTAAATAATAAATTATATTGAAATTACGTAAATTTTGAGAAAAAAATAAGCACTACATAATTCATATTCCACCATTAAAATTTACTTTTAATTTATATATTTTTTTATAAAAGCTTCAATTAAATAATAAATTATATTAAAATGATATAAAATTTGAGAAAAAAAAGATCACAGGACTACATAATTCATATTTCACCATTAAAATATACTTTTAATTTATATTTTGTATATTATCAATTACATAATAAATTATATTGAAATTACGTAACTTTGAGGAAAAAAAGACAAGCACCACATAATTCATATTCCACCATTAAAATTTACTTTTAATTTATATATTTTTTTATAAAAGCTTCAATTAAATAATAAATTATATTAAAATGATATAAAATTTGAGAAAAAAAGATCACAGGACTACATAATTCATATTTCACCATTAAAATATACTTTTAATTTATATTTTGTATATTATCAATTACATAATAAATTATATTGAAATTACGTAACTTTGAGGAAAAAAAGACAAGCACTACATAATTCATATTCCACCATTAAAATTTACTTTTAATTTATATTTTTTTTTATAAAAGCTGGAATTAAATTATAAATTATATTAAAATGATATAAAATTTGAGAAAAAAAAATAACAAGCACTACATAATTCATATTTTACCATTAAAATATACTTTTGATTTATATTTTGTATATTATCAATTACATAATAAATTTTATTGAAATTACGTAATTTTAATATAATTTATTATTTAATTGAAACTTTTATAAAAAATATAAATTAAAAGTAAATTTTAATGGTGGAATATGAATTATGCAGTGTTTCTTTTTTTTTCCCATGTAATTTACGTAATTTTAACATAATTTATTATTTAATTGAAACTTTTATACAAAATATAAATTAAAAGTAAATTTTAATGGTGGAATATGAATTATGTGGTGCTTGTCTTTTTTTCCTCAAAGTTACGTAATTTCAATATAATTTATTATGTAATTGATAATATAAAAAATATAAATTAAAAGTAAATTTTAATGGTAGAATATGCATTATGCAGTGTTTATTTTTTTTCCCTCGTAATTTACGTAATTTTAATATAATTTATTATTTAATTGAAACTTTTATAAAAAATATAAATTAAAAGTAAATTTTAATGGTGGAATATGAATTATGCAGTGTTTGTTTTTTTTCCCCACGAAATTTACGTAATTTTAACATAATTTATTATTTAATTGAAACTTTTATACAAAATATAAATTAAAAGTAAATTTTAATGGTGGAATATGAATTATGTGGTGCTTGTCTTTTTTTCCTCAAAGTTACGTAATTTTAATATAATTTATTATGTAATTGATAATATACAAAATATAAATTAAAAGTATATTTTAATGGTGAAATATGAATTATGTAGTGCTTGTTCTTTTTTTTTTCTCAAATTGTATATCATTTTAATATAATTTATTATTTAATTGCAGCTTTTATGAAAAAAATATAAGTTAAAAGTAAATTTTAATGGTGGAATATGAATTATGTAGTGCTTGTTTTTTTTCCTCAAAATTTACGTAATTTCAATATAATTTATTATTTAATAATTACTTTTATAAAAAAGAAAATATAAATTAAATAATTAAAATTAAAAAAAAATGGCTTGGGGCCCCAATCGGCGATTGGGCTGCCGATTGGGGCCTGAATGAGGAAACTGGGCCGCATTCGGCGGCCCAACCGCCGATTGGGGTCCCAATCGGCACTTGGGCCGCCGATTGGGGCCCATATTCAAATTGGGGCCCCAATCGGCGGCCCAAGTGCCGATTGGGGTTCCCAATCGGCGGTTGGGCCGCCGAATGCGGCCCAATTTGGTAATTACTTTTATTTTAATATTATTTTGGTAATTTTTTTTAAAAAAAACATTAATTAGGAAAATTGACCGCATATTGTTCTGTATTGGTCTGTCGCCACTCGCCACTACTACCATCTCTGTCAATGCTAGAGGGATGTTTCCTTTGGTCGGTATGATCTATTAACCATTTTTCAGGATTTAGCAAACATTCATTGGCCAGTTGGATGAGTTGTAGCTTTGTTCGTCATGATTATGACTCGCAATATGTGCTTTCTTTTGAGTTGGTGCATAGATGGTTACAGCAAGAAGTGCTAGATAAAGGTCGCTGAAGCGTGAACGTCTGTCCATCTTCAACAACGATGTTTTTGTCCAGTTACTGACAAATGAGGGTCTGAAAGATTTGTCTGGGCGGGGTTTGTCAATGTATCTGCGGTCATCATTAGAGGGGGGAAAAATGGGAAAAAAAAAAATGACGAAGAGACAACTTGTTCGCATCCGAGAACCAATGGAACCGTTTCCTCTTCAGTTTTCCCTCATCCGTTCAGCTGTTCAGTGGCGGAGCTCTCGCCATTGTCATCTGATCTATTCAAGAACCACCTATTGAGCCGTTCCGACGCTTTGTTCACCTATAAAACGAAAGCAACCATGTAATTAGCTTTAAAAAATTTCTCTTTACGAAGGGTAGACGAAAACAAGAGAATCTTGAGATCTTGCTGTTATTTCCAGCTAATATAACTCCAATTGTAGCATGTGTAATGTGAAGGCATGCAAGCGATATGGTCCAAAATGTAGAGAATCAAAGGTGCAACGCTTGCTATAAATTCTCGATCCACAAGTTTGATTGACAACTATTGAAGGTGAAAAACTCAATTGACAACACTCACATAAGAGAAACTTCCAAGGGAGGAGATGAATGGACTATCTTATTTGCTGAATTCACCTTCTCGAAACAATTACCAGACTCGGGCTATATATAGGTATCGTACAAGACTCTTCGGCTACGTGGCCTATCCAATGACTCATTAATACATCTAAAATTCCAAGAAGATAGACTCCTAAAAAATGAACAGTCAACATTGAAAATTGAATTATGACACTTAACATGTGCATCGAATAGACGCCAATCGGTATTCGTAGAGTCTACAATAACCATCAAAATAAGAACAGTCAAGACTAATCAGGAAGGATCTAAAGATAGGCGGTGATTTCTTAAATATTCCCTCTCACCAACTATTCTAAATGACGCAGCGTTCAGCGAGAACAACAAGCAAATCCTTACTTAAGAGAAAAATCTCGAAAATTCTATCTTGATAATGTGAAAAGTATGAATAATAAATCTGCTCAAGAGAAACCCTAATACATCTTTTTACATGATGTCAAACCTAATTATAAAAGGAAACGAAATATTACGAAAATACCATTTAAATATAAAATTGCCTAATGATAAAGATTACGTAATATTGTGTAATATCACGTAATATTACGCAAATTGCAACTTTATTTGCATCATTCGTAGATCGTAACCTTATCCGCATCATTCTCTCTTGCTAGAAAAAAGATTCGTTCTCGAATCTGGTTCATCTTCGTTGACTTCAATCTCTTCATGTATTTCCAGTGCCCCTTCCTCTTCCGCTTCTTCTTCCTCTTTTGGCCTCTATTCTTTTTCATGAGAGACAACCTAGCAACCTGTCTTTGCTCGAACCAGACTTTATAAGGCACGGTTGTTTTCAGTCCCAATTGCTTTGCTAAGTTGTTTACCATAGTCCTTTGATCAGAGTAATGGAATAGCAGACTCTTGATTCCCACTGATGTCATTCTTATGCTTCCTCTTAAACTCCTGCATGAAGTGGTTGATCATTCGGTTATCAAAGTCCTTGCCCCCAAGATAGTTGTCTCCAGTCGTGGCCTTCACTTCGAAGATACCCTCTTCAGTAGTGAGCAGAGAAACATCGAAGGTGCCACCAACTCTAGACAATCCAAGGAGCACATGGGGCTTGACCTTCCTAACCACTTCAGGTAGGCTGACTCCCTTTGCAAGACCATCGATTTCTCCCGGGTCTTTAGCAAATGATGCAGCAACAGAATCAAGATTTTTTCTTGCTTTTATGACAAGACCATCTTTGTCAAGCAAATAAAACTGACTATTTGCAGTTGTTTCACTATTCTCAAAGACAGTAGCATGCAGGTCTCCCCCCATCAAAAGATCTCCTTCACCTAATTTCTTAGGCTGGAACTCGCTTTTCTACTCTTAGTCCTCGAAGTTCATCAGACAAGCTCCGTAGATAGCTGGCATAATGTGGGGTTTGAGCTACAATTGAGCATCTTCGCTCGTTTCACTAACTCCTCCCGATTCAACAATCCGAAAATCTCACGAACGCCAGGAAATATTGCGATTTTGCCCTAAACCCATCACTTCTTGCTGGAACACAATCTACTCATAGTCGGGTGAAAGGAACTTTTGCTTCATTAGCCTCTTCATTATGTGCCAAGTTTGAATTCTCTCTTTTCCCTCTTGTTCTCTCTTATATTGCAATCTCTCCCATCATGCAAACGCACATCCCTTCAATCTACTGGCTATTAATCGCACCTTTTTCTCGCTATGAGTCTCCATATAATCGAAGAATCTGTCTATATCAGCAATCCAATCCAAAATTTTTTATATTCCCAGACTTCCATTAAAATAAGGGATATCAACTTTTAGTTTAAAGTCATTACCTTCACGATAGTCGTAACGTCGTCTGCCATCTCTTCTATCACAATCGTCGTAACGCCCCCTTTGAATTCGTCCATAACGATTTATTTCTACATAATCAGCACGTCCTTCATTAGAAAATTCGTTCTCCTTTTCTTCTGAACTCTGTGAAAACATAGGGTTATTCTTCTTGTAGACAGGAACAAGCCTATCGACAGGGTCACCGCGAGCAAATTCTGCACCTGCTGTCATTCCGCTGATTCCGGTTTACATCAACGCCGAGACCTTCAAATCGATCAGCCAATTCTTCAAACCGCTCTTCGATGCGATGAAGTTCGAGATCAATTCGTTGATCTATGCGTTCCATTAAATGCTACTCAAAACGTTGCAGTGCGTCGCCCCCAAGGGTTGGGGATCTAGTCTCCTGAGTATCGTCACGAAGACTACCGCCAGTCGCCATAGGCTCTGATACCACTTGACGTAGCATTTAACAAAGATAACAAGCAAATCCTTGCTTAGGAGAAAATTCTCGAAAATTCTATCTTGATAATTGTTGATACCTGATTTTCGATTAGTCATTTCCAATTCATCTTTTGAAAATTCATAAAAAATCATAAAAAGTTGAAAAATTACAAAATCAACTTTGGTGACCTTGGCCAAGCCCAAGGAACTATTTTTAACTAAAAAATAATTATTTTTCACATTTTTTTGTATTTTCAAAAAATAGAAAAAATGCATGAAATTTCAAGAAAATAGCATTTGAGGTAACAAAAATATGAAAAAATAGTTAGTATTTTTATTTTAATTCCCTTGTCTTCTTGACCTCATAAAAATTTAAAATTCAAGCCCAATTTCATGTGTTCCTTTGTTATACATATAGTTAAATTTGGTAAAAAAAATGTCGATTGAGTCTTTTAATTTGTAATTTTGGTATTTTAAGAGTCTTGTCATTCAATCTGATTGTCCTTCATTACAATTTAATACTATTGTCTGTGCAAATTGCTCAAATTGCACGAATTGGGCAAAATTGCATACTTAATTGCAATTTAGTCCATGAATGTAGGTATAATTGAAATTACTTTTAATTCAAGGACCTCCATCACAAATTGGAACTACTATCCAATGTTTTTCACCATTCTAAATCGATTGGCATGGGTGATTTGGTCCAATTTGACCATTTGAGCTCTCAATTTCACGATTTCCCGAATTACAATAAAGGACAAATTTGGGGTTTTTATATAAATTGACATGAACTTTTGGGCAAAACCACGTTTTTAGATAATATTCATGTTCTAAGTTCAATTTTGAGGCTTAATTGTAAAAGTTTCCTCATGAATTGTGATTAATTTTAAAAAATTGAGTCTGACCGATTCTGATCGGTCGAATCGGTCCAAATAGTGTCATCTTCAACCTCAGGACTCCCCGTGCGAATGAACAGTTCCCAGGCCAATTTGGATCATCAAATTGAAGGGCAATTCGCGAACAATTGGACGAGAAATGGTGGGCGTTTTGTTCCTCTCATCATCCCCCGTCAATCAATATAGGCGGCAGCACTTGAGATCCCCGGAGATGGGCGGAATTGAACAGTCAAGATGCCGGACCGGCGAAGGTCAACCCTATCAAACTTAGACGAAATCCATGCCAAATTTGTGCGAAATTGGACAAGCTGGAGTACCTAACTGAGTTGAACAGATTCCCAACCAATTCTGTCGTCGTCCGATGACCAAATGGCACGTGGGGACACGTGATTTCAAGTCGGTTTACCCTCCTCCGTTTGCGGTAAAAAAATTAAAATGGGGATATAGCCTTCGAAGGCTTTCGGGAAAAAGAAGAGGCTCATTCTGTTCTAAGGGGGATAACAAAATATATATATATATATATATATATATATATATATATATATATATATATATATATATATATATATATATATATATATATATATATATAGAGAGAGAGAGAGAGAGAGAGAGAGAGAGATAGATAGATAGATAGATAGAGATAGAGAGAGAGTTCGCTCTCCAACCTCCATTGTCGAGAGCTTGAGCTCAAATCTAGGCGGTGTTGGTTAGGCCGATGCCGGCCAAAACCGAAGCCAAAAAATGTCACCGGAAGGTCGCCCGAGCTCCAAGGAAGCGATCGCCACCAGCTTAGCCTTCGTAAACATCGAAAACAGGTAGTTCTCGTTCTCAAGTTTCATACTGTGCATCAATGGCGGATTTCATATCCAGCCATCATTCTTCGAGTTTAGGTGTGCGTTTTATTCCTTGAGCTACGCTGACCACCATCGCATCTTGTTTTTGCATCGATTTCGCCCGAAAACCCTGAGTTGACCTCCCAACTTAGTTTGGTCTAGTCGATCAATGGCCAGGCTATTCTAGCCATTGCGAGCTCAATCAGAGCTCGTGGTAAGTTTCCTAAACACTTTGTGATGCTTTTGTACGAAAGAATTGCCCTGGAATGTCATGAATTGCATGATCGAAGTCAGAATGGTTGTATTGGTGCGAGCTCACCTGCATTTGATTTCGCGAATAATCTTGCCTGATTCTTATATATGTGAAACTTGAAGTCGAGCTGAATCGAATGGTCTAGGTCTCGAGTCTTTTGACCGAAGTTTCGCCGCCTATTAACGGCGGAGAACCTTAGCTATCCGTTCAGTCTTCGTTCTCGCGAAGAAGACGAAGTTGACGTGGACTGGTCAACACGTGAGCTGGCGCTCTCTGGTTGGCCGGGGCCAATCCACGTCATCTAGGTCGTTAGGGTCGAGAGTTAATTCGTTAGACGATCCAACGGCCTAGGTTTGGCCACGTGTTGGCCTGGTGACCGTCGGATCAGTTTCAAATTTTTTGATAAATAAAAAAAATCAAATTTTCTAAATAAAAAATAAATCAGTGGATCGGACGGTCGAGGATTAGCCGAGTGGTTTGATCGTGGCCAGAATCGAAGTAATCATATTTGATGGCTGAGGGATAGTCGGCTTTTGATCTTGGCCGTAGGTTTTAGTCAACCGATCCAATAGCCGTGGATTAGCCACGGCGACGTTTTTGAGAGACCGTTTCACGCGGGTTCCGGTCTGAGCCAAGTATCCGATCCGCCTGGATCGGGTCGACCAGGTTCGAATAAAATCCTTTTTAAAAAAAAAATAAAAATCAGAAAATCCTAGAAAATTCTAAATAATGTTAGAAAAATCCTAGAAAATCCCCAAAAAATTAGAAAAAATTTGTAGAAAATTCCTACACTCTAGAAATTCTCAAAAATTGAGGAATGATCATAGACAACTGGTCAATCTTATTTTTAGGATTTTTTATCCACTCTTCTGAAAATTGATGATACTACCATTTAGAGGAAAATCGTCCCTGCTTTGTATCTTAGATAGGTCGAAAATGCCTAGATTAGGATATGGCCATTTAGGTGGCGGATCCTTCTACTTGGGTTTTCGAATCTTATCGTTTCTTCCTGAAATGACGATTTTACCCCTCATAGGGTAAATCATTTCTAAAATTCCAGAAAATTCTGAAAATTACCAAAAAATAGAAAATGGACTGGTTCGGTGATCAATCCTACTTCCAGCCCCTTTTGATTTCAGATTTCTTTTGAAATGGCAATTTTTCTATACTAGGGAAAAATATCCCTAAATTTCTTCAAACTTACGATTTCCCCTTTTGGGCAAATCATGCCTAAATCACTATTGAGCCTTAATTGATACTTCTCTAGGCTAATAGGGTCTTACTAAGGATGCCATGCTGTATTCATGTGATTTATCCACAAATCTTGGATTCTTGATTTGCACACTTATTTTACTGATTATGAGTGTTAGGATAGCCACTCATATCTGCGTGAACTCCTAGATTTAAGGTTCGTACCTTACTCATCTGCATGAAATCTTAAGATTAGATAATTCAATCAACCTATGTACCGAAAGGGCGTCAACTCTGATAGTTGGCGTAACTAAATCCTCGATCCCGTTTCTCTGGTTCTCGAGAATCGAATAGAAACTCCCAGCTATTTGATAGGGTTTCCAATCGTACCCTCCACAAAACGATTGGTGGCGACTCTTTGGCATGTACACATATCACATATCACTAGACAACACTGAAGGTCCATCACGTATACCTCCGTTGCGACTTGAGTAATGGGTCTTGAGATAGGCCCGCGTCAAACCAGATGGGACGACCCATTAACCCTCACCACTCGAGATCCGCTCGAGAGGGTCGCGACAGACTGGCGACTCTACTGGGGACTTATTCCAAACCAGAATCTCTAGTTAAGAATTTTTTAGGACTTGAGCCGATTAAAAGGTTGATTGGTTTATTTAACCTTGTTTTCTGTAAATGCTCTCGAAGGTGAGGTAGTATGCTAATTATCGTGTTAGATGTTTTTGTAGATGAGAGAAATAAGTGGTGGAGTGTTTGCTGACATCTTTCCTACATGTTGGAGTTGGGAATGTATGTTTATTTTTATGCACATGTTGAAGTGGTGTTTGATACAAACTGTTGTGCATGACTTTGCATTGTGATGATCATGACATATCTCAAACACTGGAGATCAAACCTCGACCGCAACCACCTATAGGTTACCTTAGATAGGGAAAGGGTGCGAAAGGATCTAGTGTTCGATGGCACTTGAGACTTTCATATTTGTTCCCACTCACAATCTAAATTGGTGATATTTAGCCTTCATGAGTAGGTACTCTTGGGGAGGAATCTGCCATATTTAGATAGTCGAAGCCTGAGCCATAGGTTTCTCACCTAATTTTTGATTTGTAGAGTATACCTCCCACTTGTCTCATGCGCATGCCTTTGGACGGTTGGTATATCTAAAACCACTCATTGTTACAAGGGAACGTCCGACATTCCTTGGATTTTGAGTTGGTAAGGCATTTACTACTTAATGTGTTTTCTTACGCCCGTTCCATAATATGTTCACATGTTAAATTTTGTTTGCATCTACATGCATGGCATACATTCTGGAATCATCCAAGTGAATCATTAAAATAACAATGATAGGGATAGGATGTCGCTATTTCCTAAGTGTTCGTCTTCTTCCTTTCTAGCTCTTGAAATCCGTCCACTAGAAATGGATGCGTGAACAAGAACAGAATCTATTGAAAGCCTTCGAGTACCTGAGGAAAGTAACTCGTCCTGAGCCAAACACGAAGTTACACTTTACAAGATTCGTACATGGCCGTGAACTGACTGGGCACAAATTGGGATACGCTGAAGATTGTTAAACCCGCTACTACGTTGATAACATCATATTTAAGCGACAATCCGATGAAATGTTCAAGGATTATATGGAGATGAAAAGGCAATACCGCAATCGCCTGGCTATGGAAGAGTACGCTTGCCGAAAGGCTGAGCGCCAAGCTAAAGAAAATAGACCAATATTGACTCTTTGGGGAAAGAGGAGGCGCCTTGCCATCAAGACCAGACCAAAGCGCATCGTCCTCAAAAAGACAAAACCCAAAGAGGTTGTGAAGGCCCCCGAAGTGATCATACCCTGGACAATAGAATGGCCAGAAGAGCTAAATCATATTAAGCAACATACTGAAGACTACTTTCCTGAAAAAGATTCGCACGAAGGACCATTCGAATAAAGAGATTCTGAAGAATGCTCAACTAGGAAGGAAATCATGATCACCGAGTCGTACCCTGAAGAGGAACCGAATGAGGATACCATCAAGGAGGAGCCTCCAGTTGACTACTATTCTGAAGAGGAATTAGACTTTGGGAACACTGGGGGTGTGGTAGTTTAGATCCCATGTTCCATCAGCTTTTATGGCTTTCTTGTTTCAGAATAAGACCAATTGATATCTTTGCCCGAGATTTCCCTCTATCACCATGTCTCTTTTGATAGATTCTCCTGTAGTGTTCTCCAATCACGGAACTGCCTAAACATCGTTTCCGTACTCGACTCAAAACAAGAATGGAATAACAAGAGTTACCCCACGAGTTGGCATGTTAGAAACTCAGATGACTAGCATGGCTACCATAATGGCCGAGATCAAGGTTATACTAGAAGCTTCTCAGACCAGACAAACTGTGATGCCAAACCCGAATGACGCTAGACAACCCCTAATGTCTAATGTAGCTGATAAAGATCCAGCCGAGGATGTCTAGCATGTTCCAAAAAATAATCAAATGCCAAATGTTCACTCTCGGCCGAAGACACCCCATATTATCATCAACCTTGAAAAAGAGGAAAGAAGAAAACTGAAAGTAAAAACTAAAGTTGAGGCCAAGATGATAGCTAAGATTGAAGAATGCTTGAGCAGCCAGGGCTATGAGTTAGCCCGTTTTGACAAAATATCTCATTTTGAGAAGGTAGAGACTCCCCCGGATTACAAAGAGCCAGATTTTGTGAGGAAATATAATGGGACAGGCCGCCCCCGTGCTCACCTCAAGTATTACTTGCGCAAGATGGTGCACTACTCATATTATATTCCGTTACTCATGAACACATTCCAAAAAAGCTTGGCTAGTGCCGCTTTAGCTTGATTCATTGAGTTGGACCTAGATGACTATGATGGATGGGAAGATCTCGCTGAAGATTTCCTCCGCCAGTACAAGTTTAACACCACGATTGCTCCAACAAGGGAGGATTTACTACGAACCATGAAGGGAAAGAACGAGTCGATCAGAACCTATGCCCAAAAGTGGCGGGCTCTGGTAACCCAGGTCAGACCGCCGATTCCTGAAGACGAATTGGTCGATTTGTTCTTGAAGGCACTCCCGTATGAATATTTTGATAGGCTAAATACCTTTGGGTGCCAAACCTTCACACACTTAATAAAAGTAACGGAAAGGTTAGAATGACCTTAAGGGAAAGGAAGCCGCTGGAAGCTTCAATGAGAAGACAGTATTCCTCAAGAAAAGAGAGAGAAGCTGGAGTCGACATAGCTTTCGTGCCAAATCCTCCAAAGTCTAAGCAGTTTGCTAACTCCAACACAGTTAAGGGAGGACCATCCTGGTCGACGCCGAAAGGGCAAGAACCAAGGAAGAAACCGCCTTAGAAGCAGTTTTCACAACTCCCAAGACCATTATCTAAATTGCTCCCGGTGTTGTTGGAACATCATTTAGTTGTAAAGGAGCCTCCCAGAGTAAATCTATCGAGGTACCCTAGTTTCGACGAAAGCCAAACTTGCGCTTATCATATGGGCGAAAGGGACATAATGTAGACAATTGCTATATCCTAAAGCGGAGGGTGCAAGCCTTATCGACAATTGTTGACACCTGATTTTTTACCATTTATTATTGTGATTTTTATTCTTTAAAATTAATTAAAAATATCAAAAAAAGGTCATAAAATCACAAAATCAACTTTGGAAGCCTTGGTTTAGCCTTAGGAACCAATTTTGAACAAAAAATATTTTTCGGTATTTTTAATATTTTTCGAGTTTATTTATTATAAAAATACCCAAAAAATCAGAAAAATACCATCCGTGGTCAGAAAAATACACAACAATATTCAGTAATTTTGTTTTAATTTCCTATTCAGGTGTGACACTTTAAATCTTGAAAATTCGGCTCGGGTCACTATGTTCCTTCACAAACATAAACCCGAACCGAGCCTAAAAAAAATCCTCTTCGAGTCTTTTAATTTTCAATTCTCACTTTTCATAAGATATGACATCGGATTCCAAAGTATCGAAGTGCAATTGGGTCAATTTTCCCTCCAATTTGATCAATTTTAGCCAAAAGGACTTAATTGCACAATTTTCTTTCGATTTAGTCCCCGAATTCACAATTTTCGAAATTAAAATTCATACGGGCGTACCCATTGAAATCAAACACCTCTACCCTACAGTTTTCATCATGCTGAATCCATGGGTGGCCTCAATTTTGATTAATTCGGACGTTTGGGCCTTCGATTAAGCAAAAATCAATTTTGGATCCTAAGGATAATTTGGGGTTTTCACTAAATTTCAACCAATCGATTCACGAAAATACCCACATTTGATAGAGAACATGTCGAGGAGTCTGATTTTGCCGTCAATTTCATGAAAAGTGATAAATTTAGGACCCAATTTGGACGAAATGGTTCAACCGGGTCGGTCGGGTAAGACCCGACCCGACCCGGTCGAACCGGGTCTGCAACTCAGTTGCAGACCCGCATGGAGGGGCCGACGGACATGCAAAAAAAACGCAGGGAATGCACGGCCAGCCAATAAGGACCGCCCACTGAAGAAATGAGGGCCAGAGAGAGTGCGAGAAAGGCGAAAGGTGGTCGGCCATGAATAAAGGAGAGGGTAGACTGAGAGGGACAGGGGCGCGCAAGCCATTTTTTTTGGGGATGACCGGCCACCGAGCTCAAAGCCTCCCAAGCCGGCCAAGCAAGAACGGAGCCGATGAACCACTCCCCGAGCTCGCCGACGCCACGAGGAAGCCCTCCATGCCCATCAGAATCGCCGGAGACCGCCGAAAAGGTGAGATATGCGTTCGAGCTCCTCCTCAGCCTTTAATGGCATCTCGCGTTTCACTGATCGGTTTTGAGATTTATTGATCTTGAATTGTTCCCTGTACCTCCATGATCATTTTTGCCTTTGACTGCATATGATTTCATGGGATAAATGCTCGAGTTGACCTTTGACGTCCTCCGGCCGGCCGCGAGCTCCACAAGTCGTTCCATGCTAAACCGAAGCTCCGTGTAGCTCAGGTAAGTCCGCTGGAACTCCTAGAATGCTTCACAATAAATTATATCAGTCATGTAACGTATAGAATAGCCAGAACCAAGCTTCGCCGGTGATCCAGTTTCGGCCGGAGATGGCACGTTGGTCTTCTGATATTCTGCTATGTCTAGCCTCTGATATGTTGTAGGTGAAGTCCATACGAGTCTAATGCCGTTAGTTTCGTGCGATTTGGAGTACTGTAGGCCGAGCTATGGCCCTCCGACGTGGCGCCGGCGAGGGAACGCCGGCGCCGGTCGTCTTCCCCGACGAGGGGGGAAGACCGGTCAACGGTCAACGCTGACGTGGCATGCCACGTCGGCAGCCACGTCAGCGTGGTGGGACCGGACCGTTGAAATTTAAAACCCAGATCCGACGGTGCATAATGTGCCACGTGTCGCGATCTGGGATTTTCTGGAAAATTAAAAATGATTTTTAAATTAATAAATGATTTTCGAAAATAATAAAAATATTTTGATCGGACGGTCGATATCGCGCCAAGTGGCACTCTGAGGAGCGTCCGATCTGACCGAAGATCGGATGCGCCAGAGGAGGCCACGTGGCGCGTCCTGGGCCATCCGATCAGGGGTTTTCGGATATTAATAAAAAATAATAAAAAATTCAAAAATTCAATAAAAAATAGAAAATCATAAAAATCATAAAAAATTCGAAAAAATTCAGAAAAATTATAAAAAATTCCAAAAAATAGGAAATGGCCAAATTCAATTGGCCATGGCCTGTTTCGGGTCTTTCGACCCCCAGTCTTTTCAAAAATGACGATTTTGCCCTTCCGGCAAACCGTCTTCAAAAATAAATTCTAAAAATTCTAAAAAATTTCCCAAAAATGGGAAATGGTCACAATCAACTGGCCATGGAATATTTTGGGTAATTCGGTATCCAAACCTTCCAAAATGACGATTTTGCCCTTCGGGCTAATCGTCCCCAAATCTTCCCATTTTACCCCTGGTCCCAAATCATTCCTCACATAAGCCCTTATGGCTGTACAAGGAAACCATTGATTTGAATTGATGAGCATTAGTGTGATTTATTTATGTACTTGATTGCGCTTTCATTTAAATTGATTGTGATTGATAGGAATAGTCTTCCAATCTGCATGAAACCCAGAATCAAGCCCACCCCACCTAAAATTGCGCTTGCATGAACTCTTAGTTAGGAAAATCACTCGCGTTAGGTACCGAAAGGGCGTTGGTAATGACACCAGCGTAACCAAGTCCCCGAACCCAAAAACTCTGGTTCCGTAGAACTGATCGATCTCTCCCAATCGATCAGTGAGGTTTCCGGTCTACCCTCCAAGAAAGACCGGTGGCGACTCCAAATGCATGCACAAGTTGCGCATGCCACCACGACCACACTAAGGTCGAAAGCGATCGACTCTTATCGTCGAATCCTTCAAAAAATATTCCCGCCGCGATTTGGTATGGGCCTGGGAGGGCTCGCGCCGATCCAAGATCCGCGATCGGTAATCCATTAGCCGCGTCCGCTTTCGGACGGGTCGCGACAGCTGGCGACTCCGCTGGGGACTTTGTTCTAGAACCTATCGTTCTAGACCTCAAGTGGACTTAGGCCGTAATTAAAACGCTGAGTGATTCTTCTAACCATGCAGACGCTCTTGAAGGTGAGGTAAGTCCGCTTATGGTAAGTGTTATATGTTTTTGCAGATTGGAGAAATAAGGGGTGTAGTCCGTGATTAACATTGTCTTATGCAGGTTGGGCGTAGGAATGTATGTTATGTGGATGATTTGAAGTGCTGATTGATAAACTGTTGTGCATGACTTGCATTGTGACGATCACAACACGTGGACACACACAACCGCGCCTAAAACCCCGGGTGCCGCCTTTAGGAACACAATAGATGGAATTGAAAATGGAATCTCCGTGAGGAAAAACGCGGGGTAATCCACTTTTCAATTCCGCTCGCTTCGAACTATGGATCGAGTCCCAATGCAACGATAGCTGTGTAATGGAATCGGCTCTTTCTAGAACTCGAAGTGGGAACCTTAACCTTAGGTGCCAAACCCTCTGATTTTTAGAAGTTCACCATCACTTGTCTCATGCGTATGTCTTTGGGCGGTTGGTACACCTAAAACCGCACATAAGTCGACGAGTTTGGTTGGTAAGACTTTCTATCCCTCAAATCTATTACAACTCATATAAATATAGGCATTTCATTCATTGCATTCTGGTGATTAGATTAAATGCCATTTCAAGGATAGATGTTTGTGTTTTTCCCAAACGTCCTTAATAGAAGACGATGAGGATGATATCCCATGGCGAACACCGAGTGTGCGATAATTATTGAGGTATCATCCAATGAAGATGACGAGTTGGGGCAAGTGATCCTGAAGACACAGATCGAAACTGGGGCATCCTTAAACGTTAGGATCACATTCCTTTGTTTCATTTTCCATTACTAGTCCTCTTGTATAGGGTTTATTTTTACCGAGGGTTTCTCTATCTCACCCCTTAGAGTGATTGTATTAGGGATCTATTGGTGTATACATTCAGATGGAACTTGGTTGTATTTCTTTTGACGGGTCATGGGAATGTGATAGTGGCATTTTCTCTAATCATCCGAATACTCCCAAGTCAAGTTTATAATTCCTTTAGAGGAAATTAAAATTGGAAGTCTTACACGACCTTTTGGTCGTATAGAGTAGTCCAATCTCAATTTCTCTAGAAGGAATTATACACTTGAATTGTTTCGTGCATGTTTTACGTTGCTGGTAATCCACGATAATTGATCGAAAATATCGGCGTTGTTTTGATTTTAATGACGAGATAGATGTCCAAATTACTCTCGTTCTTAACAAAACGGCCTTGATTTGGATGCCGTATCTTCAATTAAATTTAAAACACGTTATTATACCTCGCACTTTTGAATAATTCGTTCCTCTCGAAATTGATCAAAAGCGATTATTGTGAATTACATTCCTTTCAATAGTATGCTTTCTTACGAGGAATATTGATAAAAACTTTTCGCGCAAGATTAAAACCCTTGTAAAAGTTCTTGTCCTTATTAATCATGGGCAAGCATAGGATTGAAAGGGGTTTTTGCTTTCTTTTTCAAATTATTCCTTTTGATTCTGTCTTTTTATTTGCAGGTAAAAAATAGGTAATAGAGAGAAATCTTTTCCTGGATAAGTCTAAGGCTATTCTCTCATCTAATCATGAGCGAGTTATAAAATCATGACATATTTGCTCGGCTTATTGATATTATGGTTCGGCTCACCCAAGTTGAAGATGTTCGGATGCTCGAAGAAATGAACCATACAGAAGTTAAAACACACACACAAGAGTTCTCATTTATTTTGCTCAGTGGAGGGTTTTCAAAAGCAGGTCATACAATTCGGGGTGGAAAAGTAAAGCCGAAGTGAGCCCTAATTAACGACACGAAGGATCCCAACTGACCCTCCATGTTATTAATGCTCTGCTCATACTCCCAACTCCGCATGTCATGGTCGGCAAGCCTGAGGAGAAGACTTCTGCATTCTCCCTTAACTTCGGCGACCTTGGCCTCGTGTTCTTCGGTGACTATTTCCAGGTCCCGAACCAGTCCATTCCCGCGAGCTATGTCCGCGGTTATTTTGTCGAGCCGTTCTTCCTGCCAGTCGCTCTGAAGCCTCAACAGGACATTGCGGCGGTCATGCTCGCCGGTGGTCAGGGATAGGGCCAATTGATCCACCAGATTTCTCCTCTCGCGAAGCAACGTCACGACCCGCTCATTAGCAAACTCGACGGCCTTTTTGTAACTATCAACCAGATAGTTGGTCAGCACCAAATGATCAGATCGATCCTCATAACGAGCTCGCAAGACGCGAGCCACGAGAACCTCCCGATTAGCAACACGATAGGCCTCTAAGGAGTGTGCAAAGAGAGTCGGGAAAATTCTATATTCCCTCCCTAGTGTAGTACCTTCGAGAGAAGTGGTATCAAGGTCCTCGAGCAGGACACAGATTGCATCCTCGGTCGCAGAATGATCGATTATGTGCGCGTAACCGCGACCCAGTAGGTTATAAAGCTTTTCCCACTGGGCCAAGACATCAGTTGAAAAAGTGCGTACGGGAGAGGAGGCCATTTGCGTTGGGTTGGCTTGAGAATAAGACGAGTCTAACAGAGAGATTAGAAGGAAGAAGCTAATTATGCGAGAACGTTAACCTTCCATACATTAATTCCTCATTTTATAGCAACTCGAAGATGATGAAGGGTCTCAGTAATAATACTGGTAGAGCCCAGTTAGGAGGTAAAGCAGGAGGTCCCCTCACGTGAACCATTGGATTCGTCTCGGTCCGCGATTTCCGGCTTGTCAATTAAAAGATGTAAAAGATTTGTCGGGATCACCATTATTAGAGTTAGGTGGGAGGTAAGCGCAACTATCGAAAAAAGCCCTAACAGGATTTAGCACTCACATCACGTTGAAAAGCTAAGCGAGAAATTCAAGGTCTTGACGGGGAGCGTTTGCCTAATGATTTTCTTTCATGCTTGAAGAGCGTCTCCTAAACATACAAAGTCACTCGAAGAAATATTTATAGGGAGCGAGCATACAGGAGAGAGTAGAGAACTCTAAGTGGGCAGGAACCAATCAAACATTTCTCAATCCAACATATTTAAGAGGTTACTGTCAGCTGCTAGAGGCGACTGACTCAAAAATCTCATAAATTGAACTACTGAGGGATCTCAAAGATTCCAAGATCAAGTCTAACACCAAAACCATGGAGCCCAACACTTCTGGCAACGGAAATCAAAATCACGGCGACGACGACAACGACGTCCACAATGCTCAACTCGGGAAAAGAAGACGTCCTCACCAATACTCTCAGGAGGAAACCCAAATGCTGGAAACCCTCTTCAGTGAAAGCCCTTACATGAAAAAGAAGCGGAGAACTGAATTGAGCCGGGAGTTGGGAATTAATCAGTTGAGGGTCCAGTTTTGGTTTCAAAATAGGAGATCCAAATCGAAGGCTCAACGCAAACGTCAGGTGGTCGAGATTTTAAAGGAAGAAAACCAAAAGCTGCGAACAAAAAACATGAGGTATGAAAAAGCTCTCAATATTACCGTTTGCCCTCATTGCGATAACCTCATCGCCCGCGGTAAGATATTCCCCGATAAGCCTCACGCAATGATTGAAGACGTTCATTTACCACCCTACTCCCTCGGGGCATCTCCTGCTCAATCAGATTTTGCCGGAGTCACGCATGAGCAGGATGATCCTACGAAGACGATACAAATGCCTCCTGGGGGATGGGATTTGCGTCGCTTTGATTGGAGTTACAGTTTCAAGGAGCTGGATGTTACCGCCGACCAGCTCAAAGCATATCAGCCTCATGCACAACAATTTTCGATAGGGTCGGGTCCTACTGGAGATGAGTTAATCAGTCGTCAAGCCATCGATGCAATTTTGGGCCACGATAAGAGGAGGTTCGCTTGGCCCCCTGAACTGCATTCCAGATTCCTAGACGTGGTTCACCAAATGGGGATCGATTCAGCAACTCCGACGCGCATATTTAAGGCCATTAATGTACCGGGGCTTAGTAAGGAACTGGTCAGGAATCACCTTGCTGCCTACAGAAAGCTATTAAAACAGCGTCGAGCGGAGCTAAACCGGGAGGAATCCGTCTCGAGCTCAAAAGCTAGGGGCGACCGCCATTGTAATGCTCAGGTATCAAGAGATACCCGGCCAAATCTAAGCATCAATCAAGCTAGCAACCCGACCACCGGCGAACTGAAAGATGATCAGAATGTCCTTCTGGGCCATTTCAACACTTTTCAAAAGCACGTGTCACAAGTACAGCGAGTGCGCACTCCTCCATTCGAGCAGCAGTCGGCTGGTGCTCTGCCTGCCGCTAGTCAACCCACAACAGACGATTTCTTCGATGAGGGGCTCGATGCCTTGTTCAATCAATGGGAAGCTGGCATGCTTGGACAGCCATGATCTAGCACCTGACTCGGGGCACGATGGGTTGGTCGCTACGATCACCCATAGAAAGAAGAACATGTTCACGAGTGGATCACTCTTTTTATCCATTGTAAAGTTCCTATGGGAACATTTTTCTTTAATGGCTATAGTTAATTATGTATGAAAACCAACGCTATCGACGAACATCGTCATGCTCAGTTGCGATGATCCCTTGTTAGATTAAGTCTGAAACCAGGGATGGTCTTTAAATTTTAAGTGGCCACGAACTCATTCCTCACCAAGAGCCCAGGATGTTGAAATGAAGAGTAACAGCATGCACAGGGAAAATGCCACTTTCGTTTGAACGATGAAAAGGGGTTGAGAGAAGGTCATAGCGTTAATTCCCATGGAGCTAAATGAATTAAACGGAGTCATTAATTGCGGGTCCGCCGCTGGTCCCCACATTCTCGGGCCTAGCAAATCATAAAAGGCACCGAAAGATTGTAGACCCACCACTTTGAAGACTGAACTAGGGGACGAGCGCAATACTCGATGAAACCGAATCAATGCAAGAGAGTTTGTGATCCTATCACGAGGAAAAAGAAAGGGGAAGACAGATGAGGAGTAATTGCAGGGTCTCGGGAGGAGCGCTTGCTTGCTGGTCTTCATATGCAGCCTGAAGGATGGTTCTAGGACACACACAATCACTCGAGAAAATTTCTAGAGTGAGCAAACACATAAGAGCGAATAGAGAAAGCTGAGTGAACTAGATCAGCCCGAGATACTCCGATCCATCATGTTTAAAAGCTATTCCCATCTGCTAGAAACGCTCGACCTGGACATTTCTGAGCACGAACTGCTGGGAGACTTTGAAGATCCTGGAGCTGAATCCTGCCCGAAGGCCATGGAGACTGACTCCTCCAGCGATGAAATTCTAGGTTTCAGCTACGAAGAAGGAGTATACAATGATGACCGGAGTCGGAAAAGGAAGCAACTGCAACGCCACACTCCAGGCCAAATCCGAGAACTCGAAGCTTTCTTCAATGAATGCTCCACTCCAAGCAGACAACAGAAAATGGAGTTGAGCCGAAAGTTAGGATTGGAGCTTTCGAAGGTCAAGTTTTGGTTCGCCAACAAACGAACCCGGGTGAAACAGCAACACGCAGACCATGAGTTACTGGCCTTGAAGGAGGAGAATGAGAAGCTTCGAGCTGAAAGCGCGAGATATAAGGAAGCTCTGGCCAAGGCCGCCTGCCTTAATTGTGGTAATCCTGTTGTCCTCGGCGAGGTGTTCCTCGATGAACCACCCCTGTTGACGAATAACGCTCAGCTGTTACCGCATTCTCCACAGCATTTTCCGACACAGCCAGATACCGTCGGAGATCTGCATGAGCAAGTCAACACCATAGGGTCAACACCAACATCCTCTGAGAAATGGGACATGAATCATCACAGGTGGAGTTCTCCCAATGACGAACTCGCTGTCGCAGCCAGCCAATCCAAAGTCGGTGAGTCCCTCCCTGGACAACTTTTGAAACGACTAGATCCCGTAGAGAATAGCTACCGAAGTATTGACGATATTTTGGGTGATAAGAGAACAAGGTTTTACTGGACCTATGAACTTCACACCAAATTTGTTGATGCAATTCGAGAGCTGGGAGTTGATTCGGCTAGCCCACTACGCGTACTCGAGATTATGAATGTGCCGGGGCTCTCCAGAATTAACGTTGAATCTCACCTCAAGTACTATAGGAGATTGCTAAGGGATGGAAGGATAGCGTTAAACCATCATAAAGCCGGTTGGAGCTCAAGTGCTGGGCAGAGTTACAACCATGATGATTGGAGAGCCAAGAGCACCCAACCGTGTTTCAGCAATGACGGGACCAGCAGTCGTGTCAGCGACTCCTCTAACCCAAATCAGAATGCTCCGCCGAGCTATCTCAATACTCCTCAAGAGTATATACCACAGTTCCAGCACATAGGGATTCCTCAGTTTGAGCGCGAATCGGTCATTAATGCTGTCCCTGAAGCGGATCTGGCATTGGTAGAGAGTGCACATATAAACCTGCCGGTCATTGGAGGAAGTTCCAATTCGAGGGGTCAAATTGCTCATGACGAGAGCAAAGAGAGGAATCCCTCGCCTGCAGTTGACGACACCCAATCTGGGCACCAAGGGCTAGAAAGAACAGGTGATTTCCTTGATGAGGAGCTGGACACTTGGATCAATACTCTTCAGGAATGTATGTCTCAACCCCAACAGGGCAATGATGAAGGTTCCAGCTCAAAGACTCCAGTCCCTCACAACGAAGGCAATGAAAGAAATCTGCCCCCAACAATCGTTGATACCCAACTTGAACATCAATGGCTCGAAGACTCGAGCAATTTCCTTGGCGATGAGTTCAATCTTTGGCTCGATCAATTTGGAGCCGGAGGGCCATTGCAGTGGTGACGCAGGGCCGGTGATCAAACGTCTGATGCAAGGCATGGCTACTCGATGAAAAATTCTTAGAGAAGAGGGGTTGAATACTCCTATTGAATATGTTGTTGATCGCACTGTAAGGTTCCCACGGGAACATCTTTCATTAATATCTAGAACTAATTGCGCGTGAGTGTCAACATCACCCTTTGAGCATCTTCAAGCCGAGGGCCGTGGATTAATCACTTAATCCGTGGAGCAAGTTCCATGAACAATGACTATCACCCGAGGAGCATAATGGGATCTACCCCTTCAATACGAAATACGTTTGGCCGCGAAGCCACCTATTTGGTAAAACGATGTATCGTTCCTAAACGATCTCCAATCGGATACCTAAATAATGTCTTCTTTCTTTTCCTTCTCAGATGATAAACATGGATAAATCACTTAAGGAGTCATGCGTTCAAATAGCATAACAGACGCTGCCCAGCTGGGGGCAGATGAACCATTGATGTTACAAACACTCCAAACATGGATAAGCGGATTTGATAGACGTTGTTCATATCAATACGCAACATCAGAAGGAGGGAAGTCGCCTTGCAGACGAACAAGTTCTTACATCCCATGTACTACTCGTTAGAGTACATGACCAAGGGTAGGATGTATCGTTTCGATTTTTGGAAAATTCGTGAACATACAATGATATGCTTCTTTTACAATTTGCAGGGATCCGCAGCTGCGACGGGCAAGTAAGTATCCCTTTTCCCAGTTAGCTGGAGATAAAAAAATGTCAGAATACTCTCAGCCGGCATAAAGATTTTCCAATGCATCGATATTCATGATTTAAATCGGGAGGTTACCTGAAGCATGAATAGAACATGCACGGTACATCACAAAATCCCCTCGACGGATAAATTTTGGAGAAAAGAAAATGAATTTTTCCAAATATGATTATTTTTCAAACCATTCAAAAGGATGTTTCCTCAAAAGAGAGGCAAGCTCAAATCCAAACACATCCTACATACACTTGAGAGATGAGTGGAGCGAATCAAATAGTAAAATCTGGACCTACGGAGGTAGGGACCATTCGCAGCGATTACATGGATTGGGACGACGGAGGCGTTCGTTTCATATCATAAACACTACAGGTGACCGTTGACAACCCATTTGAACGGCAGTTTTCATTCTTAACCCTGTCAAGAACCACCCCACACCGGGGCAAAAAGGAAGTAAGTCCAGCAGCATCAGGAGAAAATGGTTAGAAATTTTCTTGCTCGGACTAACATTAATCTTTGTGTGTTGTTTATATGGTAATCCAAGTGCCATAGGATGACAAGAAGCATTCATTCTCTATCCCACACACCGAATCCTTTGCACAGCCAAGTTGAGCCTGCAAATTCGTTTCATAAACCCGTTGGTGATCATTGCACATTTCAAGATGGATGCAGCATCACTTCAGAAACAAGGGAGTTCAAGACCTAGGGTTTACGAAAAGCTACTAAGTCGATACTCAAGCGTGCTAAGAGCCAAATCATATATCTAGCACAATTGCCAGGCATCTCACTTGCAACAAGGGATCAAAGAAATCCCCAACATCAAGAAAAAGCAAAGTGCCTGGTAAAAGCAAGGCCGATGCTCGCATAAACTGTTTGATTGATCCCCAATGAAACCTAGTTGGGAAGGGAAAATTTCTAAAGGAGTCAGATCAAAAGGACCGCTCCTCCAAATGATGTCAAGCGTGGAAGAAGGACGCAGACAGAATTGTCAATCTCTTAATGCAGCCAGAGATTCTCCCTAAAGAATTTGTGCACACCACAAAAGCGGTTGCACACCTCAAAAAATTGAAGATGCGGAATGGAAAAGACAGGTGACAAGTTTGCAATGATCACCAACGTCAAACCCTTCGTAATTTCTGGGCCAAAAATAAGCCTTTTTCGGTCCCCAATCCTACCAACATCATAACCCTGAAACAGTCTTCTCTGACTAAGACACTTGGGTTAACATATAGCTTAGCTCGAAGAAGTACGAGCAAGACTATTTCTTTCTCATTTTGCAGGGTTCTTGACTTGTAAACCCGGAGTAGATGATAAAAATTTTCATTCAATGACCTTGACTCAAAAGTGAGTCCCCCTTGAAGATCAATAACCAAGCCCGACATTACGGTCCCGTGGAAGACCTCCCGACCGATCAAAATGTATGCGCTGCGAATGAGCCTAAAACCTAGGCACATGTTAGTAGGGAATTGAGTGCATCCCCTATAAAAACCACTATCTCAAAACAGGTGAGAAGACCTCATTGTCGAGAAATATTCCAGTTGGTGTTTTGAACAAACTCTTTTTGGAATTTTCAAACTGTTGGTCCAGATTTTCCGTGCAAGGGATTTGTGATCACATTTGCATGTTGCAAGAATGCTTTGGATAACCTCCAGCATCAAAATGCACATTTCACGATTAAAACTTAAGTCATACGGTTTTTGTCAAATGGACAGCCGTGGTCTTCCCAAAGATTACTAACGTTTTCTTGGTGAAGAAAAATCTTTCAGGTTTGAACTTTCTGCAGGATACCTGGAGAACCCAGCTCCCAGAATGTCGCCTCAACAGAATCAAATGAAGCTTTGTCAAAATAAAATCTTTCTCTGCTTCAAAACTGAATTCTCGGCAAATTTCGGGATCTTTAAAAAAAAAAGGTGTGAGGATAGAACCCTTTTTCAAGAGAAGTCAACAAACTGTCCCAGCAGACGTGGAGAACCCTCGTCCTAGGACACCCTTTTCAAAAATATCAAGGAAATCTCAACGGACGTGGAGAACCCTCGTCATGAGACCCCTTTTCAAAATTCAGGAAATCTCATCGGACGTGGAGAACCCTCGTCATGAGACCCCTTTTCAAAGCAAATCAAAGGTAGAAACCGCCTGAAGGGTCAAAACAAAGGTAGATACCGCCTGAAGGGTCAAATGAAGGTAGAAACCGCCTGAAGGGTCAAATCAAAGGTAGAAACCGCCTGAAGGGTCAACTCAAAGGTAGAAACCGCCTGAAGGTTCAACAAAGGTAGATACCGCCTGAAGGGTCAAATGAAGGTAGAAACCGCCTGAAGGGTCACATATGGTAGAAACCGCCATAAGGGTCAATTCATTGGTAGAAACCGCCATAAGGGTCAACTCATTGATAAATATCGCAGTAAGGATCAACACAAAGGTCTGATCCACCATACGGATCAAAATCCTTGGCAAATCCCAAAGCGTAGGATGCGCCTTCCTTAGGTTCCTACCAGTTAGGAATCCCATCATGGTATGACCTACCATACAGGTCAGAGCTTAATCTCCCTAGGATATTCTGAATGACGAGTCCTAGGCATCTTATTGAAAGTCGTCGCAACCGGCAGCATCCGACAGGTGAGCTTCAGGTAAGCCTCTCTCACTCCGGCCTATGTTCAAATTGTTAGAGCAAACCGAGGATTGATTTGAGCTTTTATCAATAGGCTTAAGGATCCGATGTCATAACATTTCTTCTCTCATTTTCCCAGTTGAGTCGGTTAGGAATCAGGTGCCACCTTATCTTTGAGAGAAACCTCTAACGAGATTCCTCTCAAAGAGGGGCAGCTGTTGACACCTGATTTTTTACCATTTATTATTGTGATTTTTATTCTTTAAAATTAATTAAAAATATCAAAAAAAGGTCATAAAATCACAAAATCAACTTTGGAAGCCTTGGTTTATCCTTAGGAACCAATTTTGAACAAAAAATATTTTTCGGTATTTTTAATATTTTTCGAGTTTATTTAATTATAAAAATACCCAAAAAATCAGAAAAATACCATCCGTGGTCAGAAAAATACACAAAAATATTCAGTAATTTTGTTTTAATTTCCTATTCAGGTGTGACACTTTAAATCTTGAAAATTCGGCTCGGGTCACTATGTTCCTTCACAAACATAAACCCGAACCGAGCCTAAAAAAAATCATCTTCGAGTCTTTTAATTTTCAATTCTCACTTTTCATAAGATATGACATCGGATTCCAAAGTATCGAAGTGCAATTGGGTCAATTTTCCCTCCAATTTGATCAATTTTAGCCAAAAGGACTTAATTGAACAATTTTCTTTCGATTTAGTCCCCGAATTCACAATTTTCGAAATTAAAATTCATACGGGCGTACCCATTGAAATCAAACACCTCTACCCTACAGTTTTCATCATGCTGAATCCATGGGTGGCCACAATTTTGATTAATTCGGACGTTTGGGCCTTCGATTAAGGAAAAATCAATTTCGGATCCTAAGGATAATTTGGGGTTTTCACTAAATTTCAACCAATCGATTCACGAAAATACCCACATTTGATAGAGAACATGTCGAGGAGTCTGATTTTGCCGTCAATTTCATGAAAAGTGATAAATTTAGGGCCCAATTTGGACGAAATGGTTCAACCGGGTCGGTCGGGTAAGACCCGACCCGACCCGGTCGAACCGGGTCTGCAACTCAGTTGCAGACCCGCATGGAGGGGCCGACGGACATGCAAAAAAAACGCAGGGAATGCACAGCCAGCCAAAAAGGACCGCCCACTGAAGAAATGAGGGCCAGAGAGAGTGCGAGAAAGGCGAAAGGTGGTCGGCCATGAATAAAGGAGAGGGTAGACTGAGAGGGACAGGGGCGCGCAAGCCATTTTTTTTGGGGATGACCGGCCACCGAGCTCAAAGCCTCCCAAGCCGGCCAAGCAAGAACGGAGCCGATGAACCACTCCCCGAGCTCGCCGATGCCACGAGGAAGCCCTCCATGCCCATCAGAATCGCCGGAGACCGCCGAAAAGGTGAGATATGCGTTCGAGCTCCTCCTCGGCCTTTAATGGCATCTCGCGTTTCACTAATCGGTTTTGAGATTTATTGATCTTGAATTGCTCCCTGTACCTCCATGATCATTTTTGCCTTTGACTGCATATGATTTCATGGGATAAATGCTCGAGTTGACCTTTAACGTCCTCCGGCCGGCCGCGAGCTCCACAAGTCGTTCCATGCTAAACCGAAGCTCCGTGTAGCTCAGGTAAGTCCGCTGGAACTCCTAGAATGCTTCCCAATAAATTATATCAGTCATGTAACGTATAGAATAGCCAGAACCAAGCTTCGCCGGTGATCCAGTTTCGGCCGGAGATGGCACGTTGGTCGTTTGATATTCTGCTATGTCTAGCCTCTGATATGTTGTAGGTGAAGTCCATACGAGTCTAATGCCGTTAGTTTCGTGCAATTTGGAGTACTGTAGGCCGAGCTATGGCCCTCCGGCGAGGGAACGCCGGCGCCGGTCGTCTTCCCCGACGAGGGGGGAAGACCGGTCAACGGTCAACGCTGACGTGGCATGCCACGTCGACAGCCACGTCAGCGTGGTGGGACCGGACCGTTGAAATTTAAAACCCAGATCCGACGGTGCACAATGTGCCACGTGTCGCGATCTGGGATTTTCTGAAAAATTAAAAATGATTTTTAAATTAATAAATGATTTTCGAAAATAATAAAAATATTTTGATCGGACGGTCGATATCGCGCCAAGTGGCACTCTGAGGAGCGTCCGATCTGACCGAAGATCGGATGCGCCAGAGGAGGCCACGTGGCGCGTCCTGGGCCATCCGATCAGGGGTTTTCGGATATTAATAAAAAATAATAAAAAATTCAAAAATTCAATAAAAAATAGAAAATCATAAAAATCATAAAAAATTCGGAAAAATTCAGAAAAATTATAAAAAATTCCAAAAAATAGGAAATGGCTAAATTCAATTGGCCATGGCCTGTTTCGGGTCTTTCGACCCCCAGTCTTTTCAAAAATGACGGTTTTGCCCTTCCGGCAAACCGTCTTCCAAAATAAATTCTAAAAATTCTAAAAAATTTCCCAAAAATGGGAAATGGTCACAATCAACTGGCCATGGAATATTTTGGGTAATTCGGTATCCAAACCTTCCAAAATGATGATTTTGCCCTTCGGGCTAATCGTCCCCAAATCTTCACATTTTACCCATGGTCCCAAATCATTCCTCACATAAGCCCTTATGGCTGTACAAGGAAACCATTGATTTGAATTGATGAGCATTAGTGTGATTTATTTATGTACTTGATTGCGCTTTCATTTAAATTGATTGTGATTGATAGGAATAGTCTTCCAATCTGCATGAAACCCAGAATCAAGCCCACCCCTAAAATTGCGCTTGCATGAACTCTTAGTTAGGAAAATCACTCGCGTTAGGTACCGAAAGGGCGTTGGTAATGACACCAGCGTAACCAAGTCCCCGAACCCAAAAACTCTGGTTCCGTAGAACTGATCGATCTCTCCCAATCGATCAGTGAGGTTTCCGGTCTACCCTCCAAGAAAGACCGGTGGCGACTCCAAATGCATGCACAAGTTGCACATGCCACCACGACCACACTAAGGTCGAAAGCGATCGACTCTTATCGTCGAATCCTTCAAAAAATATTCCCGCCGCGATTTGGTATGGGCCTGGGAGGGCTCGCGCCGATCCAAGATCCGCGATCGGTAATCCATTAGCCGCGTCCTCTTTCGGACGGGTCGCGACAACAATCAAATCCTGAAGTTTGATGATGTGGCTCCAAATGTACAAGAGAATCCGCTTCCCGACCATCAAGTAGTTGGGATGAATCTCGACATCGAAGAAGAAAGCTGCCTAGACCTGAAGGTGAATGTCGCTAGATTGATTGATATCTTGGCTAAATCATTCTCATATTCACAAGAAGGGGAGGTGTCGATCGAAAGAAAAAAAGCAATATATCGCCAAGCTGGTGAGCTGAGGGATAATCATGAACGCCACTGATAAGTCGTTTGAAGGAACTCTTGCCTCTGTCAACTTGAGTTGGAATCAATTCGTAGTCAAGACCGAACAGGGAAGTGTGTGGAGCGCTCCTCATAAGAGTTTGGTAGTTGACGTGGAATTAATCCTGATACCCGAAAAGGAACTTGACGAAGACGAGCTAGAAGCCACCAAAAGATGTCTGGCCGATCGCAGATTTATGAGCGTAGCCTTAGAGAGAGGAGAAATTGTAGATAATCTAGGCGAGGATTCTGGGGGATACAACTTTAAAGTAAAGTATTCTGCTCCTCCCAACTTCTTTCAGAAAATGAAGGATATTATACCCGATGCATGGGGTGGTATGGACGATCCTGTCCAACCAGAGGTTGTAGATGATATGGTTAAGCCTCTCTGAGAAGAATCTGAATCGTCATTCAACCAAATGGTGTCGGAACATTTTCTGCGCATTGAGGAGCAAGTGAATGATCTCTCATGGAAGATAGAAGATATGTCACTTCGATTGGCGGCATGTAACCACTCTCAGATAGAAAATGATACACTTGGCATTGAACAATATGATCAAGTTCAAAACTGGAATTGTAGAATGGAGAAATTAAGAGTTCAGTGGCAAAGCTTGACCGAACTATTCGAAGAGGTGAGAAAGCAGCTGAATCTTTTAACTTCGACGGAATCGAGTGTTGCTAGGAGATATCACCAGCTTGAATATGAAGATAGCTCAGAAGATTTCGAAAATACTGTGGGGATGGTCGGAACTTCAACAACAGTGGTGATTAAACAGTGGTGATTAAACTAGATGAGCTCGACAGCCTGAGCCAGGAGAAAGATTGCCCGGTCAAACTTGTTATGATTCGTCTATCAGAAGATGAAACATATGATGAATCTGAATCAAAGGCATCCAACCAGACGACGGTGACCATAAAAGTCCCATCTGTGGAAGATTATGACCCCTAAAGCAGTCCATTGGAATTATGGAATGGATGAGATAGACGATGTGATGCGGTCCGGACGATTTTATGCCCCTAGAGAGGGTGAACCTGAGAAAAGAGAAGTCTTGAAAGAAGATGTAGAAAAATTGATGTCCATCATCAAAACCAGCGAGTTTGAGGTGATAGAGCAGTTGAGAAAGATGTCAGCTCAGATATCTTTGTTGGATTTGTCTATTAACTTCGAGAAGCACAAAGATGCTTTACTGAAAATGCTGAATGAAGTCCATGTCCCTGAAACTATTAACGAAGTATAATTAGAAGACTTTATTGGGGCAATCCGTTTGAAGGATCAGTTGAGCTTCTCCAACGAAGATTTCCCTATGAAAGGAAGAACACACAACAAAGCCTTGTACATCACAACACGTTGTCATGGGAAACAAGTAGCCCACGTGTTAATCGACAATGGATCAGCTTTTAACATCTGTCCTCTAGCTACGCTGAGAAGCTTGGGTATCAAATAAGAGATGATCCGAAATTCCAAGGCCACTGTTAGAGCCTTTGATGGAATGACAAAGATCGTAGTTGGCGAGATTGAGCTAAACGTCTTTATCGGCTCGACCAAATTTTTTGTGGACTTCTAGGTAATGGACCCACCAAGTGCCTTTGGATTTCTACTTGGAAGACCCTGGATTCATATTGCTGGGGAGTACCCTTAAGTTTACATCAAAAGGTACGATTTGTGGTAGATGGGAAAGTGATCACCGTTCATGGGGAAACTGATTTCCTGGCCTATCAGAACAGTGTCATTCCTTACGTCGAGCCAGAAGTCAAGCAAGAGGCAAGTTACCACTCCCTGGAGCTAGTAGCTGTGATCCACACACCTGTTGGGACCAAGCTGAGGGTTCCATTCATGACCGAATTCAGTCTCTTGCCAGCCAACATATTACTAACATACAGATATATCCCTAGGGTGGGCTTAGGAAAATTTGGCCAAGGAATCCGCACTCTACTACATTTAGAGTCTAACGAGCACAAAATAGATTTGAGATATCCTGCTAATCGTACTGACGCATTTACTTTAAGGAAGCAAGGCCAAGGCTGAGGCTAGAGCCATCGCCAAGGACGCCATAAAAACCAAATAGACTCCTCCGTCGGTTTTAGTACTTGGAAAGGCAGATCAGAGATGTTCAATAGCCCACTAAGTGAGTACTTTAGTAAAAACTCCAAGTGGTTATCAGAGGAAGGGGCAATTCCCTTGGCAGAACCATATCTGACAAACCCATTTCTTGAAGACAATTCTGTGAACGTCATCATAGAGTGTCTTGATGATGACGTTGTCATTCCTGAGTAAAGAAACTCTTCCCTCTTTTTTCCACCGCATTTAACTTCTGGCATTGTTCATTTTCTCATTTCTTCTTTGTTATCTCGAAGTAGGTGTAGGAAAATGCCTTTGGATCTCCGACCGTTGGTCCAAATAGCATAACTTGTAATGCGGTCTATTTTGCATTCAATAAAACGCCATGAATTTTATTAAGGACATATGGAATCACAAATCAGCCCAATGATGACGCTAACCTTCCATATGAGAAGATTGAGGCCTAATTTGTCATATGACTCCTGATTTCTAAAATGATTTTTGAGAAACAAAGATGTCTGAGGATATGAGGACTAGTTCCATTTGTGACTTCGCTCACTTTGAAATTTCTTTCAAAAGGATTTTTCATATCCATGCATTGCGTTTTCATACGAGATATGAACTAATCATTCTCATGACATTTTAGGTATATCATCTCAAACATGCATACCAGGTTATTATGCGACTCGGATCACCAGAGTGATTATTCCTGCGGTATCGAGGAAGATGAAGATGATGGTTATGCGGCTATCCGAAGGGACTGGAATACCTTTAAGGAATCGGTACCTCCCACTACACAAGAACCAGTGACCATTAATCTGGGCGATGTTGCAGATATTAAAGAGGTGAAGATTGGAGGGCACTTATCCCAAGCCGAAGCATCTAGGATTACTGAGTTACTTAAAGAGTATCAGGATATTTTTGCATGGTCATATACAGATATACCGGGCTTGGATCCCAGCATTGTGGAACATGCATTACCCACTGACCCCAGTTTTAAGCCAGTAAGATAGGGAAGCTGACGAATCAAAGCTGAGTTATCAGACAAAATCAAGGAGGAAGTGATGAAGCTTCTCAGAGTGGATTTTATCGAAGGAATCACATATTCAGACTGGATCGCGAATATAGTCTCAGTCATGAAGAAAGATGGCAGAGTCCGAATCTGTGTGGATTATCAAGACCGAAACAGAGTAAGTCTAAAAGACGATTTTTCGCTTCCCCACATTGATGTACTAGTGGATAATACGGCAAGATATGAATTATTCTCATTCATGGATAGATTCTCTAGGTATAATCAGATCCCCATGAAAAAGGAAGACAAGGCTAAAGCCTCATTCACTACTCCATGGAGAAACTTCTGTTATAAAGTTATGCCCTTTGGATTGAAGAATACCGGGGCAACATACCTGAAGGCCATGGTGACTCTGTCCCATGACATGATCCACAAGGAGATTGAAGTATATGTTGATGATATGATCGCCAAGCCCAAAAAGGAACAAGATCACGTTCAAGTACTAAGAAAGCTGTTTGAACGATTGCGAAAATACAAGCTGAGGCTGAATCTCAACAAGTGTGTGTTTGGGGTAAAATCTGGAAAACTTCTCAAATTTATGGTCAGAAGCAGGGGCATCGAAATTAATCCTTTGAAAATTCAAGCTATTCATGACATAGCTCCTTCGATAGTAAAAGAAGTGAGGAGCCTTCTAGAGAGATTGAATTATATTGCCAGGTTTATCAATCAACTGTCGAAGTAGCTAAATCGATTTTCAAACTGCTCAAGAAAGGTGCTAAAGTAGTCTTGGATATGGAATGCAGTGAGGCCTTCCAAAAGAATAAGGATTACCTGGTCACTCCACCAGTGCTTGTGCTACCAATCCTAGGTTTCCCTTTGACTTTGTATTTGACTATCCATCAAGAGTATTTGGGAGCCTTACTCGCACAAACGAGTCCGATGTATGGCAAAGAAAGGGCTATTTACTATTTGAGTAAGAAATTCACCGCATCTGAAATGAACTACGCGTCTGTCGAGAGAGCTTACGTAGCAGCAGTATGGGTACTCCGAAGATTGAGGCAGTATACCCTACATCACCATATTCAGCTAGTCACGAAAATGATCCAATCAAATATCTCTTGGAGAAGCCCGCTCTGATTGGAAAGTTAGCCAAATGGCAAGTGATGTTATCAGAATTTGACATTAGGAGTTCTCTCCAAAAATTTGTGAAAGGACGAGCAATAGTTGATATGCTAGCGGAGAACTCCATGAATAGAACGTCTTCAGAAGAAATAGAAACAGAAAATCAAATCCTAACTCTGTCAAAAGACAAATGGGTCATGTACTTTGACGGCGCAGTAAATTTGTCAAGGGCCGGCACTGGGGCAGCGTTGACATCCCCAGAAAGTCATCATTATCCAGTTACTGTGAAGCTGACGTTTCCATGTACTAACAATATCTCAGAGCATGAGGCATGTGTCCTGGGCCTGTAGTTGACCATCTCCATGAAAGTACGAAGGTTGCATGTATATGGAGATTCAATGTTTATTATTCTACAGACACAGGGAGAATGGAGGACAAAAGATGCAAAACTCATCCCTTATCATGAGTACTTAGAAGAATTAATCCTTCAATTAGAAGAAGTATTATTTGAATATTTACCAAGAACGCAGAATCAATTTACAGATGCATTGGCTATGTTGGCCTCAATGTTACAGGTAGCCGATGGATTGGAGATGGACTTTTAAGGATTAGCATAATCAAGAAACCAGCTCACTGCATGATGATCGAAGAAGAATTTGATGGAGAACCATGGTATCATGACAAGAATTATATCCTAAAAGGAGAATTCCCTAAAGGATGTCAAGCATGAGATAGAAAATACATAGCCAAAGTAGCTACCAAATTCTTCCTTAGTGGTCACACTTTGTACAAAAGGTCATTTGATTCAACCCTATTGAGATGTGTAGATACAAAAGAAGCGAACATGCTCATGAAAGAGATCCACAAAGGTATATGTGCGCCACACATGAACGGCCATCTCCTCGCGAAGAAGATCATGAGCCTTGTTACTACTGAATGACCATCGAATTAGATTGTAGCCAATATGTAAGATCCTATCATCAATGTCAAGTATATGGTGATAAGATTAACGCACCCCCTCACGAGTTTCATCAAATGTCGGAAGCCTGACCTTTTTCCATGTGGGGGATAAATATGATTGGACCACTTAATCCAGCAGCTTCAAATGGTCATCGCTTCATTCTTGTTGCGATCGACTATTTTACGAAATGGATAGAGGCCAGTTCCTACGCAAATATCACTGCAAAGAGCGTAGACAAATTTATCATGAAGGACATAATTTCTCGATGTGGTACTCCTCAGGCGATTATCATGGACAATGGTTCCAATCTGAACAACAAGATTGTCGACGATCTGATGGATCACTTTGGTATTCGACATCTGAACTCATCCCATTACCGACCACAGATGAACGGGGCGGTTGAAGTGGCAAATAAAAATATCAAGTAAACCTTAGCTAAGACAACTGAGAATTACAGGGATTGGCATGAAAGGCTACTCTTTGCCTTAATGGCATATCAAATCTCAATCCGGACTTCAACTGGGGCAACCCCTTATTCCCTAGTGTATGGCATGGAAGCCGTCCTACCCGTAAATATGGAGATTCTGTCCTTGATGATATTATCAGAGGTTGAACTTTCTGAAGCAGAATGGATTAAACACAGGTATAAGCAGCTGAATCTGATAAACGAAAAGCGTCTTAAGGAAATCTGTCATGGTCAGAGTTACCAAATGAGGGTAGCCAAGTCATTCAATCGAAAGGCTAAACCCAGAGTTTTTAAGGCAGATGATCTAGTCGTAAGGAAGACATTGCCCAATACAGCTCATCCAAGAGGCAAGTTCACTCCGAATTACGAGGACCCTTATGTCATCAAGAAAGTCCTTGTGGGTGGAGTATTGATTCTTGTAAATTCTGAAGGAGAAGAATCGGGATATCCTATAAACTCAGATGCAGTGAAAGAGTATTATCCCTAAAACGAAATCAAATGATAATGAGTTGGTTTTCTCTGAAATGATCCGAGTTTCCATAAAAATCATTGCATTGCACGTCATGCATACATGCATACATAGCATATATTATGTCTTGCAGGATTCGAAGAGAAGAACCTAGAGCCAAATTTGTTTGGATAGAACTAAGAGCAAGATGATCCCTAACGCATGGCATCAGGTGATATGTATCTGTTCCATCAGTTATCGAAATACTCTTCGCTCATCAGAGTTTAATCTCTTTATCCAGAGAAAATAGGTGAAGACCAAGTATGATGGGAAATTATTCGAGAGTCTCTCATCACATTTTAAAGACAAAAGATGAACACGAAAATGGGTAAGCCCAAATGGGAATTAGACTCTAAAAAGTTAGACTTCTCATTCATAGTTCTCATCACATACATATCAGAATCAAAGGTTATCCAAGCATGAACGACACATGCAAGATGCATCAAAAATCCCGATAGGGCAAAATGTTGGATAAGACGAAATGAATTTCTCCAACAAGAGTTGTTTAAGCTATCTAGAAAGGATGTTTCTTCGGATAGGAAGCAAGTCTAATCCAAACATGTCCTATACACACTTGAGAGATTAGAGGAGCGTAAGGATAGGAAGACCTGGACATTCACGTCGATTACATAGATTGAGACGACGGAGGCATTCGTTTCTCTATCACAAACACTACAAGTAATCATTGACAACCCCATTTGAGAGGTGATTGTCGTTCTTCAACCCTGTCAAGAACCACCCCACGTTGGGGTCGCGCCAAGACAAGTCCAGGAGCATTAGAAGGTAAATGGTTAGAAATCTTTTTGCTCGGACTAACATCAATCTTCGTGTATTGGTATATGGTAATCCAAATGCCATAGGATGACGAGAAACATTCATTTCTCTATCTCACACACTGTTATCCTTTGCATAGTCAAGTTGAGCCTGCAGGTTCATTTCACAAACTTCATTGGTGATCATTGCACACCACAAGGAGGAAGCAACAGAGCACTCATAGAGGGAAGAGTTTTTGGAATATGACCCACAAAAGAAGTTCCTAATCAAAATGTTTAGACATGATAAGATTCAACATGAGAATTTTACATGGTCATCAAAGATCTTGATTCCATAAGAGAAAGGAAAAGGCGGGATTTTAAAAAGAAAGAAAAGAGAAAATAAAAAAAGAAAAAGCCAAATCCCTACATATTAGGAAAATGGGAAAAGCGATTGATAAGGACTGGACTGAAGCCCGTCTGAATGTTTGAAAATCACAAGGATTGATTGCGCAAACATCAAGAGATTACCAGTCATCTTGGTCCCCAACAGAATCTAAATCGACAAGGGATCCCCAGGAATTGTTTACCAAAGGCTACTCCCCAGTCAGACCATAGCCAATTGGTCAAGATAAAAAGACAACACAATGATCTTCGAAAATTGGATTTGTTCTCCTAGAATTGAGGATACACTTCGAAAATGTGTAGAATTCTTAGAAGACTGAGGATGTTCTTCGAAGAATCACTAATTAGGAATAGGACATGTGATGAATCAGTAATGATCACCAACGTCAAACCTTTCGCGATTCCGGGCCAAAAACAAGCCTTTTTCGATCCCAAATCTTACCAATGTTACAACCTTTGACAGTCTTTTCCGATTAAGACACTTGGGTTAATGTATATCTTAGCTCGAAGAGGTACGAGTAAGATTATTTCTTTCTCATTTTGCAGGGTTCTTGACTTGTAAACCCGGAGTAGGTGACGAAACTTCTCATTCAAAAAACATGACTCATAAAGTGAGTCCCCCTTTGGAAACCGTGTCCAAGCCCAATATTACGGTCCCGCGGAAGACCTCCCGATCGATCAAAATATATGCGCTGCGAATGACCCTGAAACCTAGGTACATGTTAATAGGAAATTATAGTGTTTTCTTAATAAAAGGCCAACGTCGAAGAATCAGTGAGAAGCCATCTTTGATGAAGATACTCCAATAGAATGTTTTCAATAAACTCTTTTGGATTCAAATTTTCCCTACAAGGAATTTTGATCATCTTTGCATGTTGCAGGATGTTTTGGATAACCTCCAACATTATAATCCACTTTACATGACTATGTTTATAGCTACAAAGCTTGATCGGTCTGTCAACTATCATCACCTTAAGATTACTGACGTTTTCTTAATAAGGAAAGAACTTTTAGGTTTAAACTTCTGTAGGACTCATGGTAGCCCCAAGTCCCTGAAGGATGCCTTACTCTGCAATGAAGAGCTTCCAAGCTTATTTTTCTATAGGATCCTTGGTAACCCCAAATCTCAGAAAAATCCATTTTTATGAAAAGTTTCGCAGGTTTGAGCTTTTTGTAGGATACCTGGAGTCCCCAGATCCCAGAATGCTAAGTAGCACCGATACCGACACTGACACACGGACACGACACGACACGATACGTCGACACACCATTTCTCAAAAATAGAAAAATCCGACACGACGGGGACACGTTGTATTAAATATATATTTTTAAATATAAAAAAAATAAAATCAAAATATGTGTCATATACATTAATTCTAATAGTAGAGGGCTCCGACCAAAAACAAAAATAGTAGAGGATGAGCTTTTATTTATATCCGCAATTTGAAATGGCGTCTTCAGACGGCTCATACCGATTTAGAACAAAAAAACGCAACCAAGGGTTATTCAAGATTGAGGAGAGCACGGATCGACAAAAAGAAACCGTGGCCTCAGTGGGCCCAGCAGAGTTCCGCAATTTCTAAACAATTGGCGGACCCCACAGAACACGCTCCCCCCTTTCATTTCACTTTTTTTAAAAAATTTCCCCCACTCAGCTGAGTGAGCCAGCGGATTTTCGAAAATCTGCCTTCTTCTCTTCCTATTAAATGAAAAAAAATTGAGCTTTGCACTTCGTACACTGCGCAGTAGGCAAAAGTCAGAACACGCTTTCTCTGCTTTCTTATCACACGTCTTATCCAGCCCCTTCCTCTCTCTACTTTTTTAAAAAAATATCTGCCTCATCTCTCTCTCTCTTCTTCTTTAGCTCGCGAAGGAACGACGAGCTTGCCTCTTCCACTCTCTCCTCAGTCTCGCGAAGGGAACGACGAGTCGACGATCGCCCTGGTTTGGCTGCCTCGTCTCTTCACCAGCGCTCTCCCGCTGTCTCTTTCGACGCTCTTGGCTCTGCTCGGGTGCTCGTTGCGAATCGCCGGCTCTCTCTCTCTCATCTCTCTCATAGCCTAAGAGGCAAACAACTCCTCGGTCCACCCCTTCTCCCCTCATCTCTACGCTCCAGATCTGTGCGATCCATGCTTCTCTCCTCACCGACACGCATGTCCCCGGCGTGTCGCTTCCGTTGACCAGGTGTCGAAACTCCGACACGCGTTGATCGCGTGTCGGACGCTTGTCGGACGCGCATCCGTGTCCGACACGTATCCGACACCAACGCGGCACCTCCTCCGGCGTGTCGGTGCTACATAGCCAGAATGTCACCTCCCATGTCGAAAGGACAACTCTTGGATCCAATTTTCTATGAGATTTCAGGTAACCCTTAAGTCCCAGAAGAATCTCATCAACAAAAGTTTTTGTAGGTTTGAGCTTTTTGCAGGATAACTAGAGTCCTCAGATTCCAAAATGGCACCTCGCACACCGAAACGATAGCCTCCAGATTCGGCTTTCTGTGAGATTTCAAGTAACCCTTGAGTTCCAGAAGAATCTCATTAACAAAAGTTTTTGTAGGTTTGAGCTTTCTGCATGATACTTGGAGCCCCCAGATCCCAGAATGGCGCCTCGCATATCAAAAAGACAGCCTCCAAATTCGACTTTCTGTAAGATTCTAGATAACCCCTAAATCTCAAAGCAGTCTCTTTGGTAAACTTAAGAATTAGGTATGCCCCTCTCTATGAACCCATGGCAAGTCTTCGAAGATAAGACGGACCATCCTCTTAGGTGAAACCTTCCGATGGGTAAGCCTTTTCCCAGTCTAATCCACCATACGGATCAAACCTTAAACAAACCCCAAAGAACGGACGCGTCATCCTTAGGTTCCTACCAGATAGGAAACCTATTCATGGACTGATCCACCATACGGATCAAACCATAGACAAACTCCAAAGAATGAGTGCGTCATCTTTAGGTTCCTACCAGATAAGAAACCTATTCATGGTCTGATCCACCATACAGATCAAACCTTCGACAAACCTTAAAAGACAGGTGCGTCATTCCTAGGTTCCTGACAAGATAGGAAGCCTATTCATGGTTTGATCCACCATACGGATCAAAACCTTCGACAAATCCCCAAAGAACGGGTGCGTCATCCATAAATTCTTGTCAGATAGGAATCTCATTCTGGTTAGGCCTATCATACAGGCTAGAGCTTAACCGCCCTAGGATTCTCAAAGATACGAGTCCCTAGGTATTCACTTGAATCCGCCACACACCACGTATGCCACACGAGCATCAAGCAGGTGAGTAACAGGTAACTATCTCTATTCTCTCTTACATCAGCTAAAATGGAATGAGCAGAGCGTTCACCAGCAGGACAAGAAAGATTGAATGTCAAGATTCATTTTTCTTTTTTCCAGTCGAGTCGATCTAAACTCAGGTGTCACCTGTCTTTGAGTGAAACCTCTCACAAGATTCCTCTTAAAGAGGGGCAGCAGTTGACACTTGATTTTCGATCAGTCTTTTTCGGTTCATCTTTAGAAAATTAATAAAAAGTTGAAAATTTGTAAAATCAACTTTAATGACCTTGGCCAAGCTCAAGGAACCATTTTGACCAAAAAATAATTTTTCATATTTTTCACATTTTTTGGTATTTTTGAAAAATAGAAAAATACATGAAAAATCAAGAAAAATAGCATTTGAGGTCACGAAAATATGAAAAAATAGTCAATATTTTTATTTTAATTCCTTTGTCTTCTTGAACTGATAAAAAGTCAAAATTCAAGCTCAATTTTATGTGCTCCTTTGTTACATATATAGTTAAATTTGGTAAAAAAAAATGTCGATTGAGTCTTTTAATTTGCAATTTTGGCATTTTGAGAGTCTTGTCATTCAATCTGATTGTCCTTCATTGCAATTTAGTACCATTGTTTGCGCAAATTGCTCAAATTGGATGAATTGGGCAAAATTGCATACTTAATTGTAATTTAGTCCTTGAATGTAGGTATAATTAAAATTACTTTTAATTCAATGACCTCCATCATAAATTGTAACTACTACCCAATGTTTTTCACCATTCTGAATTGATTGGCATGGGTAATTTGGTCCAATTTGACCGTTTGAGCTCTCAATTTCATAATTTTCCGAATTGCAATTAAGGACAAATTTGGAGTTTTTATATAAATTGACATGAACTTTTGGCAAAACCACTTTTTTAGATAATATTCATGTTCTAAGTTCAATTTTGAGGCTTAATTGTAAAAATTTCCCCACAAACTGTGATTAATTTTGAAAAATTGAGTCGGACCGGTTCTAACCGGTCGAACCGGTCCAAATAGTGTCATCTTCAACCTCAGGACTCCCGCACGAATGAACAATTCCCAGGCCAATTTTTATCATCAAATTGAAGGGCAATTTGCAAACAATTAGACAAGAAATGGTGGGTGTTTTGTTCCTCTCATCATCCCCATCAATCAATATGGGCGGCAGCACTTGACATCGCCGGAGATGAGCAGAATTGAACGATCAAGATGCCGGACCGGCGAAGGTCAACGCTATCAAACTCAAACGAAATCCATGCCAAATTCGTGCGAAATTGGACAAGTCGGAGTACCTAACGGAGTTGGACAGATTCCCAACCAATTTCGTCGCCGTCCGACGACCAAATGGCACGTGGGGACACGTGATTTCAAGTTCATTACCCCCCCTCCCCTCCGTTTGCGGCAAAAAAATTCAAATGGGGATATAGCCTTCGAAGGCTTTCGGGAAAAAGGGGAGGCTCATTCTATTCTAGGGGGATAACAGAATATAGAGAGATAAAGATAGAGAGAGAGTTCGCTCTCCAACCTCCATTGTAGAGAGTTTGAGCTCAAATCTGGGCGACGCTGGTTAGGCCGATTCCAGCCAAAATCAAAGCCAAAGAGTGTCACCGGAAGGTCGCCCGAGCTCTAAGGAAGTGATCGCCACCAACCTAGCCTTCGCAAACCTCGAAAATAGGTAGTTCTCGTTCTCGAGTTTCATAATGCGCATCAATGGCGGATTTCATATCCAACCATCATTCTTTGAGTTTAAGTGTGCATTTTATTCCTTGAGCTACCCTGACCACCATCGCATCTTGTTTTTACATCGATTTCGCTTGAAAACCCTTAGTTGAACTCCCAACTTAGCTTGGTATGGTTGATCAATGGCCAGGCTACTCTAGCCATTGCGAGCTCAATCAGAGCTCAAGGTAAGTTTCCTAAACACTTTGTGATGCTTCTGTGCGAAGGAATTGCCCTGGAATGTCATGAATCGCATGATTGAAGTCGCCATGGCTGTACTGGTGCGAGCTCGCCTACGTTTGATTCCGTGAATAATCTTTGCCTGATTCTTGTATATGTGAAACTGGAAGTCGAGCTTAGTGGAATGGTCTAGCTCTCGAGTCTTTTGGCCGAAGTTTCGCCGCCGATCAACGGAGGAGAAACCTCAGCCGTCTGGTCAGTCTTCGTTCTCGCGAAGAAGACGAAGCTGACATGGACTAGTCAACGAGTCAACACGTGAGTTGGCGCTCTCTGGTTGGCCGGGACCAATCCACGTTAGCCAGGTCGTTAGGGTCAAGAGTTAATCCTTTAGACGATTCGACAGCCTAGGTCTGGCCACGTGTCGGCCTGGTGACCGTCGGATCAGTTTTGAATTTTCTGATTAATAAAATAAATCGATGGATCGGACGGTCGAGGATTAGCCGAGCCATTCGATCGTAGCCGTAGATCTAGGTAATCAGATCTGATGGCTAAGGGATAGTCTGCTTTTGATCTAGGCCATAGGTTTTAGTCAACTGATCCAACGGCCGTGGATTAGCCATGTGGTTCAATAAGAACCATAAGATCAGATTGGAAAAAAAAAACGGAACGACGTCGTTTTTGAGAGATCGGTTCGTGGGGGTTTGGTTCTAGGCCGGGTATTCGATCCGCTTGGATCGGTTGACCCGGTTCGAATAAAATCATTTTTAAAAAAATAAAATAAAAATCAGAAAATCCTAAAAAATTGTAAATAATGTTAGAAAATCCTAGAAAATCCCAAAAAATTTAGAAAAATTTGTAGAAAATTCCTAGACACTCTAGAAATTTCCAAAAATTGAGGAATGACCCAGACAACTGGTCAATCCTAATTTTGGGATTTCTTGTCCACTCTTCTGAAAATTGACGATATTGCCATTTAGAAGAAAATCGTCCCTGCTTTGTATCTGAGATAGGTCGAAAATGCCTAGATTAGGATAAGGCCAGTTAGGTGGCAAATTCTCCTACTTGGATTTTCGAATCTCATCATTTCTTCCTGAAATGACGATTTTACCCCTCAAAAGGTAAATCGTCTTTCCTATTCCAATGAGTTGTGAAGATTACTCAAAATTAGGATTTGGGTCTAGTGGTTGGCCGATCCTTCTATTTGGGATTTTCACTTCCCATCATCTTTTGAAATGACGATTTTACCCCTCAAAGGGTAAACATTTCCAAAATTCCAGAAAATCCTGAAAATTGCCGAAAAATAGGAAATAGACTGGTTCGATGATCAATCCTACTTCCAACCCCTTTTTATTCAAGATTTCTTCTGAAATGGCAATTTTTCCCTTCTGGGGCAAAATATCCCCAAATTTATTCAAAATTACGATTTCCCCCCTTTTGGGCAAACCATGTCTAAATCACTCTTGAGCCTTGATTGATACTTCTCTAGGCTAATAGGGCCTTACTAAGGATGCCATGCTGTATTCATGCGATTTATCCGCACATCTTGGATTCTTGATTTGCGCACTTATTTTACTAATTGTGAGTGTTAGAATAGTCACTCCTATCTGCATGAACTCCTAGATTTATGGTTCGTACCCTACTCTTCTACATGAAATCTTAGGATTAGATAATTCAATCAACCTAGGTACCGAAAGGGCGTCAACTCTGATAGTTGGCGTAATTAAGTCCCCGATTCCATTTCTCTGGTTCTCGCAGAATCGAATAGAAACTCCCAACTATTCGATAAGGTTTCCAATCGTGCCCTAGGCAAAACGATTGGTGGCGACTCCTTGGAATGTACACATATCACATGCCACTAGACCACACTGAAGATCGATCACGTATACCTCCGTTGCGACTTGGATAATGGGTCTTCGGAGAGGCCCGTGTCCGACCAGATGGGACGGCTCATTAACCCTCGCCGCTCGAGATCTGCTCGAGAGGGTCGCGACAACAACGATACAATAATGTGCGTCGAATAAATGCCAATTGGTAAGCATAAAGTCTATCGATAACCAACAAATTACGAACAGTCAAGACTAATCAGAAAGGATCTAGAGATAGGGGCAATTTCTTCAATACAAAATTCGCCTTTACCTGCTCGTCCCAGCTCGTTCTATAAGTAATAAAACCGAGCACCACTGTCTGAGTTGCGACTCCGATTAGCATCCCTATCCAAATACCCTGTGGGCATCAAACAAAGGAGTTTCAGCTGAGTCTGAAACCAAGCAACGGCCTATCTTGGAATAGTTGCCTTCTTACCTGAACTTCCAACTTGGCGACATACGCCAGCGCAACTCCTAGTGGCACTCCGATCATGTAATAGGAACCTATGTTAACAAAGGCAACCATACTTTGTCTCCCGGAACCTACCGCCACACCTGCAAGGCATGAGTAGATGGGTCAGCTAGACAGAATCTGTGAAATAATTTTACCATTTGCGTCACGGGTAATGGAACAGATGCTGCGTACCTGAGAGCACTGGCTGAACACTGTTGAGTAAAATCGAGAAGGCAAGGAGAACTGAGAGGCTTGAAACCTCTTCCGCAACGTCTTCCTCACTAGTGAATATGTAGGCAATCTGTCGACCGAAAACTAGGCACAAGATCCAGAAGACAACTCCAATGCTAATTGAGGTGCCCAAGATGACTTTAATGGCGAAGAGCGCCCCTTTCGCATTTCCTCTCCCCAATTCATTGGAAACCCGCACACTGTAGGAATTGAAAGTAGTCGAGTCACATAGGGTCAAGCAAGCACAGAGCAACTCAAAAATTTGCACAGGCTCATCGTAAGCCAAACCTAGCTCCAGTTAGGAAACCGAGGCACATCATCAACTCCCAAGCCGAGATGTTGAGGCTGAAAAGAAAGATCAACTCCGTTCATCACTTTCGTGGCGACTAATGTCAAAGTCGAAGACATAAGATGCCTAATTCAATGCCGTCATACCAAATCGAGAAGGCAGATATTGCAACAGCAGCATTTGTCATGTATCCTGCCAAGAGGACTAAGACAGCACTGTACCACAACTCCAAGCTTTTCGATCAAGGACAGAGGAAAAGGTATAAGAGTGAGGATCAATCCAATGGAAAGCGCGTAAAATACATGTATAAACATTGGATGTATCTAATCTCGTCGGCAAGTGCTTCACCAAAGACAATAGAGTTATGTCATGGTGTTTCAGTTGGTGGGAACTTCCACCAGAACACAACCACACTTAAGATTGTGATCAAGGAAATTCTAACCTTACCGCAACATTAACGACACAAGATCATGAGCAATTTTATTCCAATCTGTTCATTCATCTTCCCAGAATTTCTCAGGAGCTTGAAAAGAAAGTCTTACCACATCATAATCCCAGAGGATACAGAAAGCTTTATGACTGGCCATAAATCAGCGAATGCAGCATACGTGAACCCCTTCCAAGTACTTTCACACCAGCCTCCAAACATATACACAAACCCACCAATCACCACAAACCAATTCGATATTATCATCGCACTCATCGCTCCTGGGATTCCCCAATCAAGTACGTAAACAAAGAGCCAAGACAACAAGACATGAATGCCAAACGAGATGGCAGAGAGCCATCCTATGACTCTGTTCTTGAGCTGGCTCTGCAAGAAATTTTGGACGGTCATGCCGAACGCAAAGGAGTAGATGATCGGGATGAACCACAGGGCAATGTACCCAGCATCTTCAGCTATTTCATCTTCTTCACCGAGAAGCTTGAAAATGGACGAGGCATAGATAAAGACCGGGACCAATATGGTCGCGGTTACCAGATTGATGATCCAAGATCTTTGCAAGTAAATACCTAACATGTGGTATTGCTTTGCACCAAATGCTTGTCCACATAATGTTTCAGTTGCACTTGACATGCCCAACTGCAGGATCAAAAAGTGCATTTACAAAGTTCAGTCAAATTTTCTCGATAACGCCTTGTCGATTTTGGTGGATTCACATGGCCTATACGCCCCAATATTCAACATTCAAAGTCAAACTCCTCTCTCAATCGCCCATTCTCCATATTCTGCAGAAAGTATAGAAAAAAGTTGCAAATTCTGCATAGTCTCTTCGAAAAACGATTGACACCGGTCCACATCAATCTGACGATTTAGTCATTATCAGAAATTTGCTGACAACAGCTGCCAGAGCAAATCTGAATCTTATAAGTGTGGAAGTACCAATGTAATATATGGTGGAGTCCGTTAACAATAGACTCGAAAATAATATCTTTAGACTTTAACTGAAAAATGGGGTGGCTAATTCTTACTATTATTCCATTGGCAAATCGCATGCCGATGATTTGAATGAGCGCGTAAGCGGCAAGCTCTGTCTCGCCAATGTGCCCGATGAATGCTTGCGTCACTACAAAGATTCCAAAAGTGGTCACTCTGGCCAGCATAGCAGGGAAGGTAACTCTCCATATTTGCTTTGATTCCACCCAGACCTTCCCTGTCAGACTACTTGTGTCTTTTGCTTCTATACCAAGAAGCCTTTCCTCCATCCTGTCGCCACTCATAGATCCTGCCATAAAAACACGAAGCAGCGTGAAATTTCACGGGAAACACAATTCTGTATATGACAGAACCGAAGGACTCCTAGTAGTCTTTGTTCAATCAGAAGGTACTGCAACTGTCGGAGACTGGCCGAGAAACTGGATCGCCAGAGGATCATAAAGAAATGTACCAGTAAATCTTTATGAAGTCGTATAGCTCATATAGATTTGGTGTCCCGTGCATGCAAAATCACTCTCTTTTAACACTTTGTCCTTTGTAACTTAGTCAGTGTATCAGTATGGCAAGAATGTAAGAAAAGTTTGTGACACTAACGGCCTAATCCAAAAAAAAACCTCAAACTTTGGTGTTTGTCCCAAAAATATCCATAACTTTTTTTTTGTCTCCTAAAATACCTTCAACTTTTAATTTTGTCCCAAAAAAACCTCAAACTTTGATATTTGTCCCAAAAATATTCATAACTTTTTTTGTCTCCTAAAAAACCTCCAACTTTTGATTTTGTCTCAAATCTACCGCAATTATTACAAAAAAAGAGTGTTTCGCACCTAGTTGAACAGAACCCACGATTGTTAGACAAAGATCAAAATGTACTTCCAATTGTTTCAAGGGAGAAAGTTTGACACATTGCAGCCGCATTCATTTATTTAGAGACATAATTGAGTTACCCGAGATTCACATAATTTAGTGGGAACAAGATATTAAAGAATCTTCTTCTTATGATTCAAATCTTTACTGAAATGAGATCACAAGAAAGCGTTGGGGGCAGCAGCTTGTCGTCACAGAGGTAGGGTCGGCACGATGATCCTTGGTGGGAGGCTCGATTGGCATTGAAGACTATCAATGAGTAAGGAGCCGATGACAATGGTTGCTATTATCTCGGAATAAGGCCACACCATCGAGCGACGGTCGATAATCACTTGGAGTTTCAACAAAAGTGAGATGGCCGACATCGGAATCGCCGGGAATTCTATGAGATGGGAGGGAGAGATATGAAAAGAGCACGATTGAAAATCAACCCTAATTGCTAATCTAAAGAGAGAACATTTTTTGAGAATTTTTCCACGTCAACAACGAAGATGTAATTATAATGAGGTGAAATTGCCATCTAAAATTCATTAAGGACAAAATCAAAAGTTTGAGGTTTTTAAGGAGACAAAAAAAGTTGTGGATAATTTTGGGACAAAGGCCAAAATTTGAGGATTTTTTGGTGATTGGACTGATAGATTTGGGACAATTCAAAAGTTGAAGGTTTTTTAGGAGACCAAAAAAAAGTTGTGGATATTTTTGGGACAAAGGCCAAAGTTTGAGGTATTTTTGGGATTGGATTGGTAGATTTGGGACAAAATAAAAAGTTTGAGGTTTTTTAGGAGACAAAAAAAAGTTATGGATATTTTGAGACAAACACCAAAGTTTGAAGTTTTTTTTTTTTGGATTGAGCTTGACACTAACATCACAGTTCAAGAATCACTGCCACTCATGATCTCAGTGGGATCTGGCTTGATATGAAGCCAGCTTACATGCGTGAAACTGCCGAAAAACAGAACATACATATCACCAAGCCGAAAAGCTAGATCCGACAGACACCCAATGAGCACACGTTTCAGAGAGAAGAAAAATTCTCTCCTAGATGAAACAAACTGAGAGAGAGAGAGAGAGAGAGAGAGAGAGAGAGAGAGCTTACCTTAGCCTTCCCCCGTATGAGACAGTGAGTACCAGAGTAAGGACACAAGCTAGTGACGCTTCTGGGTTATCTCTCCGAAGAAAGCTCGGCCTCATACAGCAAGAGAGGCAAAGCAAAGGGCACTTGCCGCTCAGGAACAGCTGTTAAAACGAGGAGTGCGTCACTGACGGTGAGCAAGAGCATGACATTTAAAACGAGGAACCGAGAGTCGTGTTTCATGAGTTTAAACCAAAATCAAAGGGGTAAGAAGATATAGTAAACTTACCAGAAGAAGTTGGGACAAAATACTTCCTCAATTTCCACGTATGTAAGAGAACACAAGCATGAAAAAATCAAAAGGAAGACTTGCTGTCCTCTCTACGAAAAACAAAGTGGATGCATCATAATTATGAAGAGTCTGTAACTAGATTATTTTGGGAAAATACCATCCTGGCCCCTCATTTTTCCACAGGAATCTGTAACTTCGACTTCGACTAAAGGTGACGGTTGACTGGCGGTTGGCGTTTGGAAAAGTCTGCCACACTGATAAAGCTACTCTTTTTACACAGATTGGACCACTCAGAGTCAGACGCCCTTTATATTTCTGATAGATTTATCGCGTGTCGATGGTGCATCGACAGTTGAACAGTACAAGCCGGCCTAAGCTTAACTAATAACTAGGTATCAGCAGAGACGTTCAAAATTGATTGAGTGGACTATATTTGAAAGCTGCGTATTTAATCATGTATGCAGCGACCCAAGATACACACGTACAGATACACAAATCCCTGTTTCATCCATAAAGTCAAAGAGTTAACGCACCTTGTTTTGGATTCATCGTTCTTGATGCGGAATTGCGAGAATCCGACGCTTAAGAGCTTCTCCTCTATGAACCCCCTTGATCACTGGCTTCAATGAGACGGCCCCTCACTGTCGTTTCTAACGATTTCTATATGTGAGGTTATGTGGACATTAGGGTTTAGAGGAGGGACTTAAGCACTATTTATAGAGAATGAACCATACCCCCTCATCAAGGATAAGGATATCTCCGCCCATACTATCCAGCACCATATCCTACTTGAATTAGGAAATAATATATCTCTTTCTTATTAGACCAAATAATAATTACAATAACAATTAATAAAGCCCACAATTGAATATTAAAACGAAATATTCTAACATTCTCCCACTTGTGCTAAATTAATTGAAACTGTACTGTATATGCGCATCTTTATATTGGTCTAGAGATAATTCCCAACAGTCAATCCGATCCCATAAAGTCTTAAGTACCGGACCATGCCAGTAACTGCATCAGAAGACACAGAGCCATCCACAATCACAAATACTCTTAACTTTACTGATATGGATTTGATATGGTAGTATGGCAATCGGATAACATCTCAAATAATAGAGACGCATTATATGTTATCATCATTGTCAGTCACCATTCTCTCACTTTATGTGTCACAAAACCGGATGTGTCACGAGAGAACATCTTTACGGTTCCAACGAACCAACATATGTCTCACCTTTATAGTTAACTATGTTTTACGTGTAACAAGACATATGCCTTTTAGCTAAAATAAATGCCCCAGCCATCACTCAAGGTTTACACAATTCCTTGAGATTTTCAACAGATATGCATTTAATATCACATTCAAAAAAGACTTCAAAGAATGTAAAAGTTCAATACATATCAAAATCATTACTAAAAGTAATATAACATTGTAAACTTTATTAGAGCAAAAACTAGAAAGCTCCCACTAAACAATGGCATCCCATGATGCTTCTAAGCCCATATTAATGACATGTCGTTCAAATACACAAGGGCGTAGACCTTTCGTCAGTGGATCAGCAATCATAGCATCTGTAGTTATATGCTCTACTGCAACGTCACCATTCTGCACGGACTCCTTTATGGTCAAAAACTTGACCTCCATATCCTTAGACCCCTTGAGACCTCTATTGTTTTTTAATGAATAACACAGCAGAGTTATTGTCACAATACAACTGTATGGGTCTATCAATAAAGTCAAACACGGTCAACTCCCTAATGAGATTCCGGAGCCAAATAGCCTGAGTAGCAGCTGTAAAGCATGCTATAAACTCCGCCTGCATAGTAGAGGATGATACTGTTTTCTGTTTCTCACTTTTCCATGATACTGCACCACCTGCTAGCATAAAGACATACCATGTTGTCGACTTTTTGTCATCCTCACAACCAGCATAATCTGAATCTGAATATCCCACCAGCTGCAAGTTCTGAACACATCTGTAAATCAGCATATAGTCTCTAGTTCTTTTTAAGTACCTCAAAACCTTCTTGGCAGCGATCCAGTGATCATGTCCTGGATTTGACTGATACCTACCTAGAAGTCCTATTGCAAAAGCAATGTCTGGCCTAGTACAAACTTGAGCATACATGATACTACCAAGTGCACTAGCATAAGGTACATCCTTCATCTGTGCTTTCTCAATTTCTGAATGAGGACATTGTGAAAGACTCAATTTATCACATTTGCAAACTGGAGCATTCCCTGGTTTGCACTCTTGCATATTGAATCTCTTTAGAACACGATCAATATAAGCCCTCTGAGATAAGCCCAATATGCGGCGAGAACGATCCCTATGGATCTCAATGCCAAGAACAAAAGATGCTTCACCTAGATCCTTCATGTCAAAATTCTGCGACAACATTCTTTTGGTCTCATGCAGTAACCCAATGTCGCTACTAGCAAGCAAGATGTCATCAACATAAAGAGCGAGAAAAATAAACTTTCTCCCACTGACCTTGCAATATATACATTGATCTAGCTTGTTCTCAACAAAACCAAAAGAAGTAACAACACTATGAAACTTCAAATACCACTGTCTAGAGGCTTGCTTCAAACCATAGATAGACTTTTTCAATCTACAAACCAGATTACCTCTATCATCTGTTGTAAAACATTCTGGTTGTGCCATATAAACATGTTCATCAAGATCTCCATTCAGAAAAGCAGTTTTAACATCCATCTGGTGAAGCTCCATATCAAAATGAGTTACTAAGGCCATAATTACTCTAAAGGAGTATTTAGAAGAAACTGGAGAAAATGTTGATTCATAATCAATTCCCTCCCTTTGAGTAAATCCCTTAGCTACTAGTCTAGCTTTAAATTTTTCAATCTTCCCTGTAGAGTCCCTTTTGGTCTTAAAAACCCATTTACAACCAACAGGTTTGTAACCTTCAGGTAATGCAACAAGCTCTCAGACATCATTATGTTTCGTAGACAACATCTCATCCTTCATTGCATCTAACCCTAAATCAGATTGAGGACAAGAAATTGCTTCTGTATAAGTCACTGGATCAACAACATAACCAATATCATAATCATGTTCTCCCAGATAAACTATATATTCTGGTGGTATAGCTGATCGTTTCTGTCTAACAGATCTCCTTAGAGGAGCATCTTCTACTTCATTCTGTTCCTGATAAGCTTGAGGAACTTCATCAAGAATTGCCTCAATAACAGGTTCCTGAGCCTCAACAGGTTCAATCTGTGGTACAGGAACTTCCTGAACTGTTTGTATAGGTATATAAAACGACATAGGAGTACTCACCGTGCTGTTATCCTCAATAGTCTGCGAACAATCACCCTTTTCTGCTACATCAAGTTCCAGGAATTTTGCTGTCTGTAAATCCACAATTCTCATTCCTCCATTGGGATTATAAAATCGATATCCCTTTGAATGATCTGGATAAGAGACAAAATAACATCGAGTGGTTTTGGGATCCAACTTGCTCAAAGTTGGATTATACAATTTTACTTCTGCAGGACATCCCCAAACCTTTAGATGATTCAAGCTAGGCTTCCGTCCAGTCCACAATTCAAAAGGGGTAAGTGGCGCAGATTTAGTAGGAACACGATTTAATATGTAAAGGGCCGTTTTCAAAGCCTCACCCCATAAAAAAACCAGGTAAATTAGTTCTGCTAATCATGCTTCTTACCATATCCATGAGAGTACGATTGCGCCTTTCAGCTACACCATTCTGTTCAGGACTACCGGGCATGGTAAAATGAGCCACAATCCCAGAATCCTCTAAGTACTTGGCGAATGGCCCTTTAAGCTGTCCAGCATCGCCATGTCGACCATAGCACTCACCACCGCGGTCAGATCTGACAATTTTTATGACTTTTCCTAGCTGTTTCTCAACTTCAGTCCGGAAAATCTTGAATTTGTCAAGAGATTCAGACTTTTCCTTAATCAAGTACAGATAACCATATCGGGAATAGTCATCTATAAATGTGATGAAATAAAAATTTCTACACAATGTTGCTGTATAGGGTCCACTTATATCTGTGTGGATGATCTCTAACAAGTGAGAACTACGGACTGCAGTTTTCTTCTTTATTTTGGTTATCTTACCTCTACAGCAGTCTACACATGTGTCTAGGTCACTTATAAGAGTGGGTAGAATGCTAGCCTTTATCAGTCTTTCCACTCTTTCTTTAGAGATGTGACCAAGACGTTTGTGCCATATTGCGTATGACTGTTCCTTAGGTAGAGGTCTTTTGGAAACAACCTTTTCAGCTGTATAAGCGACGTATATTTCGTTGGGAGACAAACATAATCTGTACAATCCATTGGACATAGTGCAATACCCAATTTTATTTGAATTAAAAGAAATAGAAATTACAGAGTTTGAAATCTCAAAAGAATAACCACACATGTCCAAACTTGATACGGAAATTAAATTCCGTCTGAAAGAAGGTACATAAAATGTATTTCTCAATATTAAATTAAAACCAGAATCTAGAATTAAAACAACATCTCCCACGAACTCAACATCAGCTTTATTGTTGTTTCCTACGGTGAGCTTTGATTCATCCTTATTTGGCTTCCTCCGGTTTATGAATCCCTGTATGGTGAATGCAACATGGTTAGTTGCACCGCTATCTAGCCACCACGAACAAGATGGGGCTTCAGACAGATTAGATTCACAAACCAACGCCAAAGAACCATTACCTTTAGGCTCACGCTTAGATAACCAGTTCTTATACTTAGCGCAGTCTTTCTTTACGTATCCTCCCTTCTTACAGAAAAAGCAAAGACCATCCTTACCAGCATTACCGTCCTTTTTAAAGGTCGATTTCTTTGGTCCCAAGTTGTCATGATGACCAGCAGAGGAATGAGTTCCTTTACGATTCTTGTTGCCATTGCCCTTCTTGGCACCAGAACTTGAAGTAGCATACATAGCCATATGCATGTTACTTTTCTTCATCTTGGACTCTTCTGACACCACCCTTGCAATCAAGTCGTTGATTGTCCATGTCCGATCAGCAGTGTTATATTGTGTTTGGATAATACCAAACTCAAGTGGAAGAGAATTCAGCACAAAATGTATGATACAAGCATCAGGAATGGGAACATTAAGCTATTTTAGCTTTGATTGCATATCTACCATCCTCATGACATAGTCCCTAACACCAGCAGAACCATCATACTTCAAACTAAATAATCCTGACATATGTGTCCCAACTTCAGCATTAGGGGATTCACGATTTCTAGCCACCAAGGCATCCATCATTTGTCTAGCAGTGATGTCAGCAGCAAAATCACTCCTAAGATGTTCCTGTATGGATCGCTTCATTGACAGCAAGCAAATCCTATTGCTCTTTTCCCAAGCAGCAAACTGTGCCTTTTGAGCATCTGTACTAGTTTCAGTAAGAGCTGCGGGTCTATCCCCACTAAGAGCAACATGAACATCTGCCAGTTCCATACCAAACAGAAAATCCTCTTTCCACTTCTTAAAATTGCTACCAGTAAGAATCTCAATAGTTATGGAGTTGCCGTTCACAGAAAAGGTGACTGAAAAATAACCAATATTTTTAATTAGCACAATGTGAAATTTCACCTTGAGAGCTACATACATCATCATATAATCACCTTTGGGCAGAAAACATGACATGCAGTTGTATACTCCCTACATTACAGCGGCCATGAGAATTTATTTCAATCTTTGTTAATCACCACCTTTGGGTGTATGACGGTACTCGGACTAATCAATCCTCAACCATATGCTGTACATGTAACCCTCCATGCAAGAATACGCAACTACTCCTTTGGGAATATAACTACGTATTAAAACAGGAGACATCCCAATATTATTTAACATATTCTTTATTAAACTCAACCAAGCGTGCCGCTTTGGCGGTCACAACCCAATTGAATTTACCCGAAATTGGGATATAACTTTATATTTCACATCCACTGTATGCATGTAATTTCAGAAATTGGGGCAATCATGTTCAAAATTACACGCTTTGCTAATTTTCATCGATACCTCAATAATTCATGTCAAACCATAAACATGAAATTGATCAAAAAATTTCCACATAATTCCACGTGATACTTTCATGTAAGCCTGTACCTGTACTTCACAAATCCTTACAGAAATACCAGAAAATACCTCAAAAATACCCCAAAATACCCTCGTATTTGGCGTTCCGTACGTATTTCCATCCATGAAAATACCAAACATGAAAAATAAATGTACCATCCTGTAGAGCATGAGCATACGAGCACGCCGGTACGTGGAACACCTCCATCGGAGCTCTCACGCGCCCTCACGCGCCGCCTAAAGCTTCGGCGCGTGAGCTTCACGCGCTGACACGTGCATCGCACGTGTTCAGTGCCTCAGCCGGTCTTCGAACCGGTCCGACCAGTCTAACCGGTCCGACAGCTACCTTAAACCGGTTTAGCGAACCGGGTCGAGCAGATCCGGTCGAACCGGTCAACGACCGGTCCGACCGGACAGTCCGAGTCAACGGTCAACCATCCGGGTCGGGTCTGCGGGTCGGGTCGGGTATTCCCGGCTAAGATGACGTCAGCTGACGTCAGCCCCCACGTGCCGCGCACGTGCGGGGCCCGAGTCAGCGCGTGATGCGCGTGGGGCGCGTGGCCGCCACGCTCCCGATAGCCACCGGCGAGTGGCGGCGCGTGGCAGCGCGTCCGGCGGCTTCTGGCGGCGATCTTTATATGGTTTTGCTCGTCTCGTCGAGCCCTTTCCGAATATATAATTTTCTTTGAATTTCGATAAAAATAAAATTTTGAAAATACACCGGGAACGCAATTCGTGACCTAATACGTGCAGGCTCTGATACCACATGAAAGCTGCGTATTTAATCCTGTATGCAGCCACCCAAGATACACACGTACAGATACACAAATCCCTGTTTCATCCATAGAGTCAAAGAGTTAACGCACCTTGTTTTGGATTCATCGTTCTTGATGCGGAATTGCGAGAATCCGACGCTTAAGAGCTTCTCCTCTATGAACCCCCTTGATCACTGGCTTCAATGAGACGGCCCCTCACTGTCGTTTCTGACGATTTCTATATGTGAGGTTATGTGGACATTAGGGTTTAGAGGATGGACTTAAGCACTATTTATAGAGAATGAACCTTACCCCCTCATCAAGGATAAGGATATCTCGGCCCATACTATCCAGCACCATATCCTACTTGAATTAGGAAATAATATATCTCTTTCTTATTAGACCAAATAATAATTACAGTAACAATTAATAAAGCCCACAATTGAATATTAAAACGAAATATTCTAACAATATTATCATATCATCAAAAGATTTATGACTCAATTGACAGAAATAAAAAGTTTGCGATCGAACTGATAAATTTGTAATATATTTAGGGTTTTTTTGGTAATTTTGCGCCTCTGATGTGATCTTTTTGGCTCGTTTTTTTTTCTAGTCCAATGATTTTGGTTTGGCCGATTCAACCAGATCACAATCGGTAATTCAGTCGTTTAGATCTTGACCTAACTTACCGAGATATTGACTGCTTTGGCTTATCCAATATCGAGTGACTTGTGATGTTTCATCATTTACTTCCAAGAGATCACACATTCTGAAATTGTTTTCGCTTGCATAGAGAATTGACATCTCGATTTTCACTTAGGGAGAGACCTGCATCCCAACGAGGCGCTGCTCGATGTGTTATTCAATTTGTATATACTATATATGTGTCCCTTCGTTCTCCAAAAAGCCTCCTCAAAGAGTTACAACTTGTTGGGGTTGTCCCACATCGGTTGTGGAAGGGGCTGGTGGTCGGTTTATAAGTGTGTGGGAAAGCCTCAACCTCTGAGCTAGTTTTTGGGTTGAGAGAGGCCCAAGACCACCCAACACTGGTATCAGAGTTCATGTTACCAACAAATCTGGACCCAATAGTCACACGGGGTCCAATAGTCGTTACCAACAAATCTGGACCCAATAGTCACACGGGGTCCAATAGTCACACGGGAGAGATACGGGTTGTCGCTCCCCCGACCCATGGCCCGATGTGTGAGGGGGAGATTGTTGGGGTTGTCCCACATCGGTTGTGGAAGGGGCTGGTGGTCGGTTTATAAGTGTGAGGGAAAGCCTCAACCTCTGAGCTAGCTTTTGGGTTGAGAGAGGCCCAAGACCACCTAACACAACTTGTTGTTCGAGCCCTCTGTCCCTACGATCACTCCTCCTGTCCTCCTGGTGTGACGTCTTCATACAACGTGAGCCCCATTTTACTCTATATAATAGTTCTTGGATCTTTCGAACTAAATGAACAATCATCTGGTCAGATATGAAATGAAGAAGTATGTGGGACGCAAATAAAATTGATTTTGTGATTTATGTTTTTCGATTTCTATATTTGTCGGGGTGTGAAAATTTTTAGGATCACCTTAAGTTGGGTTTCTTTTTTAAGATTAATGTTATGTTTCATCCTTAAAAAAAAGGAAAATTAATTTTCGTAAAATAGCAAGGAAAAATGTCAGAAAACTCATAAACTTACTGTATTGATGCTAATTTAATCATAAATCTTTTGACCTAAATCCAATATATAGTCCTTCTGACTAATTTTGGACGGATATCATTGACGTGGATGCCGAACAGCCTTCGTGACACGGTTGGCATTGATGTGGATATCTTTTAAATAATATTTTATTTTATTTTGATTTTTTTTTCTTTTTTTCCTTTAATTTTTTTTCTATCTCTTTTTCTAGATTTCTTCGATGGCCAACAAGGGTGGCCCTTGTCGGAGCGACGGAGAATGCCTATCTGCCAAGCCAAATTTGGGGAGGCCAAACTTGCCCAAGCGACGGCTAGCCCGGCAACCTGGCAAGGCCAACCCTCGCTTGTGGCGACGAGGACCATCCTTGCTTAAGCCAGGCTAGGCCTAGCTGGCCATCGTGCCACGTAGGCTATTCGTCGTCCACATCAGCAATACCCATGCAAAATCATCGGAAGGATCGAATTGGCATCATGTCAAAAATGTTTAGGACTAAAATGACAATATTAAAAGGTTTATGACTAAATTGACATCAACGCAACAGGTTTAAGGCTTTTCCGACATTTTTCCTCAGAATAAATCTTGCGTCACGATTATGAACGTCCTATGCATGAGGGATGTGCCTTAAGTATGATGTTAAATTGGTTTAATGTATACGATGTTTGTCGTACAGCGATTGACTAAGGTTTTACGCGAGATTTTAAATTTAAATATATTCTAAGACAAACGAACACTTGCCTAAACAACTAAAAGACACACAAAACCCTAGCCGAACTTTTGGGATTCTCGCTTCAATGAACACACTAAATAATAATCCGAGAATCGTCTTGCCTAATCATGCAATAGCCATCAATCACTTCCTAAGAATAGTAAAAGCGAGTCTCATAATGAATTATATTGTCGCCCCTTGAATAATGAACGGCAACCAAACACCAGCCCTATACCATAAAAATCCCAAGATAGTGAAACTTGTTGGGACGTGGTTCGTGGTTCCCATGGACGGAAAGTCACGGTCCCGCAGAGGTCTCAATGCTGTCTCGCTCTTAATACAAGACAAACGACCTTTGCTGATTGGCCATCCAATTGAACCACCTCTCGAAAAATAATTTGAAAGCAAAATGAAAATTTAAAGAAATGGTGATTTTTGCAAAGGCAGGGTCCTGCCTCTTTTTTTTATTTCAGCCCTCTTGTTTCGAACCTTCTCTCGGTTTGTGTTTTTTCCCAAATGAAGCATCTTCTGTTCATGGTTTAAAACAGAGTATCTTCTAGACGGTAGCAGGGCACTTCAAATTTTCTCAGGATATGCGGAGGTACGAAGCTATGACTCCAATTTCAAAACCCCTCTACTGTTAAAACAGAGTATCAAATTGATACTATTGGATGAAAGCAGAGGAAGCTATGTGCATTAGTCGAATGATCAGATTGTTTGAATGTGGACTGATAGATTTATTGCTTGAATGCTGGATGAAGCCAGGAGGACTTGAGATTGAAGCTTGTTAGTTGAGCAAAGATGAAAAATAGATGTTAACTGTAATTTCAGCAAAAGGGACCAAGTCACTGATAAATGAGTTGAATTCGAGCAGCAACATGTTATTTAAGTATTATACCTATCTTAAGTTCTTAACCACATTTAGGAACTTGTAAGGCCATTCGAATATTCATGAACTTGTTCGGCTACCCAAGAGATTCATCGTTTAATGTGGCCGCACCAGGTAAGTTCTATAGGAAGAGGCCATAAATAGCTGAGAAGTTCGAAAAAAAAAACTATATATCCTGGAAGAATCACTCAGACAATTACTTCATTCCTTTCTATTTCCACAACAATTACAGCTTCAGTCTCAAAATCTGCAGCGAGAAGACATGCGGCTCTCGTCTTTCTCAGGCAGGACAATGTGGAAGGCTCTTGAAAAAAAAGGGAGCCATAAAGAAAGGAATGTGTATCTTTTCACCAAAAATTATGGGGTAATTGGAATGATATCAATCCGCTTTCTGCGTGGCCCGGATGATGACCAAATCGCCTAGACTTGTGCAACTTCATTCTAATGGAAGGGACCTTACGAGCTACGGCCTGCCATATCATTTGGACAGCATCTCCATCTTTGGATGGGTACCGAAACTCATAGAAACCCTCGATCTCTTTCAACCTCTGCCACATTCGGGTCCACTCATCCTTCCCGATACTCCTAATATAATTCATGAGGAAGTTTTCTTTTATAGCGTCGGAAGTTCGAACAAAGATGCAGAATTGGGAGTAGTCTAGGACATCCTCATACGGAAGCTCGATTTCGTCACTAATGATGACCGGGACGCAGTGACTGGCAATGGCATCAAAGAGGCGATTGGATGAGGGTGTATCACCAGCTATGTTGAGGCAAAACTTGGACGACCGCATTCCCTGTGTAGCTTTTCTGATACCATCCTTTTGAACGCTTCCAAATGAGAAATGTACATCTTTCTCACCCTTTAGGAGATAGAACAACTCTTGCCGCACATATCCACCCTAAATATCAGAAACGAGAAGGCAAAAATCAGATATCTTGATCAGTTAGCTCACGATTGCATTTGGGAATTTAACTTCCTTTGATTCTCCCAATAAACAAGTTTTCATTTTTTGAACGTACTTCCCAAAAAGAATCATGAAATTCAAGAAGTCTTTTTTCTAATTATACCGGTTAGAAAGAGAATGAGATTATCTTCAATAGTAACAGTGCTCGCCAAAACCCCCTAACCGATGAAACTTTCAGCAAATACATTTCCATGTTTAGGAATAAGGATGCATTGTGACATGGATTCTCCTCTTTGCAACAATTCTGATCCATGTAAGTCGTGTGATCTTCATGAACAGATCCCTTTCAGCTTAAACAAAGTTTCTATTGAATTCATGCAAAATCAGAGTGTTCTTGGAACTGTCATATGGTGGAAACCCAAGCAGATAAGGAAAAAGTTTCTCCTTGCATTCTCTCGTAGTTGTCGCAGTAAAATTAGGCTGAACTCAGACCTCTCTATCTCTTGCAAATGCAATTGAGACACCAAAAACAGTAGATTCAACTCACATGACCTTCTTAAAAGGTCTGGCCATCAATTATTGGTAGCACACATTGAGTTTGATAGTCTAACAAATGAACCAGGATAATCAGCAAAAGATAGCACTACAAGTGACATGCATAAACAACAAATTCCAAGAGACACAAAGGGCTGCAGATGATCATCACCCATAACAACAGCAAGTAGAGCTAACCATTTACTTCTATAATTTCTCTTTTATAAACGAGCTTAAGCAAATGCAAGCACAAAGATGAAATCAGAAAAGGTGAAAGAGAAACTATGCATGAGAAAGACCACAGTATCTAAAGAAGCAAGTCAAGAACAGACTTAAATGTCACACCCTAGCGTCCATATTCAGTGACGGACATATCGTTCTATTACATACACTGGAAAAAGAAGGAGAACTTACATCTTTTCTGTATATGGCACCTTGGAAGTACAGCAAAGTTGGACGGCTATCGAAACCCGAGGTATCACCATCGTAGTTCCCGATCACATGTTTGTATGGCGCAATCACATCCTTGTCGACATTAGCAATATTCGGAGGGTACCTCCCAAAGTCTGATAGTATAAACATAGCTGGCCACAGCATCATCCTTGCGTCCAACATGCTATTTGGATGGTGAGCCACAATTACATGGTCTCTCCCACCAGACCTCTTCCATTCTGGTTGAGCTGTCAAATAACTGACCAACTGCTCCTGCAGCAACTTATTCTTGCTCTTCTTCTGATGCGGGTTCACCTTTGAGTACCTGTTGTAACTTAAGGAGGAGAAGAACGGGACAAATATCACGTCGGCTTCGCTGGAATTACGGACCCTGACAGCGCCGCGACCACCTAAGGTATCGGCAAACTCCGAGGAGAGGAGATCCAAAGTCAGCCAATACTCTATGCTGTGCTGCAAGTTCAATCCACCAGGGTAATCCGGAGTTTTAGTCCGAATGTCCGGCCAAACACCCTTTCCTCTGGCTTTCCAATCCAATAGTCCAAAATGAAATTCTGGGGGCAGATCATACATGTACACCTTGAGGGCTGCTACTTTATTATTATTATCGGGCAAACTGCATTTCACATCCGTCTTTGCTCTCGGTGCTTCGCCAGCTTCTTCTTCACTGTCCATGAGAATCGAGCGGTTTCCGACCGAGGGATTGACGTCATTCTCGTTCCGGCTATCACGGTTGCTGGCGTCCAATGTGGCGAGAAGTTTGGAAGTGGGCAACAAGCTGTGGTCGATGAAGCGAGGCCGACCGCCGGCAGATTGCAGCACGAAGAACCAAGACAGTAGGAACACGATCGACGTCACCGTGAACAGAGAGAAGAGCGATTTCCGCGAGAGAATCCCGAGGGCCGGATTGTTCCTTTCGGCCATTACGACTCCTTCTCCACGCCGGACAAAATCACCGATTCCGGGCAGCGAAAATCATCCCCGCGTCGCAATCAACGGAGACGAACAGATTCCAAACGTAAGCGGTGTAAGCCAAAAGACCCACGCTCGCAAAAAAGAACAAGGTCACATGCGCGAATCGAATCGAATCGACCATGAAATGCTCGTCACGTTCTCATTCAAGATCGCCACTTCCCGCAATGCGGATGCCTACCGGAAACGGAAGCTTGGGAAACGAAGCAACGCGACGCGGGAAGGAGGAGGCTCACGAGGAACACGATGGCATGGCTTCCCCAAAACAACGCCGTCGTCGTCGTCGTCGTCGTCGTCGCAGCGATGGTTTTCCGGCGCTATATAATGGGTGCGAGCGAGCAGGGCGGGAAAGCAGGGTACAGGCGACCGGGTGACGTCGGAGACGAGGAAGAGAGCGTCTTCGAAAGGGAGAGGGAGCAAATGGCGATGGTGGGTGGTCGGTCCGGCTGAAGAGGAGGAGGAAGAAGAAGGTGGAAGGTGAGAGAGTCTCTAGAGAGAGAGAGAGAGAGAGAGAGAGCGCGTAGGAATAGGGGCGACTGTGGAAGCGGGCTCTCTGTTTCCGCTAGCAAGGCTTTTCGTTTCCTTGGTCGGACGTGTTCTTCTCTCCCTAAAGCTTTCATTATTTTGCCCTTTTTTTCGTCCCCTGTTTTTTTCTTTTTCTTTCACCACCCCCCACCCCCCACCCCCTCCTTTTTTTTTGTATTTGTCGTCTTCTTGTGCTGCTTGTTGAGACCCCTAAATATTTCCCCTCTTCTTTATTGTTATTATTTAGGGGTGATAGGTCGCCAGGATGGGTGCTCCCATCCTAGAATCGATCAATCGTCGGTTGAGGATCGATTCTACAAAAAAAAAAAAAAAATCACTCGCTCATTTTATGGATCCAGATAGATCTATGAAACCCATCCTACCGAGCACCAGCATCAATTAAAAAAGATATGCTAGTGAACCAAGATTATGTAGAAGTAAAACTATGAGGACCCAATTAAAATTCAAGGGCCCGATAGATCAAAATAGTCTAGATAGTAGGATATTTTTGGGTGCGAGATCCAACAAAAAATCACTGAATCTATGAACTACAAAGAAGCCGAGAATATTCCAAGCTGCTCAAGCAATAGTGGGAGTCTCTGTGAATCAAAATTCGAGGGAGATTTCTTCAATTAAAAAAAACTTATATGTATTATAAATATGCCTGGTTTAGTTGGATGGTTCCCACCTAAAATTGGGACTGAATCAGTGCCCACCGCCGATTGGGTATAGTCCGGCTTGATTTGGATAGATCACGATTTTTTTTACTCATCCCTGTTATTATTCGCTATTTTTGTTCTGAAGCTATTTTACTCGATAAAAAGGAAAGAGCCAAAAAAAAAAAAGTTAATGTAGCGAAGGTCGCGCGGTCGGGTGTACTGATCGGCGCATCGCGTCGACGTAAGAGGTTGAGGACTTGGGGGAAAAAAAGCATTAGACAAGACTCTAAATATATTACATTAATGCTAATTTAGTCCCACACATTTTGACCTAGAGTCAATTCAGTCCTTCCGGCCGATTTTAATCGGATACTGTTGATATGGACCGGACGTCGGGCAACTAACGTGGTGCGCGCTTCTTCGCTATCCAGCCGTCCTTGGAAGAACTTTCTCGTGTCTACGGCTGAACCAGGGGGATCCTAACAAAAGGTCAATTTGTTTAGTCCCGCCTTTCGTCTTTCGAGAATGTTTGATCAAAAAGCCCAACCTAGGATTTGGCCTGCCTAAGACAGACGGACGATCTAGCAAAATTCGTTTTCTCCTTTTCTTCGCATAATGAACCGCAATGTACGGGGATCTCAAGGAAAGGAAGGTCTCCAATAACTTCTGCATCGAATCGATCAACAACAAATCGTAACAACTGGTGACCTGACGCGACTGGGTTAGGTGATAGCCTGGCATAGACTTAACTAGCTCGTAATATGCACGTAAAATAGTCTCTCCGTGTCGTGTTGGACACTTCGGCATTATCCGACATGCGACTAATATATAGTCAGTGCGCTCCATACATCAACGGGGAGTCCGACATCTCGGCACGAGTTAATTTTAAGCATTTTTCAATAAATTAGGATTAAGATGTAAACTTATCAAAATATATATATACTTAATTCATATATCCAGTCACTCCAAAATTAATATATCCATCTTAGTCCCAAAAAAAAAATTCTACTTATCAATCCCTAATAGTGGAATTAGTAAAAACTTACTGCTGATATTTTGAAATATACATAAGAATATATCATGTATATATAAAAATTATGCATTTAATATACGTGGTTCAACGTGTCGAAATTCTCTAACTTTTTTTATATAAAAAAAAAAATCACGTGTAGCCCTGGAGTGACTAGTCCGATGTGGCTCTCTAGAGGACCAGGTCCGATTCCCCGGTACTCGCCCTTCGATGATTTTTTGTCTCCCGGTCGGAATTGAAAACGATGTCGTCACAGGCCCCATTCGACAGAGGCCGGCATCTCGAAGAATTGAATAATCGATTTCCGGGAACCCATGCGGGTTAGTAAAATAACAACAACCCCCAGTTCGAGATCGGAGGCTGTCCAAGACTGTTGCATTTAATTAAAGGGCAGATCTGTTAGGAGCTGTAGATATTTGCGGAATCATAGTTTTGGGGGATGTACGTGATAGTTATGCTCGTTTGGTAAAAGGTCTCTTTCCAGGACACTTTATTGGTAACTTCCTAAAAGCGATCTGGGTAGCTGTTCAACAACTTCTCGAAGCATTATGGGACGGGCCGGCGATCCTTGTAGCTAAAATTAAAAGAGTTCTCAGCACAGCACGAAAAAAAAAAAAGTTAAATTAGTAGATCTCCTATATCAATTTTTTGACCTAAAAAAACCTCAAATCGATGCACTTGTGACCAATGTACCACGAACTAATTTTTTAACCACATAAAACCCCAAACTGTCACGGACGATAGTTTCCGTTAAATTGGATTGATGCTACGAAAACTCTAATTTGGTACGTACACTTGCGACAAATGAAGCGTAAAAATCCTAAACTGATTTACCCGCCAATTGCCACGTGTCATCTAATTCAGCAATTTGACATTATAATTTTGGCGAAAACTAACGGAGAGTAAATTCGTCACACGTGTACTAATTTAGGGCTTTTGATGGGTAAAAAAAAAATTGAAATAAATTTATCATATGCGTATATTAATTTAGGATTTTTCGTTGTATTAACTATTAACACAAAATTAAAAGTCATTCAACTTTTGGCCAACAAAAAGCATGGGAAGAGCCTTTGGCTAGCCTTTGCCTGCTCAGAAGGAGAAGGGAAGACTGTCTCCGTCCAAAAGCTGAGCAAAAAAAATCATCACCTTTACAATTGCATTTTTTCAACTGGGGTTATCCCAAAAATCTGACTCTGATTCATTACAGCCAGACAAACAAGAGCAAGAGCAACTTATTCTACTTCTTATGTAAAGCGCGAGAGACAATAGTAGATCAGTGACCAGATTCTGGCATATGCTTACTAATTTGCAGATTCAGTTTTGTACTTGCTGTAAAACCTAGTCATCCACGTGACGGTGAGATGCAGACACCGCAGCCCTTCAATAAGCAGCTGAGAAACAAGGAGGCAACAGTACGATTTTATTACTTCAAGCCTTGGCCCTAGTCTATGTTTCACTCGACGAATAAAGCAGAGTATACCAAGACCTGATTACAAAATCACTTTATTAAGGAGTTTGACAAAACTCATATGGTTCTAACAGGGTCCGTTTTCTAAACCACTCTAATAGATGCTACTTTTTACAAACTGGTCTTAACATGCCAAACACTACGCTCATCCAATTAACAAAAGGATCATTGTCACCCAAAGAGACTATCGAGCACACTATAAACTCCATTTGATTCTAAATGTCATCTACAAGACCCAAAACCGAAGATGATTGAAAAAAGTTCCTGCAAAACGTCCCTTTTATTTCTTTAACATGATTATCACATACCCACTAACCTCTATAAGCCAGTATATCTAGATATTAATCATGTGCCCATATAAAATTTTTGCAAAGAAATTATAACATGCGTAATTAGCATTTCTCCTCTTTTACAGAAATTTATCTCCACTAGCTAAGTTTCTTATATATAAAATTCATTACAAGTACAACATGTCAGCAAGGTGCCATTGAATCGAGGACATTACTTTAAATACATCCTATTCTCAGTGATGTACTATCCTTCTCTGATCATCTTATCAAAGTTCTCCTAAAAACATGCTAGAGTTAAAAACACCAGATTGTGTGGTACGTAATATAAGACTGAGAGTTTGGAAATAAAAGATTAAAAACAATAAGGAAAAACAACTCTAGACAGCAAAAGTGGAATGCTCTACTAAAATTACCTTCTGCAGGTTCCTCGACAACAATGTGAAGCTTCATCTCACTGTTCCACATACAAGGAACACAGGAGTCACAACCACGGGGAGACCACCTGTTCAACACCGCCCACCCTTCCTTACAACTACTTCTCCTATCCTTGAAAACCAAATTTTCCTTCATCTTTTACCAATCCGAGCAAGGTTCGTCTCACCCTAAAAAAGATCCTCCTGCCACACGGTCTCCAACACCTCACTCTCCATCTTCCCCACAAACACATTGCTTTCATCTCCTCTTGTTATATTGACTATAAGCAATGGCACAAGAGGCACGAAACGGCTTAAGAAATCATAAGCTGAGACCTATAAGGCTCGAGATGTTTTCTGCGGACTTTGTAAATAGATAAAGAATCACTTTCTGAAGTAAACTACTAACTTAAAAAAAAAAAAAAAAGTGCCAAGTGAATGATTTTACAAAGCATCACAACAGTTGGAAAACCTCGATATCACTTATTCTCATTTAGGTTGTTCACAGGATCAGAGATCACAACTGGGAGATTCCTTCTATACTGAGAAGAAGTCAGCCTCCTCTCTAATGGCGTCTTCCTCTTGCTCACCACAAACCTGTTTACTCCTTTCCGCATTGGCATTATTGATGGAAAATCCTCATCTGGTATTTGGCTCAGCTCTGAAATGTCCTTAATCTGGGCAACACGTCGGAACCACCTCTCTGCCTTTGCCTCCTCTGACATGTCCAGAGGATTAGGTTCTTTCACGGCTGAACCCTCCAAGCTCTTACCTCTCCACTGCTCTCTCACATTCAAGCTTTCTGATGGTTGGCGTGAACTGGTCACCAGATTTGTCCTTTCCCTTGTATCTCTACCAGCTTGAAATGATCCAACACTACTCCCGCTACTTGTCTGAGGATTGCCAAAGTCCTGCAGCGTCCCTATATTATCTGCCCCTTTAGTCATGGTTGAACTATTTTGAGTTGGATTCTCTACAGGGGGTTTTATATTCGAGCTCCCACCATCAATATGCTGGTTTTCCATTGGTTGCCCATTGTGATTAGGTAGCATCGAATCATTTGCCTCCAGTGGAAGCTTCCCTGCAGGAGTCGATATTGTATCAAAATTAGCAGTATTGGCACTGCCAGGCTGCTGGTATTCCATCCTAGCAAAGGACCCAGGAGGGAATGCCACAAAGGGAACAAAGTCGGAATTGTTACCTTGTTCAGTTGCAGCACGTCTCTTGTGTGTTGGAGAAGTCAAAGAATGATCTTTCATCCTTCCAACTGCAAATCGGTTCTCTCCCTTATGCATGGACATGGTCTCAGGGAAATCTTCATCAGAAGTGGCAGATGGCAGATCTCGGGCATCATGTAATTCTGCAATTCTCCTAAACCATCTCCCAGAATTTTCTTGTCCTCCATCTTGGCTTTCGGTATGGATAACTGGCCTGCAAGGAGACTGCTGACCAGCTCCTGATTTACCAGAGACGTTAATTCCAGAAACAGAAGAACCCTGGTTTCTGGCATTTGAAGCAAGAGAAGCAGCTCCATCTGTCACCAAGCTGTCTGATGCAATTTCAGAATTTTCAGGTTTCTTTGCAAACATGTCAGCAGGTAAAGGCACAAAAGGAACATAACCAGAATTGTTTCCTCTAGTCTGTCCTTGCTGTGATAACTTGGAAAAAGGTGAATCAGGTCTCTTATTTGCATTCCAAGTTCGGTTATGATCAATCTTTGGAGTTCCGTCAGCAGTCAAGTTACTTCTGGTCATTCCATTCCTCGGTGGCATAGTTTCAGGGAGATCTTCATCAGCTATAGCACTGTAAATGCCTGAAATGCCATCTAGTTGTGAAACTTTCTTGAACAAGCTTGGGGCCTTCTCTGCATTGGCAGCTAATCTCCTCTCACAGTCAATTTTATTAGCATTTTCAACAGTACCATGACTTAAACCAAATCCAGATGGTACAGTGGATGACATCTCTCCAGGACGCTTGCATTCACATTTCAAGCATACTTGATTCCTCCCATAATTGAAGAAGTCACATCTAAGAATGGTAAAAAAAAAAATGATGATGATGATAATAATAACTTCTTGTATGTCAAACTCATACTAATAATAGCCACTCACAAAATCTTTTGTAAGAAACATCTAAATTAGCAAATAAATACTCACTGAGGACACTCCCACTCTCTGCCTGTCAACTGTCGCTTTGGTCGTGCCTCTTCACATTCAAGGCATTTCATGTTTCTTGCAAAATTCATAAAACTACACCTGCTCGTAAATGTAAATTGAGGGATTCAATTCGCTTATGATAAGAAGCGGTTTATACAGAATGGTAAAAGACAGATGAAATTCAGTTCGGGTACAGAGAACAAGGCACTTGCCTTGGGCAGATCCAATCACCTCTTTTCATTTCGATATCTGGCCTATGGGGCCTAGGAATTTGTCCATAGCCACTAAAGAACTGGTTCTCGAGAGAACCAGAAAAGTTAAATGGTGGAGCAAAATTACTTGGATTTGCCATCTCCCGTAGCAGATTCCGTACTGATGCAATTAAATTTTGATTACCAAAGTCACTTTTTTCTGGTGTGGTGGGACTGCAGGCATAACTCAATATAAACCTCATCAGATCAATTGTCTGCGCTTTATCGCCATCAACAATCTATGCAATGAAAACAAGCAAAAAGAATGCCAAAATCAGATGTCCATTTTGACCGCCATAACACAATATCCACAGAATTGCTCGGTCACAAAGACACATCAGGAATGATGAACCCTCATCAATCTATCAGAAAAACTATGAGCGCCAAGTAGTGCAGTGATTTGTGATTGTAAATGAAAAAGTTCACCAAGACTTAATAAAACAGATCTGCCATAATAAAGGGTGATTTTCAGCAAAACTGAATAAGCACAGTATTTTACCTGCAAAACAATGAACTGGATTACCTAAAATAACGACGGCTTCTGACAAGGTTGCAGTAAATAGACTAGAAGGGTGAAAATGAACCGGAAAAATTAAAGCATTATCTACTGTATGCAGAATCGAAAATAACTTTAAACTATGTTAGTGACTGCGCTACCGATGTGCAACCACAACTTCAAATTGGCCAAAGTTACACTTGACCCAATTATAGAAAGCAGGTTCTAAGAAGAAAACTAGACCAAATCGAAATCTTAACATCTAGGATTCAACCACCAAATGCAAGTCCGCAAGAACTGTTTGTGTATGCCAAATGATCTGGGAAATTTGGATAGAGTAGGAGGCCATCAGCAAAGCAGACAAGCACGTACTATTCCAAACCAAGTGATCTTGCTCACCAAGTGTACGAATACAAAGAAAGATCGGATTTGATAATTACCTAAAGCTCACTTGGTAACACCAATTTTGATGTTGTGTGCATATTTAACAATCAACAAACAAATAAAGTATCAGCGCAACAAAATTACAAGCAAAGGACAAGTGAAAATGAGTTCTTACACCAACTTCTTCCCCACTCATAAACGCCCTCATTTTTCTGATGGAATCATCAGCATTCCTGAACAAGAAAGGAGCTCCATTTTCGACCACCAAGTCAATATCTCTCTTCGAGAGTGCCCTACACAGCCAACTCCAGGAGTGAATATTACCCATCGCTGAAAAAAAAAAAGCAACTATGGAGACGACGAAGATTTCCATACAAACGATACCTCAAAAGATGAGGCCGATCGCTTGCAAAAGCCAAGCCAGCCTCAGCCGCCCGAAGAAACTCCTCCTGCAATTCCACGCCAGCCACGAACTCGGCCTCGCCACCAATTCCCCGCGTCGCCACTACACCCAATCCCTCCTTGCGGAAATAACCACCGGCCGATAAGCTCCTGATGAGATTAAGCCACTCCGGCCACGGATGAGCGGAGTCGCATAAATGGTCGTCTCTGACGGCGTAAGCCTGAGCGTGAAATTGTTGCGACGAGGACTTGATTCGGAGTGGAAGGAGACGGTTTGTAGAAGCGCCGAGGATGTGGTGGTGGAGAGTGCGGCAGGTGAGAGAAGATATGTGGAGGGGGCGGCGGCAGTGGTGGTGGAGGCGAGCTAGGCGGAGGAGGGAGGGGCAGCGCGGCGGGAGATTGACAGCGAGGAGCATCAGGAGCCTGGTGGCGCCGCCCATTCTCGTAGTCGTCGCCGCCGGCGATGCTTAAACCCTAGGCACGGAACGGAGCTCCGGTTCGTGGTCGGCTGTTCGGGTTTGTGGCTCAAATGATAAACCCCGACCTTGTTTTGGGTCGTGGAAAATATGTTTTCCTAATTTGTTTCCATGGTCATCCCCGCCGTCTTCAAAGGTAACAAGCAGCGCAACCCTTCTTGCCGAGAAAATATCGAGCGCTCATCAAAAGTCCACGTCACTTATACATTATGCCATTCAATTGATGACAAGTGGCATTGGCAGCGGCCGGGGGAGGGTGGGGGGATTCGGATTGTTTGCCCTCCCTGCCCTTGGGATCTAGGCCGTACGTTTTTAGACGGACGGTCCAGATCTCTTATTTTTATGGGGTAACTTTTTGAGTTTTTTGTTTTTTATTTTTTAGTAATAATCCGGATTCCAAGGATAGGGCTTGCCCTTCTAAGGAAAGGGCAGACGATCCCTTCACCGGGAGAGGGGCCATTGATAGAAAATTAGAATCATCTCTCCTTCTCTCTCTCTCCTCCACTCTGCAACTCAAGGAATGAACTTCCCTTCTCTTTGTCGCTCTCCCTCGTCAACAAATCGCAGCCCATTCGGCTACACACAGCATCAACACAGCATCATGAGCCACCATGGAGCTCAGGTTCTGGCCCTTTTTCTTCCGCTTCGCCGCGGACTGTTGCCGCCTTCATCTCACTCGGCAGCGGAGCCTCGCCGGGACCTTGTAGATGGCCAACGCAAGGAAGTTCACGATGGTGCATGGGCAGCAGCAGCACAATGCTGCGAAGTCCTCGGCCCCCCGCCCCGCTGCCTCGGCCAATCGAGCCCATCCCCTAATCATCGACGTTGTCTTCCCCACATCGGTCGTCGATTTGTTCGCCTCCCCGTTAGGGTTCTGAAGCAGCATTTGTCTCCGATAGTAACTGGCAAGTCGAAGAGGGATTGCCGGGTCATTCATTGTTGTTTGTGCTTTTAGGTTCGAAGAGGAGGGAATTTTGAGTGGGACAAAGAAATTGAAAGAGAGAGGGTCCTTTAGGTTCTAGAGCTCAGGTTCGAGGTTCTGGGCCCCGCTCATAGAAGTTATCGGTGATGAACGGGCAGAGAAGCTTGTCGATGATTGTTGACACCTAAATTTTGATCATTTTATTATTATTATTATTATTGAAAAATTCATAGAAAATCTATAAATTTTCATATTTTTATTTATTTATTTATTATTATTATCTTTTGAAAAATAGGAAAATGAATGAAAAATAAAAGTTGAGACATAATTATTAGTCAAAATCCTCTTTTGCTTTAAATGATTATGTTTTTCTACTTTTTATTTTTTTATTATTATTATTATTATTATTATTATTATTATTATTTTACTTTATTTTTACACTTTCTCTCTTCAAAAAAAACTCCACTGCTCGATCACCAAAAAAGGGGGTTGACAGCTTTCTCGCTGGCATGGCTCTTCGTCTTTAGCTTCGCATAGAGCCCTTGAACGGGAAGCCCAACAAAAATCCAAATTTTCGGCTGCCAAGTCATCCAGCAATGTTTGAACCGAAGATCCAACGTTCCAATCACTTTTAAATGGTTGGGTCTTCTGTACATGAGCAGGGAGATGAACGTTTGTGGGGGGTGTTGTCTGTGAGCCGTCCTGGTTCATCAAACGAAGCTAGCATCATGGGCGTACGCTCCCGCTTGAAGGACAGACCTTCTTCCTCTCGTTGACAGTCTTGGCGTGAAGGACAACCCACCAGCTCACTACCCGACCTTCGCCGCATCCTCCTCTGTCCGTCGAAGGCCACCAACACCGTCCCCGTCGTCCGGAGCCTTTGGAAAAGCAGCTGGAAGCTACTCGGAGATACCTGCTCTATTTCGGGCCTGAAGCCGCCGTGGCTGCTACTGCTATTCCCTACTTCCAGCGACTGTCCAGCTGCCGCCACCGCCATCCACCATCACCCACCACTCTTCTGAATCTCTCCGGCCACCACAGACCGCCTGCAGCCGCCGGAGAACCGCCGCAGAGCTTAAATCCAAGCCTTGCTCTGTTTTGACCCGATTCTGTTCGGGCCTGGCTTTAGCCGGTTCCACCGTCTCCAGCTCGCGGCTCCGCCCATCAGCGACCACTTCCGGCAGCTCCCGACGTCTCCCAGGCGCCGCCTCCCTCAGTTCCGTCGACGACCGCCTTGGCCGAGCAAGAACAGAAGCGTAAGCCATTCCCTGTCCTCGACCGTCCTGTCTCCATCGCGAACAGTTTCTGCTCGCCGCTGTCCACCGCTGTCCACCGCTGTTCCATCAATATTCCGACCATCACCGACCCCCTGAAGTCTTCCTCGGACCACCTTGAAGCTCCACCGTCGGCCCTGGCTCTGGCCACCACCTTCGGATCGACGAGCCAGCCTTGCTCAGCCAAGAATTCCCCTGTTCTGTTACGTTTTGGCCTGGGCCAAATTCTGCTTGGGCCTATTTCGGGCCTGTTGAGTCGGGACGTGGCTCATTACATCTTGGGTCAGGTCAACAGCAGTTGGGCCATGTTTTTGGGCCTTGAATCAGGCCCATGGGCCAAGTTGGTTAAGAGTTTGGGCCCGTGATTTGTGATATCAAGTTCGTGGCCCGTCATGATTCAAGGTTTGCGCCGAAGGATTTCTCGCGGATCGCCGTCAATCCCAACTCGAATATTTGACTGTAACAGGCCCGGAGACTGTCGCATGCCAGGGCGTGGCGATCAAAGATCGGTGTCCAATCAGGTATATTTTGCGTACCCGATTTATATATCAGAGTTACTTTTCTAAAGTGTTGTCGTTATAGATTTGATTTGCATGTATTTGTTTCAGTCTAGTGGTTAGTTTATTTATTTGGTTGAGTGTTGTCTATTGTCAAAGATTTTTTTTTATTTATTATTTTTATTAAAATAATAATAAAAAAATCAATAAAATCAATAAAAAATAGAAAATCATAAAAAAATTCAAAAAAATTCGGAAAATTCAGAAAAATTCTAAAAAATTCCAGAAAATAGGAAATGACCATATTCAACTGGCCACGACTTGTTTCGGGTTTTTTGACCCTCCGATCTTTCCAAAAATGATGGTTTTGCCCTTCCGGCAAGCCGTCTTCCAAAAAAAATCCTAACAAATTCAGGAAAATCCCAAAAAATAGGAAACGACCACAAACAACTGGCCAAGACTCATTCCGGGTGTTTTGAACCCCGACCCTTCTTAAAATGACGATTTCGCCCTTTGGGCGAATCGTCTTCCAAAAATTGAAGAAAAATCAAGAAATTCCAAAAAAATTCTCAAAAATGAGAAATGGCCACAATCAACTGGCCATGGAATATTTTGGGTAATTCGGTATCCAAATCTCCCAAAAATTGACGATTTTGCCCTTCGGGCTAATCGCCTCCAAATCTTCCCATTTTACCCCTGACTGAAATCACACCTTCCACAAGCCCTTAATGGCTATGCCAGGAAGCCATTGACTTGAATTGATGTGCATCGATGAGATTTATTTATGCACTTGTTTGCGCTTTCCTTTAAATTGATTGTGATTGATAGGAATAGTCTTCCAATCTGCATGAAACCTTGAATCAAGCCTACCTCACCTAAATTGCGCCTGCATGAACTCTTAGCTAGGAAAATCACTCGCGTTAGGTACCGAAATGGCGTTGGTAATGACACCGACGTAACCAAGTCCCCGAACCCAAAATCTCTGGTTCCGCAGAACTGATCGACCTCTCCCAATCGGTCAGTAAGGTTTCCGGTCTACCCTCCAAGAAAGACCGGTGGCGACTCCAAATGCATGCACAAGTTGCACATGCCACCACGACCACACTGAAGGTCGAAAGCGATCGACTCTTATCGTCGAATCCTTTGAAAAATACTCCCGCCGCGATTTGGTATGGGCCTGGGAGGGCCCGCGCCAATCCAAGACCAGCGATCGGTAATCCATTAGCCGCGTCCGCTTCCGGACGGGTCGCGACAGCTGGCGACTCCACTGGGGAAGATGTTCTAGAACCTATGGTTCTAGATCTCAAGTGGACTTAGGCCGTAATTAAAACGCTGAGTGATTTTTCTAACCCTGCAGGCGCTCTTGAAGGTGAGGTAAGTCCGCTCATGGTAGGTGTTATATGTTTTTGCAGATTGGAGAGATAAGGGGTGTAGTCCGTGATTAACATTGTCTTATGCAGGTTAGCGTAAGAATGTATGTTGTGTGGATGATTTGAAGCGTTGATTGATAAACTGTTGTGCATGACTTGCATTGTGACGATCACGACACATGGGCACACACAACCGCGCCTAAAACCCCGGGCGCCGCCTATAGGAAAACAATAGAAGGGATTGAAAATGGAATCTCTGTGAGGAAAGGCACGGGGTAATCCACTTTTCAATTCCGCTCACTTCGAACTATGGATCGAGTCCCAATGCAACGATAGTTGTGCAATGGAATCGACTCTTTCTAGAACTCGAGGCGGGAACCTTGACCTTATGTGCCAAACCCTCTGATTTTTAGAAGTTCGCCATCACTGGTCTCACGCGCATATCTTTGGGCGGTTGGTACACCTAAAACCACGCATAAGTCGACGAGTTTGGTTGGTAAGACTCTCTATCCCTCAAATCTACCACAGTTCATATAAATATAGGCATTTCATTCATTGCATTCTGATGATTAGATTAAATGCCATCTCAAGGATAGATGTGTTTGTTTTTCCCCAAAACGTCCTTGATAGAAGACGAGGAGGGTGATATCCCATCGCGAACACCGAGTGCGCAGCAAATGAGCCTACTATGGACATTATTGAGGTATCGTCCAATGAGGATGACGAGTTGGGGCAAGTGATTCGGAAGTCACAGATCAAACTTGGGGCATCCTTAAACGTTAGGATCACATTCCTTTGTTTTTATTACTAGTCCTCTTGTATAGGGTTTATTTTTACTGAGATTTTCTCTATCTCACCCCTTAGAGTGATTGTATTAGGGATCTATTGGTGTATACATTCAGATGGAACTTGGTTGTATTTTTTTTGGCGGGTCATGGGAATGTGATAGTGGCATTTTCTCTAATCATCCGAATACTCCCAAGTCAAGTTTATAATTCCTTTAGAAGAAATCAAAATCGGAAATCTTGCATGACCTTTTTGGTCGTATAGGGTAATCCAACCCCAATTTCGCTAGAAGGAATTATACACTTGAATTGATTCATGCATGTTGTACGTCGTTGGTAATCCACGATAATTGATCAAGAGTATCGGCATTGTTTCGAATTTAATGACGAGATAGATGTCCAAATTGCCCTCGTTCTTAACAAAAACGGCCTTGATTTGGAGGTCGTATCTTCAATTAAATTTAAAACACGTCGTTATGCCTTGCACTTTTGACTAATTCGCTCTTCTCAAAATTGGTCAAAAGCGATTATCGTGAATTACATTCCTTTCAATAGTATGCTTTCCTTCGAGGAATACTGATAAAAAACTTTTTGCACAAGATTAAAACCCTTGTAAAAAAAAAATTTATCCTTATTAATCACGAGCAAGCATAAGATTGAAAGGGGTTTATGCTTTATTTTTCAAATTATTCCTTCTGATTCTGTCGTTTCATTTGCAGGTGAAAAATAGGTAATAGAGAGAAATCTTCTCCTGGATAAATCTGAGGCTATTCTTGCATCTGATCATGAGCGAGTTAGAAAAACCAGAACACATCTGCTCGACTTATTATGGATCGGCTCATCCAAGTCTAAGATGTCCGGATGCACGAAGAAATGGATCATATAAAAGCTAAAACAAACACGCAGGAGCTTTCATTCATTCTTGCCCAAACCAGATCATACAATTCATTGGGGTGGAAAAGTAAAACAGAAGTGAGCCCTAATCAGCGACACGAAGGAGCCCAGCTGACCCTCCAGGTTATTGATGCTTTGTTTGTACGCACCACTCCGCGTATCATGGTCCGCAAGCCTGAGGTGAAGGCGTTTGCGTTCATCATTGACTGCAACAACCTGAGTCTCGTGATCTTTGGCGACCATCTCCAAGTCCCGAACAAGTCCATTCTCACGAGTTATATCCTCATTTATGCCGTTGAGCCTTTCTTCCAGCCACTCGCTTCGATTCCTTAGCAGGGCATTACGACGATCGTGCTCATAGGTAGCCAAGGATAGAGCTAAGTCCTCCACCAGATTCCTCCTCTCGCGAAGCAATGTCGAAACCCGCTCTTTGGCGAACTCAGCAGCCTTTTTGTGACTATCGGCCAGGTAGTCAGCCAACGCTAGGCGGTCGGACTGATCCTCGTAACGGGCTCGCAAGACACGAGCCACGGTAAGTCCCCGATGAGCAGCGCGTGTCGCGACCCGTCCGAAAATCAACGGACGCGGCTAATGGATTACCGATCGCGGGCTTTGGATCGGCGCGGGCCCTCCCAGGCCCATACCAAATCACGGCGGGAGTGTCTTTTGAGGGATTCGACGATAAGAGTCGATCGCTTTCGACCTTCAGTGTGGTCGTGGTGGCATGTGCAAATTGTGCATGCATTTGGAGTCGCCACCGGTCCTTCTTGGAGGGTAGACCGGAAACTTTACTGACCGATTGGGAGAGATCGATCAGTTCTGCGGAACCAGAGATTTTGGGTTCGGGGACTTGGTTACGTTGGTGTCATTACCAACGCCCTTTCGGTACCTAAAGCGAGTGATTTTCCTGACTAAGAGTTCATGCAGGCGCAATTTTGGGTGAGATAGGTATGAGTCATGGTTTCATGCAGATTTGAATACTATTTCTATCAATCACAATCAATTTAAATGAAAGCGCAAGTCAAGTGCATAAATAAAACATGTCAATGCATATCAATTTCAATCATTGGCCTCCTAATATAGCCATAGGGGGCTTAGGGAATGTGTGATTTCAGACCAAGGGTAAAATGGGAAGATTTGGGGACGATTAGCCCGAAGGGCAAAATCGTCATTTTTGGAAGGTTTGGATACCGAATTACCCAAATATTCCATGGCCAGTTGATTGTGGCCATTTCCCATTTTTGAGAATTTTTTTTGAAATTTCTTGATTTTTCTTCAATTTTTGGAAGACAATTCGCCCAAAGGGCGAAATCGTCATTTTCAAGAAGGTTCGGGGTTCAAAACACCCGAAATGAGTCTTGGCCAGTTGTTTGTGGCCATTTCCTATTTTTTGGGATTTTCCTGGATTTTTTAGAAATTTTTTGGAAGACGGCTTGCCGAAAGGGCAAAACCGTCGTTTTTGGAAAGATCGGGGGTCAAAAGACCCGAAACAGGTCGTGACCAGTTGAATGTGGCCATTTCCTATTTTCTGGAATTTTTTAGAATTTTTCTGAATTTTTCGAATTTTTTGAATATTTCATGATTTTTTATTTTTTATTGATTTTTTTATTATTTTATTATTATTTTTGAATTTTTTAATATTTAAAAATATTTTCCGGGCCGGGTCAAACCCGGCCCGCGCCTCTCGGGCGCCCGGCCCGACCCTAGGGGTCGGCACCGGTCTAAAACGACACCGTTTTATATTTTTAAATATTATTCCTATTTTTTAACAATTTTTTTGATTTTTTATCTATTTTATTTAATTATCCGAAAATTCCCCGGATCGAACGGTCCACATCGTGCCACGTGGCTCCGTCTCGTGCGCCCGATCTTCCACTAGATCGGGCGACTCACAGAGAGCCACGTGGCTCGATCACGACCGTCGGATCAAAAATCAATTTCTTTTCCTTTTTTAGAAAAACCCACAAATCGGACGCTCTAGAACGTGCCACGTGGCCTCCTCTGATGCGTCCGATCTTGTACAAGATCGGACGTCCCTCAGTAACCCACGTGGCACATCCTCGTCCGCCGGATCGATTATTCGAAAATCATTTATTTAATTTTCCAAAAATTCCAGGATCGCGACACGTGTCGCGATCATGACCGTCCGTTTGTTTTATTTGAAAATAAGCGGACCGGACCCCACCCGGCTGACGTGGCTGCCTACGTGGCACGCCACGTCGGCCGTTGACCGGCCGGAGGGTCGCCGGAGAAGACGATGAACAGTGACAAATCCGGCGGGAATAGTAAAAATTCCGGCAAGGTCGCCGGAAAATTGCGAAACGGGCCCGAAACTTGGTATTTTTCGCCCGTTCTTGCGGCATTCGACTCCTTAGACACTCAGCATCAATATAAGACCAAAACATGGCAAGAAACACGTCGGGAACCGCCCCAAAAATCCGGCGACCGAATCGGCTCCGGCGAACCGATTTGCAGAAAATTTTTGTTGCTCGAACTCGTTTTCTTTCATTCACATAGCATCCAAGGGAGACTTAGAAGCTTACCTATGGTCCTTTGATGGTCGGTTGCCGTGCGCTTCGCCGGACCGAGCTCTCGGCTCGGGTATGCGTCGGGGAGCTCCGGCCATGGTTTCCCGGCACATTTCAATGCAAAATAAATAGCAAGGTAGGCGGAGGGATGGTGTTAGAGGAGTTTAGGAACCAAATGCGCAACAAATAAGGCTCGGGGAGCCTCGGCCGAGACTCAAAAAATGCAAAGCCCGTTTGGGCATTTCGTCGAACACCCGGCGTGCATAAGAAAAAATGAAGACCGGGGAAGATACCGACTTGTCCAAGGGACGCCGGTGATCAAAAATGCTTTGATGATGATCGGTGAGGGTTGCTGAAGGTCCGGGGAAGCTTCTCCAGTGCCGGTTTCGCCCGAAAAAAATCCCCCTTCTCTCTTTGTCGAGCTTCGCTTAAATCCGAGCTCCCTCGCCGGTTTTCGTGGCCGACCGGCGCGCCTCGGCACGCCCAACGCCTCTGCCCAATGCGAGCCTCGGCCTCTTGCCTGTCCCCCACGCGTGATGCTTTTTTTTCTTCCCGAAAATCACACGCCCCCATGCTCTGTTTGCTGCACATTCTGTTCTGTGCATGCTGTCCACGCCCGGGTCGGGTCGGACCCGACCGACCCGGTTCGGCCAAATCGCCCAAATCGTCAAATTGACCCCCCAAATGACCTCTTTTCATGAAATTGATGGCAAAATCGGATTCCTTGACATGTTTTCCATCAAATATGGGTATTTTCGTGAATCAATTTATTGAAATTCTGTGAAAACCCCAAATTGTCCCTAGGATCCGAAATTTAATTTCGCCAAATCGAAGGCCTAAACGATCGAATTAGCCAAAATTGAGCCCACCAATGGATTCAGCATGATGAAAACTGTTGGGTAGAGGTGTTTAATTTTAATGGGTGTGCCCGTGTGAAATTTAATTTCAAAAATTGTAAAACCGGGGACTAAATTGAAAGATTTTTATGCAATTAAGCCCTTTTGGCTAAAATTGATCAAATTGGAGGGCAAATTGACCCAATTGCATTTCAATACTTTGGAGTCCAATGTCATAGCTTATAAAAACTGAGAATTGAAAATTAAAAGACTCGAAAAGGATTTTTTAGGCCCGGTTCGGGATTAGGTTCGTGAAGGAACCCCATGAACCAAGCCACATTTCCCTAATAAAAACTGAAAATATTAAATATAGAATTAAAATAAAATTTCTGAATATTTTTGTGTAATTTTCTGACCACGGATGGTATTGTTTCTATTTTTTGGGTATTTTTATAATTAAATAAATTCCAAAAAATATTAAAAAAATTCAAAAAATATTTTTTGTTCAAAATTGGTTCCTAAAGCTAGGCTAAGGCTTCAAAGTTGATTTTGCAATTTTTTGACCTTTTTTGCTATTTTTAATTATTTTTAGAAATAAAAACTAAAATAAAAGATAGTCAAAAATCAGGTGTCAACAGCTGCCCCTCTTTGAGAGTGAGCTCGTCAGAGGTTGCTTTCAAAGACAAAATGACACCTGGATCTTGACCGACTCGACTGGGGGGGAAGAAATGCTATGACATCGGACCTTCAAGTCTTTTGATGAATGCTCAAATTAATCACCGGTTTACTCTTGCAATTCAAACATGGGCCGGAGTGAGAGAGGCTTACGTGAAGCTCACCTGTCAGATGCTGCCGGTTGCGACGACTTTCAAGAAGATACCTAGGACTCGTTCAGAATATCCTAGGGAGATTAAGCCCTGACCTGTATGGCGGTTTCTACCATTGAGTTTAGATTTGACCCTTATGGCGGTTTCTACCATTGAGTTGACCCTTCAGGCGGTTTCTACCTTTGAATTTAGTTTTGACCCTTATGGCGGTATCTACCTTCAAGTGAGACTCCAGACTGATAGGAATCTAAGGATGACGCGCCCGTTCTGTAGGGTTTGTCGGAGACTCGATCGTTCTGTAGATCGGTCTTGGAAAAGGTTTGCCTACTAAAAGGCTACGCCTATGAAATGACATATCCCGTCTTGTTGGGACTAGTCGAAGACTCGATCGTTCTGTAGATCGGTCTTGGAAAAGGTTTGCCTACTAAAAGGCTACGCCTATGAAATGACATATCCCTTCTTGTCGGGACTAGTCGAAGACTCGATCGTTCTGTAGATCGGTCTTGGAAAAGGTTTGCCTACTAAAAGGCTCCGCCTCGGAATGACATATCCCTTCTTGTCGGGACTAGTCGAAGACTCGATCGTTCTGTAGATCGGTCTTGGAAAAGGTTTGCCTACTAAAAGGCTCCACCTATGGAATGACATATCCCTTCTTGTCGGGACTAGTTGAAGACTCGATCGTTCTGTAGATCGGTCTTGGAAAAGGTTTGCCTACTAAAAGGCTCCACCTCGGAATGACATATCCCTTCTTGTTGGGACTAGTCGAAGACTCGATCGTTCTGTAGATCGGTCTTGGGAAAGGTTTGCCTACTAAAAGGCTCTGCCTAAAGATTGACATCATTAAGGTCTCTTTTGGAAGGTTCACCTAACTCTAGGTTCACCTGAAGGCTATCCTGGGATTTAGGGGTTACCTGAAATCTCGCAGAAGGCCGAGTTGTCCTTTCGACATGCGAGGTACCTTTCTGGGATATGGGGACTCCAATTATCCTGCAGAAAGCTGAAACCTGCAAACTTTTCATTAAAAAGGTATCAGTTTGGGACCTGGGTTCTCTAGGGATCCTGCAAAACATGACCCTATGAGCTTTTCTTGACAGAGCAAGGCATCCTTCCGGGATCATGGGTTCTCCACGCCCGATGGGACTGTCTGAATTTTGAAAAAGGGGTTTCATGACGAGGGTTCTCCACGTCCGATAAGACTGCCTGATTTTTTGAAAAAGGATCCCGAGACGAGGGTTCTCCACGTCTATTGGGATTGCTTGATTTTTTTGAAAAGGGGTCCTAGGACGAGGGTTCTCCACGTCATGCTAGGACTGTCTGAATTTTGAAAAAGGGGTCCTAGGACGAGGGTTCTCCACGTCATGCTAGGATTGCTTGATTTTTGTTTTAAAAGGGGTCCTAGGACGAGGGTTCTCCACGTCATGCTAGGACTGCTTGATTTTTGAAAAGGGGTCCTAGGACGAGGGTTCTCCACGTCATGCTAGGACTGTCTGAATTTTGAAAAAGGGGTCCTAGGACGAGGGTTCTCCACGTCATGCTAGGACTGTTTGATTTTTTTTTTTTTGAAAAGGGGTCCTAGGACGAGGGTTCTCCACGTCAAGCTAGGACTTTTTCTTTTAAAAGGGTTTTTTTTTTCTTTTCAGAGATCCCGAAGTTTGTCGGGAATTCAGTTTTTCGAAGCAGTGAAAGATTTTATTTTGACAAAGCTTCAGTTGAGTCTGTTGAGGCGACATTCTGGGAGCTGGGTTCTCCAGGTATCCTGCAGAAGTTTGAGCCCGAAAGATTTTTCTTCACCAAGAAAACGTTAGTAATCTTTGGAAGACAACGGTTGTCCAATCGACAAAATTTTATGACTTAAGTTTTAGTCATGAAAAGTGCACTTTGATACTGGAGGTTATCCAAAACATTCTTGCAACATACAGATGTGATCACAAATTCCTTGCGCGGAAAATCTGGATCAACGGTTTAAAAATTCCAAAAAGAGTTTGTTCAAAACATTAATTGGAATATTTCTCGTTCAAGAGGTCTTCTCACCTGTTTTGAGATAGTGGTCTTTATAGGGGATGCACTCAATTCCCTACTAACCTGTGCCTAGGTTTTGGGCTCATTCGCAGCGCTTACATTTTGATCGGTCGGGAGGTCTTCCACGGGACCGTAATGTTGGGCTTGGTATTGGTCTTCAAGGGGGACCCGCTTTGGAGTCGAGGCCATTGAACGAAAGTTTTCACCATCTGCTCCGGGTTTACAAGTCAAGAACCCTGCAAAATGAGAAAGAAATAGTCTTGCTCGTACCTCTTCGAGCTAAGCTATATGTTAACCCAAGTGTCTTAGTCAGAGAAGACTGTTTCAGGGTTATGATGTTGGTAGGATTGGGGACCGAAAAAAGCTTATTTTTGGCCCAGAATTTATGAGGGGATTGACAGTGGTGATCATTGCAAATTTGCCACCAGTCTTTTCCATTCTGCATCTTCAGTCTTTGAGGCGCGCAACCGATTTTGAGGTGTGCACCAGCTCTTTCAGAGAGCGTCTCTTGTTGCATTAAGAAGATTGACAACTCTGTCTGCGTCTTTCCTCCGCGCTTGACATCATTCGGAGAGCAGTCTTTTTGATTTGACTCGTTTAGGAATTTTCTCTTTTCCCATCCAAGTTTCACTGGGGATCAATCAGATAACTAACACGAGCATCGGCCTTGCTTTTACCAGGCACTTTGCTTTTTCTTGATGCTGGGGATTTTCTTCGTCCTCATTTTCCTTTTGAAATCCCGCTTTTCTCATCTTCGGTAGATCATGTTAGACATATGATCGAATATCTAAACATGCTTTAAGCATTAGCCTAGGAATTTCTTTGTAATCCCTAAGTCTCGAACTCCTCCGTTTCTGAAGTGATGATGCATCCGTCTTGGAATGTGCAATGTCACCAACAGGTTTATGAAATAATTTGGCAGGCCCAACTTGGCTGTGCAAAGGGTATGGTGTGTGGGATAGAGAAATGAATGCTTCTCGTCATCCTATGGCACTTGGATTACCATATAAACAACACACAAAGATTGATGTTAGTCCGAGCAAGAAAATTTCTAACCATTTTCTCCTGATGTTGCTGGACTCGCCTCCATTTTGCCCCAATGTGGGGTGGTTCTTGACAGGGTTGAGAATGAAAACCGCCGTTCAAAGGGGTTGTCAATGGTCACCTGTAGTGTTTGGGGATATGAAACGAATGCCTCCGTCATCCCAATCCATGTAATTGCTGCGAATAATCCCTACTTCCATAGGTCTAGATTTCGCTATCTGATCTGCTCCACTTCTCTCTCAAGTGTGTATATGGGACGTGTTTGGATTAGGCTTTGCCTCTCGTCTTTTGAGAAAACGTCCCTTTGAGATTTTTGAGCAACTTTTGATTGGAAAAATCTCTTTTATTTTCTCCAAAAATTTTACCCGTCAAGGGGATTTTATGATGCACCATGCATGTTCTTATTCATGTTCAGACAACCTCCTGTTTTAAAACATGAATGCCAATGAAGTTTGAATTCTATGTCTTTTCTAGACATTAGATTCTGAAAGCTTTTCTTTTTCTCTTTTTTGTTTGTTCAACATCTTCAATGGATTGGGGAGAGGGATACTTACCTGTCTCCCGCGGCTGGAGATCCCTGAAAATACGGAAGAAACATATTATTGTACGTTCATGAAATTTTCAAAAAAATTAGAACGATACATCTTACCCTTGGTCATGTGTTCCAATGGGTAATACATGGGATGTGAAAACATGTTTCGCCTTGATGGCAAGCCCCTGTCAAAGACGGGAGTTAGATGTCAGTTTGCGTTCCAAAATTCAAGGCAAATTGGAACGATACAGCCTTGTTCTTGCTTTGTGTTTCCATTTGAACACAAAAGCGCGGCTTGCAGAATTTGGCCCTCTATCTTGTGGCCTTGATCCCTCTGTTTGGTTGGCGATGAATCATTCTCCAGGATTTGCCCCAGAGGAGATCCATTTGTGTTTTTGGACGCATTCCAGCGCCACTCTTCAGAGTTCCTTTTATTCAAGGAAAAAGGAAATTGTTATCGGAATGCATGTTAAAGCATGAAGTGTGGAAGCGATACTTTTTACCCTCCACTCAGTCTTATAATCAAAGACCATTTCTTGGAGTCCTGACTTCTAAGGTCGATAATTCTATTTGCCTCCTTGTCGGCGAGTTCTTTTATTTTGCGGCCTTCTGGTGCCAACAATTTTCTGTCCTTCTTGACAGTGAATCCCTGTCAACAATAAACATCAAGTGTCAGTTCGTGTTTCGAAATTCAAGACAAATCGAAACGATACTGCTTTACTCTCGCTTCGCGCCTCCATTTGAACGCAAATGTAAGGCTTGTTGAAGTCGGCCATCTAGCTCGTGGCCATGATCTACCCGTCGGGTTGGCAACGAATCCTTCTCTAGGGTTTGAACCGGATGAGATCAATTTGTGCTTTTGGACGTATTCTAACGCCATTTTGCGGGGTTCCATTTCCTGGCAGCTTCCCCCCTACAACGGATATTTCTTTTCGCTTCCACGTTGGGCGAGATCCTTTCTTTTGTGGCTTTTTGGCGCCACCAATTTTCTGCCAAATGAGAACAAACTCATGTTAAGCATGGGATCTTTGGGAGATCAATTTGGAACGATACAAAGTTACCGTTCACCCAGGTTTGTATCCTGGGGTTTACTTCCGATGAGGACGACTCTGTCATTGCGTCCATGGATTTTGCCAGAGAAGAAATGTCCTTCCTTTGTCCGGCGCACAAATGATTCACTTGCCCCGGTTAGACGTGGTTCATCATGGCTAGGTGATGCCTGCCCCAGCTAAATTCATTCCTGCGTTTTGCTATAATCTCCATCCTCTTTGGGGATGTCTTCCCTCTTGGGATTCCTGATGACGCCTTACTGACGTATTCCTTTCCTTCGTCGATTACTGACACTTCTCATTTGATGTGGATGATGGATGCTGCTTCATCTCGTCTGTATTTGTGGGTGTTGTTCGTGAGACGATCCCCAATCACGTCGACAACTGCTTTGTCCCAGTTGGGCGGTGTTCATCTTGGCAGCGTGCCTTGGCATTCCCATGCTTTTGGACGATTTTCAATCCGATTTGAAGACATTCATGCACCTGCATATGAAGAGACAGGTGTGGGGATTTATCTGGCTTCATTTGAAATTTCAGGAATGAGGTATTCCCTTCGAGACTTCATCCTTCCAACATTTGACGGAGCAGTGTTTTCCAAGTATTTTGCCCCAGTGAGGCTTGTCTTGGTGTTTGTCATCTCTGGGTTTGATAATCCTGGTTCGATGCACTTTCATGGGGGATCGTGAGAATTTGCCCCCGGCTTGGCTCCTCGAAGCAGGTGGGGGAGCCCACTCTCATGAATTTTTGTCGATTCTGGTCATCTATCTCGATTGCCAGATTCTTCGATTATTTTTTCTCCGTCCCTAGACAGCTTGACAATCTGGGGATTTGTCATGTGGCGGTTTGGTGATTCTCTCGATCACTGTCGCCATTTGAGATGTTCGATGTTCCCCTATTGAAAAGAAGAAATCTCATGAGTAAAGGGCATGTATAATTGACTATTGGAGTCGATACAATTTACCCTTGAAATTCGTCCTGCGGGAACCGGCATTTCTCCCTTTGGGTTCTCTGTGTGCAGGATGTGTGCATGATATGCACGATGCATGTTATGTATGCATGCAACGAAAAAATGAGTTTGTACTTTTCATTCTATTCAAAGAAGGCATTTTTATCAGATGTGTCAATCTGCCAAAACTTGAAATTTTCTTTTCAAGTGTTCTTTTCACAGAGATTTCTAAATGATGAGAAACTTCTTCAGGTTTTCTTAAAGATTTTGTTCACAAATTGAGCCATTAGAATGCTCTTGAAAACATTTAGCCAGAATGCATGTCTGAGATGCCATGAAAAGGGGTACTCCCTGTTTGTCATTGGAAAGCACTGCATCCTGAGTCCTCTGCTTTTGATCATCATCTGAGAGGAAAAGGAAGGGGGCGTTATTCTCATATCAAGAAAACAATCATTTTGGAACGATACGTCCTTTTACCAAATGAATGGCCCTGCATCGCTCTCTTTCTCCTCTAGAAGGGCATAGTGTGTTTCGTCTTTGGTGAATTACTCCACTTCATCATGATTCATGGGCGCTAACTGCTTCAGGGACTTCCCCTACGTATCCCCATGGTGAATTCGACACATCCTACATTTGGTACCCTTTCCGGGTAGAGAGTGATTTGCCCTCAGCCACTGAGTGCTTCGCCTGGGCTGGCTTTTAAATTTCTCTGACGTCTGGTATCTACTCCGTACACTCTTTTGCGACACCAGATGATATGATCGTACGATCTTCCGAAGATCTTAGCATTTGATGTTCCGCAACGTTTTGGCACTTCTTGATCAATACGTTTTGATTTCTTCATGCATCTTTTGCCTTGTCATCATTTCATGACGTCCCTCGAGCATCTTGTTATTTGACATCAGCAAGCACGGGTTTACTTGTGGCTGAGTATTTCAACATCCTGAAGTGTTACTTCATAAGCAACAATTTTCTTCATTGTGTCTTGTCGCATTCACCTTACGCTTTAACAATCTTTTACTCCACCTGTACGATGAAATGAATGAGTGACTTGATTGCTGCGTAAGGAGCTTTAATTGAAACGACTACGGATTTACTATCCCCGCTCTGGTCACTTCTGGCATCCAAGATGCTGGAAATTTTTCAATGGGCCCGTTCATCCTCGTCATCACCTGCAAGAATGAGAAACTATATCAACTCGTGAACCAGTCAATCCGATTCGGAACGGATACAACTTTTCGACTTAGGGAGAGCCAATCCTAATTAGGTTGCTCCTTCTTCATAATTTAATTCATTTTGTCATTGCAATCCCAATGGGTGACATCTGCTGAAGGCACATTTCTTTCCGTCTTATAGGGAAGACAAATTTTCCTTCATTTATCTTTGACCCTCTTATCCTGTAGACAAAAGACATAAAGGTCTCCGTGAGGTATAACATTCGAAGGGCTTATTGGAACGATTACAGTTTCACCATCGTTCCATGATCATCTTGCATGAGATCGGATGAGGACATTTTCGACAAATGTATGCCATGTAAAACATGTCCCTCGTGCCTATCCATAAATGGATTTTCCTTCTCTACCTGTTTTTCACCTGAGAGGAAAAGATAGGAAATATTATGCCGGTATCTGATCGAAAATCAATTAGGAACGACACGTCTTTACACTTGATCCGGCTGCCCCGGTCAGGTGGCGTCTGCCCTAGTTGAGTGGGATATGCCCCAGTCGACTGCTTTGATCCTTTCACAATTTTTGCGGTTCCCTTTTCAATTAGGGGATATCTGCCGTTCGGAGCTTCCTGTCTCTTTTCATCTTGGCAGGCTTTGCCCCAGTATGTCGTCTTAGTGAGAAGTCGACTGCTTTGTCTGTCTTCAAACATCCATCCTAGTGGCTCGAGTTGTCGACTAGCTTCGATATTCTTGAAGGACCACTCCTGAGGATCAATAAAACACAATCAACAAATTTCCAAATTTAAAGAGATTAGATTACAGCTAATTCTCTTCTGAATGTGGCTCCTTTGATTCCATGTTGTTCAACGTCTTGAAAGATGGCAAAATGCCCTCATCAGTTGACGATTTTTCTTGATGATTCCCTGGCCGGGCAGTCAGGTTAGAATTTAAGGCTGTCGGGGTGCCCCCCTGTGTGGTGAGGATGAGTGTCTTCATCTCTGTCATCATTGCGAACACCTATGCCAACTGACTCTCCAGGGTGGTCAAGCGCTTTTCTATGCCATCCTGGTCCATTTTAACTTGTGACTGATTCTTCACACAAGTCTTCGGATTTTGATTCTGGAAATTACCTGTTCGAATGACAGGAATATGTCAGAAAGGGAAGTAAAGCATAAATCCTTTCAATTTTATGCTTTCTTGAGATTAACGAAGATAAGGACTTTTACACAAGCCTTAACCTCATGTGAAAAATTCTTATCAATATTTTTCAAGAGAAAACATAGAACTAAAAGGAGCGTAATCCATGGTTATCACTTTTGGTAAATCCCCAGAAAATCTGTGGAATGTCCAAGAAGATAAAAATGCAATTTCATGTGTCCTAAATTCGGTGGGAAATAGGACATCCAAATTGAGATGATTTCCCGAAGGTAATTTGGATATCATGTCTCCTCTTAAATTCAGGAAACATGGACGACTTTAGTTAATTACCAAGGATGCATGCTATAGACCGGTTCAATTTCATGTCCGGCGTACCATGAAATGAATGTTAGATTCTCGTACTTGGGTTAAACATGCCAAGTGTGAGTTCTAACGAAAATTTCATCTGGGTAAGACATGCAATTGAACCCAAAAATCCGGATGGTTGAGAGAAATTCCAGTGTCGCGTTCCAATGTCAAGACACTTAGACAAGAATTAGAAATCGAGGTGCAGAAGATAGATGGGAGACCCACAGACGGGTGCTCCTTACAGACTCGATGATCCTGATAAAAGAGAAGGGACGACTGGAATGTGACCCTTAAGAACCTAAAGAGATGCCCCAAGTTAGGTCTGCGAGGGATGGCGCCTGGTGTCTTCGGTTCGGCCCTTCGGGTCTTCGTTTTTATCAGATGACATCTTGACAGCGTCCGGCGGGTGTCTTGGATTTGCTGTTATCGCCTATCCTTCAATTTCCGGTAAGGTTACTGGATCATTCCCCGGACAGCTCGAAAAGGGTAGACTCCGTTGAATGTCCAGGCAGTCTGATGGCGGATGACGCGTCGCTCATATTTGAATACTTCCGGGATGTGGGACCGACTTGGAGAGATCATCTCTTCTATCCGTACTCTATATCGGAATTAGACTCAACCATCGGATTTGATGAATGCAACATGTTGTGCAAAATGAAAGGCTGCAAATGAATTTAAATAGAAATGGCAGGACCTTACCATAAGTGGCGTTTAATGACTTTTTGGTTTTTAGGTATACCAACCATCCACAATACATGCGCATGAGACAAGTGAGGCTTGACTCTAAAAATCAAAGGGGCTTAGGTGAGGAACCTAGAGGCTTCCCTCTATCCGAGTCGATAAATTCGTCCATGAGCGCAATCCACAACAAATGGATAAAAGTCTCGACTTGGATAGTGAGTGGGATCGAATATGGTCGACCCCAGCGCAATCCACGCTAGAGCGTTGCATATCGATCCCTGGTCTATGGCTACCTGAAAAGGTGATTTCGCGGCCTGGGTTTGGGCGCTTTGTGCAAAGTGTCGTGATCCTCAAATATGCAGTGAATCATGCGCAACAATTTATATATCAATCAGCGCTTCAAATCATCCATATAACATACATTCCTACGCCCATCCTGCATAAGACAATGTTAATCACAGACTACACCCCTTATTACTCCAATCTGCAAAAACATATAACACCTATCGTGAGCGGACTTACCTCACCTTCAAGAGCGCCTGCATGGTTAGAAAAATCACTCAACGTTTTAATTACGGCCTAAGTCCACTTGAGGTCCAGAACCAAATGTTCTAGAACAACGTCCCCAGCGGAGTCGCCAGCTGTCGCGACCCGTCCGAAAATCAACGGACGCGGCTAATGGATTACCGATCGCGGGCTTTGGATCGGCGCGGGCCCTCCCAGGCCCATACCAAATCGCGGCGGGAGTGTCTTTTGAGGGATTCGACGATAAGAGTCGATCGCTTTCGACCTTCAGTGTGGTCGTGGTGGCATGTGCAAATTGTGCATGCATTTGGAGTCGCCACCGGTCCTTCTTGGAGGGTAGACCGGAAACCTTACTGACCGATTGGGAGAGATCGATCAGTTCTGCGGAACCAGAGATTTTGGGTTCGGGGACTTGGTTACGTTGGTGTCATTACCAACGCCCTTTCGGTACCTAACGCGAGTGATTTTCCTGACTAAGAGTTCATGCAGGCGCAATTTTGGGTGAGATAGGTATGAGTCAGGGTTTCATGCAGATTGGAATACTATTCCTATCAATCACAATCAATTTAAATGAAAGCGCAAGTCAAGTGCATAAATAAAACATGTCAATGCATATCAATTTCAATCATTGGCCTCCTAATATAGCCATAGGGGGCTTAGGGAATGTGTGATTTCAGACCAAGGGTAAAATGAGAAGATTTGGGGACGATTAGCCCGAAGGGCAAAATCGTCATTTTTGGAAGGTTTGGATACCGAATTACCCAAAATATTCCATGGCCAGTTGATTGTGGCCATTTCCCATTTTTGAGAATTTTTTTTGGAATTTCTTGATTTTTCTTCAATTTTTGGAAGACAATTCGCCCAAAGGGCGAAATCGTCATTTTCAAGAAGGTTCGGGGTTCAAAACACCCGAAATGAGTCTTGACCAGTTGTTTTTGGCCATTTCCTATTTTTTGGGATTTTCCTGGATTTTTTAGAAATTTTTTGGAAGACGGCTTGCCGAAAGGGAAAAACCGTCGTTTTTGGAAAGATCGGGGGTCAAAAGACCCGAAACAGGTCGTGACCAGTTGAATGTGGCCATTTCCTATTTTCTGGAATTTTTTAGAATTTTTCTGAATTTTTCGAATTTTTTGAATATTTCATGATTTTTTATTTTTTATTGATTTTTTTATTATTTTATTATTTTTTTTGAATTTTTTAATATTTAAAAATATTTTCCGGGCCGGGTCAAACCCGGCCCGCGCCTCTCGGGCGCCCGGCCCGACCCTAGGGGTCGGCACCGGTCTAAAACGACACCGTTTTATATTTTTAAATATTATTCCTATTTTTTAACAATTTTTTTGATTTTTTATCTATTTTATTTAATTATCCGAAAATTCCCCGGATCGAACGGTCCACATCGTGCCACGTGGCTCCGTCTCGTGCGCCCGATCTTCCACTAGATCGGGCGACTCACAGAGAGCCACGTGGCTCGATCACGACCGTCGGATCAAAAATCAATTTCTTTTCCTTTTTTAGAAAAACCCACAAATCGGACGCTCTAGAACGTGCCACGTGGCCTCCTCTGATGCGTCCGATCTTGTACAAGATCGGACGTCCCTCAGTAACCCACGTGGCACATCCTCGTCCGCCGGATCGATTATTCGAAAATCATTTATTTAATTTTCCAAAAATTCCAGGATCGCGACACGTGTCGCGATCATGACCGTCCGTTTGTTTTATTTGAAAATAAGCGGACCGGACCCCACCCGGCTGACGTGGCTGCCTACGTGGCACGCCACGTCGGCCGTTGACCGTTGACCGGCCGGAGAGTCGCCGGAGAAGACGATGAACAGTGACAAATCCGGCGGGAATAGTAAAAATTCCGGCAAGGTCGCCGGAAAATTGCGAAACGGGCCCGAAACTTGGTATTTTTCGCCCGTTCTTGCGGCATTCGACTCCTTAGACACTCAGCATCAATATAAGACCAAAACATGGCAAGAAACACGTCGGGAACCGCCCCAAAAATCCGGCGACCGAATCGGCTCCGGCGAACCGATTTGCAGAAAATTTTTGTTGCTCGAACTCGTTTTCTTTCATTCACATAGCATCCAAGGGAGACTTAGAAGCTTACCTATGGTCCTTTGATGGTCGGTTGCCGTGCGCTTCGCAGGACCGAGCTCTCGGCTCGGGTATGCGTCGGGGAGCTCCGGCCATGGTTTCCCGGCACATTTCAATGCAAAATAAATAGCAAGGTAGGCGGAGGGATGGTGTTAGAGGAGTTTAGGAACCAAATGCGCAACAAATAAGGCTCGGGGAGCCTCGGCCGAGACTCAAAAAATGCAAAGCCCGTTTGGGCATTTCGTCGAACACCCGGCGTGCATAAGAAAAAATGAAGACCGGGGAAGATACCGACTTGTCCAAGGGACGCCGGTGATCAAAAATGCTTTGATGATGATCGGTGAGGGTTGCTGAAGGTCCGGGGAAGCTCCTCCAGTGCCGGTTTCGCCCGAAAAAATCCCCCTTCTCTCTTTGCCGAGCTTCGCTTAAATCCGAGCTCCCTCGCCGGTTTTCGTGGCCGACCGGCGCGCCTCGGCACGCCCAACGCCTCTGCCCAATGCGAGCCTCGGCCTCTTGCCTGTCCCCCACGCGTGATGCTTTTTTTTCTTCCCGAAAATTACACGCCCCCATGCTCTGTTTGCTGCACATTCTGTTCTGTGCATGCTGTCCACGACCCGGGTCGGACCGGGTCGGGTCGGGTCGGACCCGACCGACCCGGTTCGGCCAAATCGCCCAAATCGTCAAATTGACCCCCCAAATGACCTCTTTTCATGAAATTGATGGCAAAATCGGATTCCTTGACATGTTTTCCATCAAATATGGGTATTTTCGTGAATCAATTTATTGAAATTCTGTGAAAACCCCAAATTGTCCCTAGGATCCGAAATTTAATTTCGCCAAATCGAAGGCCTAAACGATCGAATTAGCCAAAATTGATCCCTCCAATGGATTCAGCATGATGAAAACTGTTGGGTAGAGGTGTTTAATTTTAATGGGTGTGCCCGTGTGAAATTTAATTTCAAAAATTGTAAAACCGGGGACTAAATTGAAAGATTTTTATGCAATTAAGCCCTTTTGGCTAAAATTGATCAAATTGGAGGGCAAATTGACCCAATTGCATTTCAATACTTTGGAGTCCAATGTCATAGCTTATAAAAACCGAGAATTGAAAATTAAAAGACTCGAAAAGGATTTTTTAGGCCCGGTTCGGGATTAGGTTCGTGAAGGAACCCCATGAACCAAGCCACATTTCCCTAATAAAAAGTGAAAATATTAAATATAGAATTAAAATAAAATTTCGGAATATTTTTGTGTAATTTTGCTGACCACGGATGGTATTTTTTCTATTTTTTGGGTATTTTTATAATTAAATAAATTCCAAAAAATATTAAAAAATTCAAAAATATTTTTTGTTCAAAATTGGTTCCTAAAGCTAGGCTAAGGCTTCCAAAGTTGATTTTGCAATTTTTTGACCTTTTTTGTTATTTTTAATTATTTTTAGAAATAAAAACTAAAATAAAAGATAGTCAAAAATCAGGTGTCAACAGCGCGGTAGACCTCCAAAGAGTTTGTAAAGAGCGTTGGAAAAATACTGTATTCCCTCCCCAGCGCAGTACCCTCGAGGGAGGTGATGTCCAGATCCCCGAACATGACTCGGATTTCATCCTCGGTTTCGGGATAATCAGCTATGTGAGCATAACCTCGACCCAAGAGGTTATAGAACTCTTCCCATCGAGCCAAAGCTTCGGCTGAGAAAATGTGAACATGAGAAGAGGCCATTTTCGACAAGGAGGTGTGTAATGAGAGCGTTAATCTCCCAAATACTAACTCCGCATCTTATAGCGTCTCGAGAATGGAGGACAGTCACAACAATAATGCTTGTGGAGCCAGGATAATTAAGTAAAGCAAGAGTCACTCTTCCCGTGAAGCATCAGTTCCGTCCCGGTCCGTGATTTCAGGCTTGCCAAGTGAAAGCTGCAAAAGATTCTTTGGTCTCACCATTATTGAGTTTAGGTGGGAGGCGAGCGCAACTATCGAAGAAGCCGCTGTTGACACCTGATTTTTTACCATTTATTATTGTGATTTTTATTCTTTAAAATTAATTAAAAATATCAAAAAAGGTCATAAAATCACAAAATCAACTTTGGAAGCCTTGGTTTAGCCTTAGGAACCAATTTTGAACAAAAAATATTTTTCGGTATTTTTAATATTTTTCGAGTTTATTTAATTATAAAAATACCCAAAAAATCATAAAAATACCATTCGTGGTCAGAAAAATACCCAAAAATATTCAATAATTTTGTTTTAATTTCCTCTTCAAGTGTGTCACTTTAAATCTCAAAAATTCGGCTCGGGTCACTATGTTCCTTCACAAACATAAACCCGAACCGAGCCTAAAAAAAAAAAAAAAAAAAAAAAAAAATCCTTTTCGAGTCTTTTAGTTTTCAATTCTCACTTTTTATAAGCTATGACATTGGATTCTAAAGTCTTAAAGTGCAATTAGGTCAATTTGCCCTCCAATTTAATCAATTTTTACCAAAAGGGCTTAATTGCACATTTTTCTTTCAATTAGTCCCCGGTTTCACGGATGTATACGTATGCTCTATGTATTTATACGTCATACGTATTTATACATTATGCATATTTGTACTGTTTGGTAACCTCTTTAACTCTTGTAATAATAATAATGGTTATTATTTTTAACACCTTTGTTAGTGCCTTTTTTTTAGCATTTTTGTATTGTGAGTGCTATTGCTAGTGCTATTTTTAAATAGCATTTTTGTATTATAAATTGTGAGTGCTATTGTTAGTGCTATTTTTAAATGACATTTATTTATCATAAATTGTGAGTGCTATTGTCAGTGCTATTTTTAAATGGCATTTATTTATCATAAATTGTGAGTGCTATTATTAGATAGAATTTATAATTGTTAGTGCTATTTTTAAATAGCATTTTTGTATTATAAATTGTGAGTGCTATTGTTAGTGCTATTTTTAAATAGAATTTTTGTATTATAAATTGTGAGTGCTATTGTTAGTGCTATTTTTAAATGTCATTTATTTGTGAGTGCTATTTTTAGATAGAATTTATAATTGTTAGTGCTATTTTTAAATGCAATTTATTGGAAGGTATTTTTGGCTATAAAAGGATGGCAAGAGTTTTGAGGTTGAAGGGAGAGACATTTTGTAGAGTGTGCAAATTTTTGAGAGCTTAGAGAGAAGAACACAAACACTCTCTATATTCTCATAATCTTGAGTGAGCAAAATATACTAAGTTCGGAATATTGATTCCGCATATTGCTAGCACAATTGTTGTGGAGTTATTAGTCGTCTCCCCGTTCGTCAATTGGTGGTGCGTCCGAACTAGATGCCTAACACTTGTGGAGGCTGAGATCGAAGAACATCGAACCGACATCTCCGTTCAAGCACGCTACGAGAGGTAATCTATTTACTCCCTTTGAGACTTTGTGATTTTTTTCGATTGAAATGCACGAAGTACGCCTCTGGAGATACATGTATGGGTTGCTATTTATTTCCGCTACGTGTTACGTGGATCCCAACAGTGGTATCAGAGCCAATCCTTAGGTGTTTTCGTGCATTTAATTGATTTTTTGCAATTTTTGCAATACTATGGCCAATATGTATTAACGAATTGTTCGTCTTACATGGCTAATGGAGATTGATTATTTTATATGATAAATTAATCAATGTAGCAAAAATTGAGATTAAATCAATTTTGAATCGAAAATTTATGGCTATCTTATTTTACGTAAAAATTCTGAATATGATTCAACGTAGAATTTTTATTGTGCCTTCCTAAGTTTTAAATTGTGAATTTATTACTTACGTGAAAGGGTGGTGATCATGGAAAAATCCCTAATCAATGTGATTGATGTATATATGAATGTATGATGATTATTTATATATTTGGGGTTGTAATTATTAAATGGAGGCTGCGTACTCCTTTTATTTTTCATGTAATCTTTATTTTTAGCATAGTCAATTGTTGATGTAAATGCTACGAGGATTACGTGGAGGAGCCTTTTAAGTCGGCGAGCTCTTTGGGGCCCAATTCTTGAAGAGTTCAAGAAACCAAGAAGAAGCGAAGAGCGGCTCTCCGTTATTAAAATATTAAAATGATTAAATGTGGTCTCATTGGCTCGAGACCCATTAAATCATAATTCCATGATCACCACGTAGGATAGATGTTTATGTGATTGACATCTATTTATTTATTATGATTACGTGAGCATGTTAAACTGGTTAATGTGCAAAGTCAGACTTACCTCACCCAAAATTGCGCCTGCATGAAATCCTAGTTAGGAAAATCACTCGCGTTAGGTACCGAAAGGGCGTTGGTAACGACACCAGCGTAACCAAGTCCCCGAACCCAAAATCTCTGGTTCCGTAGAACTGATCGATCTCTCCCAATCGATTAGTAAGGTTTCCGGTCTACCCTCCAAGAAAGACCGGTGGCGACTCCAAATGCATGCACAAGTTGCACATGCCACCACGACCACACTAAGGTCGAAAGCGATCGACTCTTATCGTCGAATCCTCCTGAAAAATACTCCCGCCGCGATTTGGTATGGGCCTGGGAGGGCTCGCGCCGATCCAAGACCCGCGATCGGTAATCCATTAGCCGCGTCCGCTTTCGGACGGGTCGCGACAGCCGCGAAAGGATTGGGTTGTTCCATCATGCATAAAGCTGGGCGGGGAGTGAACAGTCTTACCACTTAAAAAAGAAGACAGTGCTGAGCAGGCATGACTATTGAGGAAAAGTGAAAGGCAAGCACAGCTACCGAAGAAGCCGCGAAAGGATCTGGTTAGCCCGTCACGACATAAAGCTGAGCGGGAGGTGAACAGTTCTGCCATTTAAAAAAAAAAGGAAGACAGTGCTGAACAGGCATGGCTTTTGAGGAAAATGAGACAACAAGTCGAAAGAGCGAGTATACAAAGGAGAACAGAGAACCCCGAGTGACGAGCTGTTGGAAGACCTCAAAGGCTCTTGAATCAAATTCGATATCGAAGCCATGGAACCCAACACTTTCGATGACGAATATCAAGATCACAGCAGCGACGACGGCAGTGACCACAATGCTCAACCCCATAAAAGACAGCGTCGCCAACGCTACACTCAGAATGAAAACCGAGAGCTTCAAGCTTTCTTCGATGAGTACCCTTGCCCAAACGCGGAGCAAAGGGTTGAATTGGGCCGGAGGCTGGGAATAAATCCTGTGAGAGTCCTATTTTGGTTCCAGAATAAACGATTCAGACGAGGTGTCCAACACAGGCATCGGGAGATCACGACCCTAGAAGAGCAGAACCAAAACCTTCGAATGGAAAACATGTGGTATGAGAAAATTCTCAGTACTATCACCTGCCCTGATTGCGGTGGCCCTACCACCCTCAGTAAATTGTTCCCCGATAAGCCCTCTACGAGGATGGAAGGTGCTCATTCATCCCCCTGCTCCCTTGAGCCATCTCCGGTACAATCAGATCCTGCTAATGGCGCGCATGAGCAGATCGATCCTATAGAAATTATACCAGTGCCTTCGGAGGAAGAAGATACGTGTCGTTATGATCGGAGTCACCTCATCGAAGCCAATGAATCTCCTCCACAACAGCTTCCGGTAAGATCAGATACGGTTCAAGAGGAGTTAGAGATTAGTCGGCAGGCTATCAACGCCATTCTGGACAACGAGAAGAAGAAATTCATTTGGCCCCCGGAGCTTCATCTCAAGTTCTTAGACGCAGTTCGACAGATAGGACTCGACTTCATAGGTCCGACAAGCATACTTAGGGTCATGAATGTACCGGGACTTACCAAGCAATTAGTTGCGAATCACCTGGGTTGCTACAGAAGGGCGCTAGGACAGCGTTATGCAGAGCTGAATCCGAACAATAGACTCGGCTACGAATCCAACATCCTTATGTCAAAAGAGGCCCGATCGAATTTAGACGACTATTGGGGATTTGATCAGGACACCCTCATGAGTCATTCCAATATTCCTCAAGAGCGCGCATCACAAGTGCAGCAAGTAAGCACTCCTCCGTCCGAGCAGCAGCTAGCCAGCGTTCTTCCTGTTGCGGATCTGCCCATCACGCCCAGTGCTCGAGGGTTTGCCCAATCGGAGCATCTGGCTTCAGATGATCCAATGGGAGAATGCTTGGAGCATTTTTATTTCCTTAATTCCCAAGTGGGAGATGCTTGTGGTAGTCAATCGATCAAATCTCCTCTTATAATCCCAAACAAGGATGGGGGTTCCAGTTCGAAGAACCCGTCGGGCGATGCAGCTCAACCTACACATCAATCGTTCGAGGGGTCAGATGATTTCTTCGATGAAGGACTTGATACCTGGTTCGATCAGTTGGAAGCTATTAAAGATTGGCAACCATGATCTGCAGTCGGTAATGGCACACCTAAGCCGAGGCCAGATTGGTTGGTCATTGTACATGCCCAAAGAAAGAAGGGGATGTACGCGAGAAGGATGTATCTCCTATTGTAAAGTTCTCATCGGTGCATGCGTTTGTTTCTTCAATAGCTAGAGTTGATTTTGCATAATGTTTTTCGCGAACGTCATCTCGTGTGTATACGGTAATTCCTTGTTATTAAGTTCAAGGTAAAATCAGCCCCGACGCGTGAAGGCAGAATTGATAGCATGAGTTACTAGCAGAATGTGATCGAGCTCGAAAGTGAAAGATTACTAGCGGCCCCAAACGCCATGACCACAAAATCAGGGGCAATCTTTAAGTTTCGAGCAACTACAAATCTATTTCTCACGAGGCATTCAAGTCAATCAAATATAAAGCGTCGGGCTGTGAGAATGATGCGTAGTCAAGCTGTTGACACAGGCGAAAAAGGAGTCGCGTAGATCCGAAAGCAAAAACCTTTCTCGGCTTGTCAACAATACAGAATGAAAGAGCATATATAAACAAACTCTCATTTATTTCATTCAGCAGGAAAGTTTACAAGTGGATCACTGAGGGGGAGCAGTAAACCCAAAATGAGTTCTGACAAGCATCACAAAAAAGCTTAACTGACTCTCCATGCTATCCATGCCTTTGCTTGCAACCCACACTCTGGGAATCGAGGTCTACAAGCTTGAAGAAAAGGAGACGACATTTCTCCTTAAGTTCGTTCACCTTGGTGTCATAGTACCCGAACTCAAACTCTAAGTCCTGAGCCAGCACCCTCCCGCGAGCTATATCCGTGCTCAGGTCTTCAAGCCTTTCCTCCAACCAGGCACACTGGAACCTCAACACGAAGTTGTGCTGGTCTTGCTCAAAGGCGGTGTCAAAAAGAGCCAGACGCTCCACCAAGTTGTCCCTCTCACGGACCAGCATGGAAACCTGGGCGTGGGCGTATTCAACAGCCCTTTTATGGTTATCGGCCGTCAGCATGGCCAACATCAGGGACTCAGTTCGATCCTGATAGCGGGCTCGCACGATACCAGCCATAGTGACCTCCCGGCTAGCAACTTCGTAAGCCTGCAGGAAATTGTTGAAGAGAGTTGGGAAGATCGCAAACTCCCTTTGCAGTTTCGTACCTTCGATACACACAGTATCCAGGGCCGGAATCAGAGTACGGATTTCAACCTCGGCTTCAGGATGATTGTTTATGTAACCATAACCTCTGCCCAGGAGGCGATAAAACCTTTCCCATTGGGTTGAAGCTTCGGTTAAAGCAGCAGGTACAGAGGAGGAAGCCATGCGCGATCGAATGTTGGAGAAGAGAGTGAATATTGGCAGAGTGTTTGAGAGGCTGAATCTGATCAGGCTAAAATGTTAATCCTTTTGACATCAATCTCTCACCTTATAACGCTCGAACAAGCAAGCAGAGGCTATAATAATAGTTTATGTGCAGCGGGGCCAAGCGGGTTTCATTAGTGCGCCCCCGATGAGTCACGGATCCACCGCAGTCCTGTGATCTCGGGTTTAGCAAAACATAATGGCGCCGAAAGGTGACCAGAATTATTTCTTTAGAGACTGGGCCAAAAGGACGGGCGTGGTGCTCGACAAAGCGAAATCAACGCAAGAGATCTTCGGGCTCCACTCGCGCAGAAAAGAATAAAAAAAGACGAAGTGGGAAATCACGAAGTCTTGAGAAGAACGCCCGCCATGAGGCCATTATCTTGGATCAAAGAAACGGTGATCGGACTCACTTTCCCTTTCGAAAATTTCAGAGAAGGTGAGGATCCAAGGAAGGACAGAGAAAGCCGGGTTAACAAAAATCAATCAGTGATATTTCGATAAAAAATGTTCAGGGGGTTCTGTCATTTACTGGAAGCGCCAGACTTAGAGGTCCCCGAGCTGGAGTTGCTAGAAGAATTTAAAGATCCCGGGACCGAACCCGACACGAGAGCCACGGAAGCCGACCTTTCCAATGATGAAACCCGAGGCATGGTTAGCGAGAACAATGTCCGCGGCGGTGATCGACGTCAGAAAGGGAAGCATCCCCAACGCCACACTTCAGGTCATGTCCGTAAACTTGAGTTTTTTTTCAGGGAATACCCTTATCCAGAGAAGGAACAAAGAATCAAGATAAGCCAGGAGTTAGGGTGGGAGCCTCAGAAGGTCAAGTCCTGGTTTGAAAACAAACGAACCCGTCTGAAACAGCAACGCGATCGACGCAAGTTAATGATTCTGAGGGAGGAAAATGAAAAGCTTCAAATAGAAAACACTCAGTATAAAGAGGCTCTAAGCATCGTTACTTGCCTTGATTGCGGTAACCTTGTTCCCACTGGCGAAGCTTTCACTGAAGAGCCGGATCTGGGGGTTAATAATGCTCATATGTTGCAATGCCCTTCGCAACATCTTTCGGAACATACGGGTACCGTCGAGGGTCTGCAAAAGAAGCCCAGTGCTATAAGGTCAAAGTCGACGCCCATTGTGGAAGGAGACATGTGTCATGACAAGTCAGGTCTGCTCAATGATGAACTCACCATCACAACCGGCCTATCTGAGACCACTGAATTCCCCCTAGAGCAGCTTCCAACACAACCGGATCCCGCGAAGAGTAGCCGCCGAGTTGCTAAGACTACTTCAGCTAACAAGAAAGCAAGGTTTCGTTGGACTCCGGAGCTTTGTAACAAATTTGTCGATACAGTTCAACAGTTGGGGATCGACTTGGCTTGCCCACTGCGTATACTCAAGGTCATGAACGTGCCAGGTCTGGCTGTAGGCAATGTCAAGAATCGCCTTTGGCGCTACAGGAAACGACTAAGAGATGGACAAATGGCGCCAAACCAAGATAGAGACGATCCAAGTTTAAATTATATGCATGGCTGCGACCTCAATCCTCATGAGGCAAGAAACACCCAATCACATCTCAGTATCGACGAAACTGGCAATTACGCGGGTGATTGTTCAGGCATCAATCAGAGTGCTCCCCTGAGTTATCCCAGTACTCCTCAAGAGTACGTGCCGCAATTCCAGCAAGTAGGGACTCCCCAATTTGAGCACCCACCGATCGTTAGTGCTAGTCCCACGGCGAATCTAGCATTGGCAGGAGATACACATACCATCTTGCAAGACAACTACGGAGGTTCCGGCTCAAAGAATCAGGACGTTCATGACGAAAATGGCAACAAAATTCCTTCGCTAGTAGCCGACGATACTCGACCTGAGTGTCAGTGGCTCGATGGATCAGACGATCTACTTGAAGACCTCTATTCTTGGTTCGATCGGCTGAATTCCCCTATGAGTTACCTCAGTACTCCTCAAGAGTATGTACCTCAATCACAGCAAATAGGGACTCCCCAATTTGAGCACCAACCGATCGTTAGTGCTATTCCTACGGCGAATCCCGCATTGGATACAAATGTATTGGACAACGATGGGAGTCCCAACTCGAGGAGTCAGGTTGTTCATGCCGATTGTAGTGGGAGGAATCCATCGCCAGCGGTTGAGGATACCAGACCTGAATTTCGATGGGTTGAAAAATCAAATGATTTCCTCAGTAAGCAACTCGGCATGTGGATCAAGCAGGACTCGAGGAAACGGGTTATTCATACCGAAAGTAGTGGGAGAAATCCATCACCAGCGATTAAGGATGCTCAACTTGAACACCAACGACTTGAACAGTCGGACGATTTCCTGAATGAGCAACTCAGCCTATGGGTCAAACATTTTGGAACAGGTGCATTTTCGCAGTCGTGACCGATACCGGCAACCATGCATCTGGTTCGAGGCCCGTGTGCTGAATCACTAAAAGGCTCAAGAGAATGAGAGGCGAATACTTTAAACGAAGGTGTTACTGATCTTGTTGTAAAGTTCCCATGAGAACATTTTTAATTAACGTTTAAAATTAACCGCTCTGAGCGCCAACATTACCCTTGGATCAATCGCTTAATCTGTAGAGCAAGTTCCCCGAGCAATGACTATCACCCGCGGAGCATAATGGGATCTACCCCTTCAATACGAAACACGTTTGGCCGTGAGGCCACCCATTTGGTAAAACGATGTATCATTCCTAAACGGTCTTCAATCAAATACCGAAGTAATGTCTCCTTTCTTTTCCTTCTCAGATGATAAACATGGATGAAGCACTCAAAGAGCCAGGCGTTCAAATAACAGAACAGACGTTGCCTAACTGGGGGCAGATGAACCATTGATGTTACAAACACTCCAAGTATGGATAGGCGGATCCGATAGATGTTATTCATATCAATACGCAACATCAGAACGGGATGAGAACCAAGAGTAAAGTTGTATCGTCCCAATTTTCTTGAATTTGGGAACATGAGTTGACACTTATTATTTATCCTTGACAAGAACTCGTCATCAAGGCGGGCAGATTTCCTACAAACCCGGTATACTCGTTGGAGTATATGACCAAGGGTAAGATGTATCGTTCTAATTTTTTGAAAAATTCGTGGGCATACAATAACATGTTTCTTCCGCATTTTCAGGGATTTTCAGCCGCGGAGGACATGTAAGTATCCCTTTCCCCAATCCATTGAAGATGTTGAATAAAAAGCAGAGAAGAAAAGAAAAGCTTTCAGAATCTGATGTCTAGAAAAGACATAGAATTCTAACTTCATTGGCATTCATGTTTTGAAACAGGAGGTTGTCTGAACATGAATAAGAATATGCATGGGGCATCATAAAATCCCCTTGACGGGTAAAATTTTTGGAGAAAATAAAAGAGATTTTTCCAATCAAAAGTTGCTCAAAAATCTCAAAGGGACGTTTTCTCAAAAGACGAGAGGCAAAGCCTAATCCAAACACGTCCCATATACACACTTGAGAGAGAAGTGGAGCAGATCAGATAGCGAAATCTAGACCTACGGAAGTAGGGATTATTCGCAGCAATTACATGGATTGGGATGACGGAGGCATTCGTTTCATATCCCCAAACACTACAGGTGACCATTGACAACCCCTTTGAACGGCGGTTTTCATTCTCAACCCTGTCAAGAACCACCCCACATTGGGGCAAAATGGAGGCGAGTCCAGCAACATCAGGAGAAAATGGTTAGAAATTTTCTTGCTCGGACTAACATCAATCTTTGTGTGTTGTTTATATGGTAATCCAAGTGCCATAGGATGACGAGAAGCATTCATTTCTCTATCCCACACACCATACCCTTTGCACAGCCAAGTTGGGCCTGCCAAATTATTTCATAAACCTGTTGGTGACATTGCACATTCCAAGACGGATGCATCATCACTTCAGAAACGGAGGAGTTCGAGACTTAGGGATTACAAAGAAATTCCTAGGCTAATGCTTAAAGCATGTTTAGATATTCGAAAAAGAAAGAGATTTTCCAATCACGTCCATGCTTAAAATTTTTGGAGAAAAAGAAAGAGATTTTCCAATCAAAAGTTGTTCAAAACTTTCAAAAGGACGTTTTCTCAAAAGACGAGAGGCAAAGCCTAATCCAAACACGTCCTATACACACTTGAGAGAGAAGTGGAGCGGATCAGATAGTAAAATCTGGACCTACGGAAGTAGGGATCATTCGCAACAATTACATGGATTGGGATGACGGAGGCATTCGTTTCTTATCCCCAAACACTGCAGGTGACCATTGACAACCCCTTTAAACGGCGGTTTTCATTCTCAACCCTGTCATGAACCACCCCACAACGGGGCAAAACGGAGGTGAGTCCAGCAGCGTTAGGAGAAAATGGTTAGAAATTTTCTTGCTCGGACTAACATCAATCTTTGTATGTTGTTTATATGGTAATCCAAGTGCCATAGGATGACGAGAAGCGTTCATTTCTCTATCCCACACACTGTATCATTTGCATAGCCAAGTTGAGCCTGCAAATTCATTTCATAAACCCATTGATGATCATTGCAAGTTCCAAAACAAAGGCAAATCACTTCAGGAACGGAGAAGTTCAAGACTTAGGGTTTACGAAGAAACTACTAAGTTGATACTCAAGCGTGCTACGAGCCAAGTCATATATCTAGCACAATTGCCAAGCATCCCACTTGCGACAAGGGATTAAAGAAATCCCCAGCATCAAGAAAAAGCAAAGCGCCTGGTAAAAGCGAGGCCGATGCTCGGGTGAACAATTTGATCGATCCCTAAAAAAACCTGGTAGGGAAAAGAAGAGGGAAAAACCCCTAATGGAGTCAGATCAAGAAGACTGCCCCCCCAAATGATGTCAACCGTGGAGCAAAAACACAAAAGGAGTTGTCAACCTCTTAATACCACAAGAGACGCTCTCTAAAGAGCTGGTGCACACCTCAAAATCGGTTGCGCACCTCAAAGACTAAAGATGCAGAAAGGAAATGACAAGAGGCAAATCAGCAATGATCACCAATGTCAAACCCGTCACGAATTCTGGGCCAAAAACAAGCCTTTTTCGGTCCTCAATCCTACCAATGTTATAACCCTGAAACAGTCTTCTCTGACTAAGACACTTGGGTTAACATATAGCTTAGCTCGAAGAGGTACGAGCAAGACTATTTCTTTCTCATTTTGCAGGGTTCTCGACTTGTAAACCCGGAGCAGATGGTGAAGACTTTCATTTAATGGCCTTGACTCCAAAGCGGGCCCCCCTTGAAAACCAATATCCAAGCCCAACATTACGGTCCCGTGGAAGACCTCCCGACCGATCAAAATGTGTGCGCTGCGAATGAGCCTAAAACCTAGGCACAGGTTAGTAGGGAATTGAGTGCGTCCCCTATAAAAAACCACTATCGCAAAACAGGTGAGAAGACCTCCTTGTCGAGAAATATTCCAATTGATGTTTTGAACAAACTCTTTTTGGAATTTTCAAACTGTTGATCCAGATTTTCCGTGCAAGGGATTTGTGATCACATTTGCATGTTGCAAGAATGCTTTGGGTAACCTCCAGCATCAAAATGCACATTTCATGATTAAAACTTAAATCATACGGTTTTGTCAAAATGGACAGCCGTGGTCTTCCCAAAGATTACCAACGTTTTCTTGGTGAAGAAAAATCTTTCAGGCTCAAACTTCTGCAGGATACCTGGAGAACCCAGCTCCCAGAATGTCGCTTCAACAGACTCAAGTGAAGTTCTGTCAAAACAAAATCTTTCACTGCTTCAAAAACTGAATTCCCGACAAACTTCGGGATCTCTAAAAAAAAGAGAAGAAAAACCCTTTTAAAAGAAAAAGTCCTATCAGACGTGGAGAACCCTCGTCCCAGGACCCATTTTTCAAAATATCAAACAGTCCCAGCAGACGTGGAGAACCCTCGTCTCAGGACGCTTTTTCAAAATATCAAACAGTCTCATCGGACGTGGAGAACCCTCGTCATGAGACCCATTTTCAAAAATCAAGCAGTCTCATCGGACGTGGAGAACCCTCGTCATGAGACCCCTTTTCAAAACTCAAGGTAGATACCGCCTGAAGGGTCAACTCAAGGTAGAAACCGCCTGAAGGGTCAACTCATGGTAGAAATCGCCTGAAGGGTCAACTCATTGGTAGATACCGCCTGAAGGGTCAAAACAAAGGTAGATACCGCCTAAAGGGTCAAATGATGGTAGAAACCGCCTAAAGGGTCAAATCAAAGGTAGAAACCGCCTGAAGGGTCAACCCAAGGTAGAAACCGCCTGAAGGGTCAACTCATGGTAGAAACCGCCTGAAGGGTTAACTCATTGGTAGATACCGCCTGAAGGGTCAAAACAAAGGTAGATACCGCCTAAAGGGTCAAATGATGGTAGAAACCGCCTAAAGGGTCAAATCAAAGGTAGAAACCGCCTGAAGGGTCAACCCAAGGTAGAAACCGCCTGAAGGGTCAACTCATGGTAGAAACCGCCATAAGGGTCAACTCATTGGTAGAGATGCAGGTGTCACCTTGTCTTTGAGAGAATTTCTCTTAGGAGATTCCTCTGACGAGATTCCTCCCAAAGAGGGGCAGCTATTGACACCTAAATTTTGATCATTATTATTATTATTATTATTATTGAAAAATTCATAGAAAATCTATAAATTTTCATATTTTTATTTATTTATTTATTATTATTATCTTTTGAAAAATAGGAAAATGAATGAAAAATAAAAGTTGAGACATAATTATTAGTCAAAATCCTCTTTTGCTTTAAATGATTATGTTTTTCTACTTTTTATTTTATTATTATTATTATTATTATTATTATTATTTTACTTTATTTTTACACTTTCTCTCTTCAAAAAAGACTCCACTGCTCGATCACCAAAAAAGGGGGTTGACAGCTTTCTCGCTGGCATGGCTCTTCGTCTTTAGCTTCGCATAGAGCCCTTGAACGGGAAGCCCAACAAAAATCCAAATTTTCGGCTGCCAAGTCATCCAGCAATGTTTGAACTGAAGATCCAACGTTCCAATCACTTTTAAATGGTTGGGTCTTCTGTACATGAGCAGGGAGATGAACGTTTGTGGGGGGTGTTGTCTGTGAGCCGTCCTGGTTCATCAAATGAAGCTAGCATCATGGGCGTACGCTCCCGCTTGAAGGACAGACCTTCTTCCTCTCGTTGACAGTCTTGGCATGAAGGACAACCCACCAGCTCACTACCCGACCTTCGCCGCATCCTCCTCTGTCCGTCGAAGGCCACCAACACCGTCCCCGCCGTCCGGAGCCTTTGGAAAGCAGCTGGAAGCTACTCGGAGATACCTGCTCTATTTCGGGCCTGAAGCCGCCGTGGCTGCTACTGCTGTTCCCTACTTCCAGCGGCTGTCCAGCTGCCGCCATCGCCATCCACCATCACCCACCACTCTTCTGAATCTCTCCGGCCACCACAGACCGCCTGCAGCCGCCGGAGAACCGCCGCAGAGCTTAAATCCAAGCCTTGCTCTGTTTTGACCCGATTCTGTTCGGGCCTGGCTTTAGCCGGTTCCACCGTCTCCAGCTCGCGGCTCCGCCCATCAGCGACCACTTCCGGCAGCTCCCGACGTCTCCCAGGCGCCGCCTCCCTCAGTTTCGCCGACGACCGCCTTGGCCGAGCAAGAATAGAAGCGTAAGCCATTCCCTGTCCTCGACCGTCCTGTCTCCATCGCGAACAGTTTCTGCTCGCCGCTGTCCACCGCTGTCCACCGCTGTTCCATCAATATTCCGACCATCACCGACCCCCTGAAGTCTTCCTCGGACCACCTTGAAGCTCCACCGTCGGCCCTAGTAGCTCTGGCCACCACCTTCGGATCGACGAGCCAGCCTTGCTCAGCCAAGAATTCCCTTGTTCTGTTACGTTTTGGCCTGGGCCAAATTCTGCTTGGGCCTATTTCGGGCCTGTTGAGTCGGGCCGTGGCTCATTACATCTTGGGTCAGGTCAACAGCAGTTGGGCCATGTTTTTGGGCCTTGAATCAGGCCCATGGGCCAAGTTGGTTAAGAGTTTGGGCCCGTGATTTGTGATATCAAGTTCGTGGCCCGTCATGATTCAAGGTTTGCGCCGAAGGATTTCTCGCGGATCGCCGTCAATCCCAACTCGAATATTTGACTGTAACAGGCCCGGAGACTGTCGCATGCCAGGGCGTGGCGATCAAAGATCGGTGTCCAATCAGGTATATTTTGCGTACCCGATTTATATATCAGAGTTACTTTTCTAAAGTGTTGTCGTTATAGATTTGATTTGCATGTATTTGTTTCAGTCTAGTGGTTAGTTTATTTATTTGGTTGAGTGTTGTCTATTGTCAAAGATTTTTTTTTATTTATTATTTAAAAATAATAAAAAAAAATCAATAAAATCAATAAAAAATAGAAAATCATAAAAAAATTCAAAAAAATTCGAAAAATTCAGAAAAATTCTAAAAAATTCCAGAAAATAGGAAATGGCCATATTCAACTGGCCACGACTTGTTTCGGGTCTTTTGACCCTCCGATCTTTCCAAAAATGATGGTTTTGCCCTTCCGGCAAGCCGTCTTCCAAAAAAAATCCTAACAAATTCAGGAAAATCCCAAAAAATAGGAAACGGCCACAAACAACTGGCCAAGACTCATTCCGGGTGTTTTGAACCCCGACCCTTCTTAAAATGACGATTTCGCCCTTTGGGCGAATCGTCTTCCAAAAATTGAAGAAAAATCAAGAAATTCCAAAAAAATTCTCAAAAATGAGAAATGGCCACAATCAACTGGCCATGGAATATTTTGGGTAATTCGGTATCCAAATCTCCCAAAAATTGACGATTTTGCCCTTCGGGCTAATCGCCTCCAAATCTTCCCATTTTACCCCTGACTGAAATCACACCTTCCACAAGCCCTTAATGGCTATGCCAGGAAGCCATTGACTTGAATTGATGTGCATCGATGAGATTTATTTATGCACTTGTTTGCGCTTTCCTTTAAATTGATTGTGATTGATAGGAATAGTCTTCCAATCTGCATGAAACCTTGAATCAAGCCTACCTCACCTAAATTGCGCCTGCATGAACTCTTAGCTAGGAAAATCACTCGCGTTAGGTACCGAAAGGGCGTTGGTAATGACACCGACGTAACCAAGTCCCCGAACCCAAAATCTCTGGTTCCGCAGAACTGATCGACCTCTCCCAATCGGTCAGTAAGGTTTCCGGTCTACCCTCCAAGAAAGACCGGTGACGACTCCAAATGCATGCACAAGTTGCACATGCCACCACGACCACACTGAAGGTCGAAAGCGATCGACTCTTATCGTCGAATCCTTTGAAAAATACTCCCGCCGCGATTTGGTATGGGCCTGGGAGGGCCCGCGCCGATCCAAGACCCGCGATCGGTAATCCATTAGCCGCGTCCGCTTCCGGACGGGTCGCGACAATGATGACGGAGATGGTCATCTTCTCAGGGATGGCTAGCATGACGTTGGCGGTGGAGGGCGAAGAGGAGGAGGAGGACACCGAGCTTTCATTCCATGAGTTGCAAAGAGGAGGAGTGAGAGAAAGAGAGGGGTTTGTAATTTTCTGATAGTGGGTCCCACAGTGCCACTTGTCGCCAACTAATGGCATAATACATGAATGACGTGGAGTTTGATGAGCGTTGAATATTTTCTCCTTTTTGTCAAACAATGTGTTGGATGATATTTTTGCTTTTAAGGGCAACAAAGTGTCAAAATTTATGTAGAAGCTCACTTTGGTGCTAACTTTTTTTTTCCGACTCACTTAAGTGTCAAATCGGAGAAAAAACGATCAATTAAGTGCCAACAGTAAGAGATCTCGACCAAAAAGTATGCTTGACATTTATAATTTAAATATTTTAGTGACAAGTCATTTATAATTAAGAATTAGTCCACGAGGTAAATTTTTTAAATTAAAAAAAAAATTCACTCCACTTGGCCATTTAAAAAAAAATATGGCCTTGTATGATGAGGAGATTGAGACTTGGGTCACTAGGGTACATATGAGAATGTTTTTGTTCCTAATCACAGTTTTTGAACATGAATAATTTTTTGTATTTTTGTTTCCGGTTACGATTTCTGGGAACAGAAACGCGTTTGGTAAGTAAAAAAAATACTTTTTTTTGCACCGCCGTTGACCGCCGGCGGCCGATGACTCGTGGCGAGCAGCAGCCAGTGGCAGCGACCACGGCCGACAACAGTAGCCGACGGGTGGTGACCGCATCAGCGGCGGTGGGTGGTGGTTTCAAAAGTGTTCCAAAACCCAGAAGCGATTTTGTTTTTGTTTTTTCAAAAGTATTCCTCGGCACAAAAGTGTTCCGTGGAATATTTTTAAACGATATGTTTTTGTTCCAAAGGTGTTCCGGGAACACCTTCGGAACAAAAACACTCTTCGGAGCATTCCCATATGCATCCTAATAAATAAGCCTTCCATCATTTGCTTTCAATTCATTCAAAAACAATTATTACTCCTCATTTATACTCTCATGATGGATAATTTGCATTTGCTGTGATCTCTCCGTTTAGCCTTCTTTTCTTTCTGTTTTCCTTTTTCGCTCGGTTATCGCTCAGTTTTAATTTGCTTTTCCAATGTGCCTGCGAGGTTGTGATCCGATTGCGCATCGAGTAAGGGTCTGGGATAACATGATTTTTTTTTTTTGTCGAGCCTCGGCTAGGTCAAAAACATGCATCCTTTATGTCCTGGATCAAGGTCGGGTCGGGTCGGGTATTAAGGATACTCGACCCGTAGACACCACTAAATAGTTGATATTATACGAACTTTGAGGTTACCAACACAAGATCACCAAATTTTGGGGTAAAAGTTTTTTCTCTTTCATTGTACAATGAAAATTTTACTTCCGAATCTTGGTGCCCATCTTGAATTTGCAATTGTACCCTAAGTTAGTGAAGTAATTGAGGAATGATATCGGCTTTTACCGCTTTGTGGTTACACTTATAATCCAAAGAACTCAAGTATACTATGCAATAACTTATTTTAGGTAGAGAAACAAAAGGAAATAAAGGGCAAACAGAATAATTATGGTAAAAGAAATTTGGAAAAAATTATTACACTCCAATTAGTATTAAAAACAAATCAGAAAAGGGCCCAAAAGTGACATAATTTTCAGGGTCAATTACCAAAAGAAAAATCACAAATATAATATTCAGATGCCAATTAAGCCTTAAACTTTTCAATTTTGCCAATTAAATTCTAAATTTTTTGATGATTTATCAATGTAATCTTTTCGATCAATTTTGATTGGGAATTGCTGATGTGGATATTAGCCATTCCACATGGCACAACTAACACTAAGTTGGCGATTTCTACAGCTTTTTTTTTATATATAAAAATATCTTAAATTTTTTTTTTCCTAGAATATGAGTCCACTAGAAAATGGGTGTTGAGAAAAGAAACAAAGCAGGAATTGGTTCACTGGAAAATGGGTGTTGACCCGAAAAAGTGAAGAACTCTCGCCAAAGGTTGATCTTTGACTTTTTGTGGAATGAGTTCAGTGGTGATTTGGACATGAATTGAAGTAGCATAACAAAGAAGGTCGACAATAAATTAAAAAGTAAATGATACATTCTAAAGACCTCATCTACAAATGGTCACAATTTGCCATGACATTATATCACTCAACCGTCGATAGATAACTTTGTCTTAATCGTTGTCTTCATGTTCTCCTTTCTGGCCAGCACTGAGCTCGATTTAGATGGCCAACTTGTTGGGCTCTTCGTCAACATCTCATGATGATTGCCCTTGCCTGTCGATGTCAAAGTTGTCTCACTTTTGAATCAAAAGTTTTGATGGGTACATCATGAATGATCCATGTCTTCAATCGACATCTTCATTTATGTACTTTCTTTTCCCCGATGACCTACCCTTCGTCACATTCACAATAATATTGAACATCTGTTGGTTTTGTTATCGAAACAAGATGTCCGTTGATCATGTGTCATCGACTCATCGTGCATCGATAAATGCATTTCATGATCATCGATAATTATCATTCATGGTCATTGATGATTTTTCTTTTCTTACAATTGTCAATATCTACCTTAAGTAATTGATACTTGTTCACACCTGATTTTCGATCAGTCTTTTCTAGTTTATCTTTAGAAAATTCATAAAAAAATTCATAAAAATTTGAAAAATTGCAAAATCAACTTTCGTAACCATGGCCAAGCCCAAGGAACCATTTTTGATCAAAAATAATATATATTTTTTTTATATTTTCTCATTTTTTGGTATTTTCGAAAAATAGAAAAATACATGAAAAAATCAAGAAATAACATTTTGAGGTCACAAAAATATAAAAAAAAAATAGCCAATATTTTTATTTTAATTCTCTTGTTTTCTTGACCTCATAAAAAGTCAAAATTCAAGTTCGATTTTTGTGTGTTCCTTTGACACATATAGTTTAACATTAGTTAAAAAATGTCAATTGAGTCTTTTAATTTTCAATTTTGGCATTTTAAGAGTTTTGACATTCAATCCAATTGTCCTGAATTGCAATTTATCCCAATTGTTCACCAAAATTGCCCAATTGCGTGAATTGGGAAAAATTGCATACTTTTATTGCAATTTGGTCCCCGGATTTGAAACAAATGAAATTACTTCTAATTCAGGGATCATCATGCGAAGGTAAGACCTCTCCCTCATGATGTTGACCATTCTGAATCGATTGGTGGGGGTAATTTGGTCTGATTTGACCATTCGGGCTTTCAATTTGACAATTTTGATAATCGGATCCCAAACTAAAATTGGGGTTTTTAGACAATTCATGATAAGATTTTGGGGAAAATGGTATTTCTAGATAGAATTCATCCCTTGATCCCAATTTTGTGATTTAATTTGACAAATTGCAAAGAATTGCAATACAATTTGAAGAAATTGGATCAACCGTGTCTGCCGGATTGAACCGGGTCTGACCCAAAGACCCGGTCGAACAGTGCCTCCTTCAACCTTGGATTCCCACGCGAATTTAACTGATTGCAGGTGAATTTTGATCACAAAATTGGATGATGATCAAAATTGGATGATCAATTGGCTCCAATTCGTGAAATTGGTCGAGGCATTTCGAAGGCCATGACGTCTGCCGTCAATTGCAGCAGGTGCAGTGGCTTGGTTTCGCCGGAATTGGGCCGACGAGGCTGTTATGTATCACGGCTAGCTTCACTCAAATGCAGGGCCAAACTCAGACAAAATTTGCGCGAAATTTGGTCACCAGAGGGCCCAAATGAATTGGCCAAATTATCCCCGACGATGGCCAGTCGTTGGTGACCATTTCGCATGTGACTGCACATGCGAAGGTCACCGACTCATACTCCTTGCGCGCGACCAAAATTTCTAGGGAGGCATTTGATGAAAACTTAGGCATTTTGGGAGAGAGAGGTTCTCATTCTGTCGAGAGAGAGAGAGAGAGAGAGAGAGAGAGAGAGAGAGAGAGAGAGCTCTCTGATCCTTGTCGTCGAGAGTTCGAGCTCGGCCTATGAGTGATCGGTGACGACGATTCAAGCTAAACCGACTCGCAATTCCACTTTGAGAAGCTTGCTTGAACTTTGCAGAGTCGATCGCACTAGCTCGCGTCACCTTTGATCTCGAAAAACTATAAGTCGACCTCTAAGCTTGACTTCTGGTCTTTAATGACGAAGCTCTATTCTGGCTTCGACTCTTATAATTGATGTGTGCATATTATATCTGAGACATCAGTAAGCATTGCCATGTGTTTTGATTGCATTGAAATCAAGTCAAACCTCGCATTCGAACCCCGTCGCCGTCGCCGATTCAGTCGAAGCTTGTCTAGGTTATCCTAGACCTTACTAGGTCGATCTAACCTATAGGTAAGTGTTTGAACTTATCTAGATACGATTGTATAAGGGAATTAGCCCAATATGCTCTCTGTTGGCTGATTAGATAGCCATGTCAAAACTGTTTAAAGCTTGATTAGTCTAGTTTCTGCGGATAATCATATCTGATTCTGAGATATGTTACGCGCGACGTTGAAACGAGTTGAATCTTGCCGGTCTTGCTCGATTACGCTGAGGTGTCATCGTTAGATCGTTGCCGGAATCTCTCGGCCGTCCATTACATGAGGAGAATGCCCGAGGAAGAAGACGATGACGTGGCAGTCAATCGGTCAAAAATGCTGACGTGGCATGCCAGGTGGCATCCACGTTAGCAAGGTTGTTAGAGTCGAGTATCAGTCTATTAGATGATCCAATGGTCTAGGTTTGGCCACGTGTAAGCCTGGTGACCGTCGGATCAATCTCGAATTTTCTGATTAATAAAAAATCATTTTTTTTCGAAATAAAAACAAATTGGTAGATCGGATGGTCGAGGGCTAGCCGAGTCGTTCAATCTCAGCCATAGGTTTAGGTAATCAGATCTAACAGACGGGGTTTAGTCAGCTTTTGATTTGGGCCGTAGATTTTTATCAGCAGATGTAATGGCCGTGGAATAGCCACGTGGTCCATTGGCGGCCGTAGGATCAAACCAAAAATAAGAAAAATAACTAAATGGCAAACGGCGTCGTTTTGGAGTGTTGGTCCGCGCGGGTCCGGGTCTAGCCCGAGTATCCGATCCACGTGGATCGGATCGACTCGGTCCGAATCATTTCTTTTTAATAAAAAAATCTCTAAAAATGATTTTAAAAATCCAAAAAAAAATAGGAAATCCTAGAAAATCTTAAAAAATATTAGAAAATCCTAGAAAATCCCAAAAAATTAGGAAAAATTGTAGAAATTTCCTAAAAATTTCAAAAATTTCCAAAAATTAAGGAATGACCACAGACAACTAGTCAATCCTATTTTTGGGATTTCTTATCCATTCTTCTGAAAATTGATGATATTGCCCTTTAGAGGTAAATCGCATCTGCTTTGTATATGATATAGGTCAAAAATGCCAAGATAAATATTAAGGTCAGTTAAGTGGCCAATTCTTCTGCTTGGGTTTTCGAATCTTATCTTTTTTCCTGAAATGACGATTTTACCCCTCAAATGGTAAATCGTCTTTCCTATTCCAATTGAGTTGTGAAAATTGTTCAAAATTAGGATTTGGGTCCGGTGGTTGACCAATCCTTATGTTTGGGATTTTCACTTCTCGTCATCTTCTGAAATGACAATTTTACCCCTCAAAGGCTAAATCATTTTCAAAATTCCAGAAAATTTTGAAAATTGTCGAAAAATAGGAAATGATTTTGATTCGATGATCAATCCTACTTCCCACCCCTTTTGATTCTAGATTTCTTCTAAAATGGTAATTTCGCCCTTCTGGGGAAAAATATCCCCAAATTTCTTCAAAATCACGATTTTTCCCCTTATGGGCAAATCATGTTCAAATCACTCCTGAACCGTGATTGACACTTCTCTAGGCTAATAGGGCCTTAGTAGGGATGTCATGCTGTATTCATGTGATTTATCCACATGTTTTGGATCCTTGATTTGCACACCGTCTTTTAATGATTGTGAGTGTTAGGATAGCCACTCCTATCTGCATGAACTCCTAAATTTAGGGCTCGTATCCCACTCATCTGCATGAAATCTTAGGGTTAGATGATTCAGTCAATTTAGGTACCGAAAGGGACGTCAACTCTGATAGTTGACGTAACTAAGTCCCTGATCCCATTTATCTGGTCCTCACATAATCGAATAGAAAGCTTCCAACTATTCGATAGGGTTTGCAATCGTACCCTCCACAAAAGATTGGTGACAACTCCTTAGCATGTACACATATCACTTGTCATTAGACCACACCGAAGGTCGACCACGTATATCTCTGTTGCAACTTGGGTAACAGGCCTTGGAAGCGGCCTGCGTCCGACCAGATGGGACGGCCCATTAATCCTCGTCACCTCGAGACGAGATCCCGCCTCGAGAGGGTCGCGACAATACTATATCATGAGTAACTCATCAATATTGATTCCATAGTTAATCTCTTTGGCCAAATAGACGTCTAGTCTATTCTAAAGAGTTAGCCATTTTTTGGTGGGGAAAATTACCAAAAAAATGCCCTAAACTTATCGCATTTTTCTTGATTTAGCCATAAAATTTTTAATTGTGACATTTGAGTTTAAAACTTTCTCGCGTTTTGTCAATTGATTCCTAAACATCTTCACAATTTGCTAATTGAGTCTATTCGGTCAATTTTCGCTGGAAACGTTGATGTGGATGCCGACCATTCTACGTGGCACGATCAATGTTGATGTGAATAATTTTTTTTATAATATCTTAATAATTTTTATAATTTTTGTTGTTTTTTTTTCATTTTTTCCTTATATTTTCCTTCTTTACATTTTTTTTTACTGTGGTCCGCGAGGGTCATGACCCTCACCTATGGCCACAATGGTTTGGTCGAGGCCATGGCAAGGCTGGCCTCGCCCAAGTCTAGGCAACGCGGCCTCATCCGCTGCTACGATAGCCTTGCTGCCCTCTCTGGCCACAAAAAAAAAAAACAAACAAAAGAATGAAAAGAGAAGAATTTTTTTTAAAAAAAATCCCAGATCAGCGTCGGTAGTGCCACGTAGGACGACAATGTCCAAGATAATGATTTCGATCAAACGTGAAAAATGCTTAGGATTCAATTAGCAAAATGAAAGGGTTGGAGACTGAATCAGCAAAAGTCTAATACGTTTGGATTTTTGTGTGTGTGTGATAATAGCACCAATGTAAAAAGATCCTAATTAAAAAAGAAAAGAAAAGAAAAGAAAAGAGCTCTTAAAGAGGATTTTGGGAGAAATTACTTTTGTAACCCACTTCGTTTAAAAGTGCCATGTCAAGCAAACCCGAATGCCTGGAAAGCCCAAATCACGTCGGCGCTTATCATCATGAACTCAGCTTGGCCCATTCATTTTAAAGCCCAATGGGCCCTTCTTCTCCTCTCCCTTCGGTCCGATTTAATCTCTTCCCCTAAGAATTGTACTAAAATTGTTTAATCTCTCCCTTCTCACATCAAAATTCTAAATTCACGAATACGTCAAGCACAATAAAATGAGGGAAATGTACATCGTTCGCATGCTCATTTTGCAGCAGCTTGATAAACCGTGACGTTCGTTGGTACACCCTCATTCTTATAAACGAACATAAGTGTATTCGTTCGGTTTGACTGTCGTGTTAACTATATTTAGCTCGTAAAACTATTCATAAATTGTTTTTTTTTTCGGTTGAGAGAGAAAGAGAGTATATGATTAGACTGATCCATCAAATAGACTACATAAAGATCTATATGCCCGAATTCGCTATGTTTAAGGCATTCACATCGCACAATCCTCACATAATTGATTTCTTCTTTGTATTACTAATTGATAGAACCTCATATCTCTATAGTTAATACATCCATACATGTAATGTTTATTTATATATTTTCGCTACGATTAGCATATGTACATTGCACAAGCATCCTAAAATTGATTTCTCCTGTGTAGTACTAATCAATAGAGTGTCCCCTCTTTATAATTAATACATACACTGCCATACATATATTAATTTATATTTGGGAAGGTGAAAATGTTGGATATTTCAATAAGTTTTGAAATATTAAAATCGGGTTTTGGGTTAATAGCACGAAAAACCCCAAATTGGTACACATGTGACAAATTTACCCCCAAACTATTTTTTTGACCACTAAAAATCCCAAAATGGTATACTTGTGATAATTTTACCCAAACTATTTTTTATCATAAAAATCATAAACTAGTACAAATGTGACAAATTTACTTCAAACTAATTTTTTTATCACAAAAAATTCCAAACTAGTGCACATATGACAAATTTACCCTATGTTAGTTTTCGTTAAATTGAGTTAATATCACAAAAAATTTCAAATTGATACACCTACAGCAAATATTGGATAACGTGTACACTCGATAATTGCCACGTGTCATTAAACTCAGCGATTTGAAGGTAAAATTTAATGAAAACTAATAGAGGATAAATTTATCAAAATTGTACCAGTTTGGGGTAAATTTATCATAACCGTACAAGTTGGAGGTTTTTCATGGTCAAAAAATAATTTGGGGTAAATTTATCACATTTATACCAATTTGAAATTTTTGATGGTATTAACCCATTATTATTGTAAAGGTTTTCTACCGTCATCAATTCGCAACGTTTTTTGTCAGTCATTAATATATAACAGTTATATAACAATTTTACAGCATTAATATGATAGTTTTCTAACGGTCGTATAACAGACTTATGACGGCTTTGTAACGATTTTTTAACGGCTCTCTTTTGGTTGCATATAAAAATAAAACTTCAAGGGACAATATTTAATATACAATGAATTGAGAAAGAGAAATTCTTTTTCTTCTAAAAAGCTTTTTTTCCTTGCTGAGTTATACACATAACGGTGTTCCTATTCTTTCTAATATTCAGTGCGAAATATAAAAGAAGGTCTGTTGTATCTTGGGAGGATAGCCGCTAGAAGCCTTACTATCGATTTTCGTACTCCGAGGGGCGGAATTATCCTCAAGTACTGTACTTGCCCGCCTCGAACAATTTATTCTTATTTTCTCGTATTTTCCAATATATTTCCTACAGCTGTCGTTATCATATTATCTAACATTTGTCCAACAGAAAAAGTATCACATATAACCAAGCACAGTGTGCTGCTTGTACCTGGAATGAATTCCATAATGGATCACGGATTTTGAACTCTTCAAATGATACGCCTCGGAGGTTCTTGCAATAATATTTTCCTCGTTCCGACCGAGAGAGAGACAGGGGGAGTTGACATAAAGGAAAATAAATGTCCTTCGTTGGCAACCAGACCCGCACGAGGCACCCACCAATCAAATTCATCGATGCCTGTTCGCAGCTCTACTTTTATTTTCCAAAAGCTAAGCTAATGTCGACCCGCCAACAACCCATGGAATCGTTAGCCGACAGCCCTTGCGCCGAACCAAACACGATTGTTTAATTAGTTCTCGTAGTAAGTTCAGTGACACGAGTGGAGTGTCGGTCACCCTCGAAACTCATCGTCAAAAAAGTGATAAATTTATTGTAATTATATCAATTCAATCGTAAGCTTATTACAATTATCAAACTCATTTTTTTTCTCTCAAAAACTTATTTAGAAACTAAAAATACCAGAAATTAATATAAAAAATGGATATGTTCAGCAAAAGTCCTAAAACTAGTCATCTTAATGCGATTGAGTCTTAAAATTTACAAAAAATTCAATCGAGTCCTAAAACTTGTTCAATTGTTTAAATTGAGTCCTTCCGTTATCTCAGGCTGACATGGCAAAACGAAAATAGCTGACATGGCATTTTTTAGCTGTTTCTCTCTCCTACGTGTCAAATTTACTTGCTCAACGGATCCACGTCAGCCAAAACAACGTCGTATGATGCCCATCTTTTTTTCTCTCCACCACCCAAAACGACATCCCACTGAACCCTAAAGCCCCTCTCTCTGTCGAAGACCACTAAGGTGAGACGATCGACTGAGGATGAAGACCACTGTCTATTCGAGGGAGAAGATTGAGTGAGGAAGAAGACCACTGAGGTGAGCGTGCTCGCACGCGCGATTGAGGTCAAAATCGAGCTCGTACCACTGAGGCTAGCGTGCTCGCGCGCGCGATTGAGGTCCGACCGATCGAACCGCACACTGTGAACCCCATATCCTCGAAGGACGCGATTTTCGAGAACCCGTGGACGGATTCGAGCTTGTGTTGGTTGACGACTAGGAGCATCATGCAGTGGTAGGTCAAGGCGGCGACGGAGAAGAGCATAAGCAGGCTCATGAGCCACCTGGTGCACTTGAACGCGTATGGCAGGCCGAGGACCCCCGCCCCGACGATCGCGATGAACACGTTCGCGAAGTCTTGGGCTGCGAGGAGAGATGGCGCAGCTTACCAAGAAGAGGCGTGTACTCGCGAGGGAGGGGCGGCCTCAGGGCCTGCGACGATGAGCTCGCTTCTTTATCGAATCCCACGTCTGAGTTCGAGCTGAGATTAATTCGATCTCACGAAAATCCAAAAGTGGGTCGTGGCCGTATGAATTCCTCCCGAAGAAAGACGCCAAATTTTTCGATTTCACGCAATGATCGGTGCTTTAAATATCAAAGCGATTCGAAGTTCTTGCAAGGAGATGATGGACGGGACTCATGAGAGAGAGAAGCGAGAACGAGAGACGGTGAGTGATGATGGCTTCGATTCCTCTTCCGGTCTTCAGCTTCTGAGTCGGTGATGATGAAGATGGTGGTGGTCTGAATATCTTGCAACTGTAGAAGAAGATGATATAGAGGAAGGAGGTCAAGGGGAGAGAGAGAAGGGAGACGTGGATATGTTGAGCGATTAAATTTGATAGGTAGGAGAGAGAAACGACTAAAACATGCCATGTCAGCTATTTTCGTTTGCCATGTCAGCCTGATATAACAGAAGGACTCAATTTAAACAATTGGACAAGTTTTAGAACTCGATTGAATTTTTTACAAGTTTTAGGACTCAATCGCACAAAGATGATAAGTTTTAGGACTTGTGGTGAACATATCCCTATAAAAAAAAAAATAGAATGGTTATCATGTGCGCCCTTAACCTAATCTTCAGCTTAGCTATGAAACCCCAATTTTCAAATGAAAATAGGATGTCAAGATGCTAGGGTGCATGACAACTAACCAGAAATTGTTTCTAGAACAAAAACCTATTTTTGGAATAGGTATGGAACAAAAACTCGTTTGATAACGCAATGCTAAGAAACTATTTCTAGAACAAAAAGTTATTCCAGAAATAGATTTAAACCAGAAATGAGAAATAAAAAAAAGTTACTTCTTCAAGAAATAGGAATTTTCGTCGACTACCAACCCCACCGGTCGCACCCTGCCCCTTGCCTTGGGTCGCCAGCCGCCGGCAGCCACCACTGCTTGCCGCCGGCCGCAGGTCGTCGGCCATCTCCGTCGCCCTAACCAAACAAATTTATATTCTAGAATAAAAAATTTTATGCCGTTATCAAACGCATTTTTTTGCTCAAAAACTCATCCAAAAACAGAAATATAAAAAACTATTTTTGTTCCAAAAATTCATTCTGAAACAAAAATGTTGTCATGCGCCTCCAGCCACATCTTGCCATTGCCTCCGGCTAGGGGTGAGCGGTTCCAGGTTCCGTACAGGTTCCACCTAGAACCTACCCGTCTATACAGCTTTCTCATTTTTTTAGAATCTAGAACCTACCCTACATACCTTGGAACCTAGAATCTACCCTGTCCCAGGTTCCAGGGTCGGTTCCAGGTTCCACCCAGGTTCCACATATATTCTTGGTTGAACGATCACTGTGACTAATTACATCTAATGACCACAATCTACTACTAAAATCTACTAATCACAACTCATATTTAGACACACGAAAAAGTATGAAATAATAACAAAGTAAAAGTCTCAATAATAAAGTAGTTTCGGATTGCATACTCGTCATCGTCCTTATGAAATACCTCAGAATGACGTGAAGACATATACAAAAAAAAAAGAGATAAAAGCTTGCTTCAAGTTCCAGATTCCACCTACCTAGAACCTGGAACCTACACATCAAAGCAGGTTCCCTAATTTTTGGAACCTAGAACTTACCCTCTATACCTTGAAACTTGAAACCAATCAATTCTCACCGGTCCGGTTCTACCCTGGAACCATGCTCACCCCTATCTCTGGCCACTAGGACTATTAATTGCATATCTCTCTCTCTCTCTCTCTCTCTCTCTCTCTCTCTCTCTCTCTCTCTCTCTCTCTCTCTCTCTCTCTCTCTCTCTCTACTTAGCCAAAATGGTGAGGTCACAACCTTCGATTAGATGGCATGTATATGTACAACAACCTTTTTTTTTTTAGGGGGGGAGGGGGGTGGTGGTGGCAGAGTAAAGATCTTTGATCTGCATGATTGAATAGTTTGAAAAAATTTAATAACTTGAATATGATGAGGTAGTTAAAATTAGGGAATATTAATAAAAAAGTCTTAAATCTATTGTAATTATGCCAATTCCTAAACTTTTTTTTGGTCAATTCAATCCTAAATCTTTTGCAATTGTGCCATTTTAGTCAATCTGACGAATTTTGGCATGCTGGCGATCGAATATTTTAATTTTTTTGAATTTTCTATGATTTTTTTTATAATTTTTATGTTTTTTTTTCTTTTTTATTTTTCCCTTTTTTATGCCCCCTCCCCTCCCCACCTCCCGCCGGTCCGGCCAAAATTCAAAAAAAAAATATTCAATTGCTGGTCTGCCAAAATTCGCCGAATGGATTAAAATGACACAATTACAAAAGGTTTAGGACTAAATCGGCAAAAAAAATATTTAGGACTGAATTGGCACAATTGCAATAAATTTAAGATTTTTTTGGTAATTTTCCGTTCAATTGTTGGAGAAAATCTTATTGTTGTGATTAATGCTTATAGGAACAATGAATAACATAACAGTTACGAAGCAAGTTCAATGTGGATCAGAAGAGAGAGAAAAATACCAAGCTCTATTCTCAAGACTTTATCTTATGTTTGAATTTGATCGGCTTAGCAAAAGATTGCTGCTTTGATAATCCAGGTGCACGACCGTGGAAACCACTTTGAACCACCTGAAGACTCTTGAAATACCATGCAAGTCTCGCGAATTGGTTAAGTCTATAGTTTTCCCTGTGCAAGTGGTACAAACAAAGATCAGTAAGCTCATCTGCAACTGATGGTACTTGATGAATTTATTTCACCTTCATCTCCTAAGTGACCCAATCGACTGCTCCAACCTTGAGGGTATAGCGAAAGATTATTTATTCAAGCTTATAACAAAGAGATTTTTGTTTTTCCTTGGCGTTTTGCTTATCCCCCAAATAATTTCTTGACATAAATGCGTAAAACTTATCTCGCTGGCTCGGATATTTATCGGCATTCACTATCGATCCTTCATGCGTCACTATTAATTAACTAAAATAGCTTAGTTGTGAACTTGTGATGCACAAGATAGTGACCCCTTCATAACTACTATATATGACAACGACTTGTGCTTCGGCATACCCTCTTTTATTAGTTACCCTCTTTTATTAGTTCTTAATGTCATGGCATAGCATATAATATTTGTATGGGGGATTAATCCGTTGAAAATATAATTAAAAGAAAAGCATCATTTTATAAGGGTAGTCCTAGTTGCCATCCTAGAGAAGTGTGCTCCGGTACAGGGCAAAATACTTAGTTAACTTGGGTTTTGTTTTAGATATTTACGCTGACCTCTCGTGCTTAGAGTCCCCATGTTTGGCCTATGGGAAAACGGTCCAATTTCGTGTCAAGATCTCCCGACATAAACTTGAATATAATGTCTTGTTGGGTCGGTCAAAGTAATTCATTCAAAGGGTTGGCCTTGGAATTTTTGTTGCTACGACAAATTAGTTAAGGGAATTGATGAGGACAAGAACCGAGAACCCGACAACTTGGTCGTTAGCTCAAACCGAGAAGAACAAAAATTACTCTTAACGGACTTTGGAATTTGAATAAGTTTAATTGGAGACTAAGGACCTGTTTGGCATTGTTCATGTTATTAAAATCATTTTTTATTCTATTCCTGGATGATTTTTTTAGAATCAGAACGCGTTTGGTAACTACAAAAAATTTATGTTCTGAAAAATAATTTCTCTTCCCAATTTGTAATTTAAATCAAACAATTACATAATCATATTTGATCACTTTCCTTAGACCAACAAGTGCGATCCTATTGCACCTTGACATCTTTTTTGCCAAAATAGGGATGTTTCATATTTGTTTCTTGGAAGGATAATACGCTAAAATTGTTATTTTCTCATGCTTATTTTGATTTTATGCATATGCCAAGGATGAAAGAGATAATTTTGATTATTTTTTATTGCTCAGAATGAATAAAATTTGACAACAAATCAGACAAGGATTAGGAAAAATCAAAAGGTAAAATCACCAAAAACAGGATTAGCCAATTGAATAGATATATTTCCTACTTTTTGATATTTTCTTGAAATTTTCGGGATTTTTTAGAACAATTTGCTTATGAGGGGAAAAATTGTCATTTGGGAGAAATCAAAAGACAAAATCGTCAAAAATAGGATTGGCTAGTTGAAATGATCAATCTCCTAATTTTTTTTATTTTTTTATTTTTGGATTTTTTCTATTTTTTCCAATTTTTTTAGATTTTTTATGAATTTTTCTTTATTGGATTTTTAATTATTTTCGATTTTTTTATTTTTATTAATTTCTGAAACTTTTATTAAAAAAAATTTGCGGACCGGGTCAGATTGACCCGCTCAAGCCTCGTGAGCGCTCGACAAGAATGAAAGAAGACTCTCAAAAGTGTTCTTTTTCTTGAGAACTGAAATTTTTTTTTTGTTTCTGAAAAGTGATCCAAAAGTGTTACTGGGAGCAGAATCAGAGTCATGATTATTTGCACTACCAAACATGTTTTTGATCCTTTTTTGTTCCCGAAAATAGAAACAGAGGAATCGAAACAATGCCAATCAGGCCCTAAGAGTGGTGTCGCTACCGAGTCCTCGAAGTCCATATTGTTAAGAGATTCTCTTAGCTACATTAGTATTGCCATCTGATTATTTTATCGAATTTTTGTCCTGTTTTCGGTCGGGATCGACTCGAATGTCAAGGCCATTGGAACTTGGCTTCGCCCCGATGAGCATTGTAATAAACTTAGTTAATTGCGCACTTGAACGAGGCATAAGGGCCGGTAAATGATATGGGATGATTAAGCTATTCATAAATGTATCTTCACTTGGAGTACGTCTGTCTGATTTCTCCTCATTATTTATTTTATGTATGCTCCTTATATTGAGATACTAAATTGACTCTGGGAACATCTCGCTCTTCCATGGACATATGCAAATTAACGACTTCCAAAGAGAGGACAAAGATTCATCACGATATCCATGATTTTTTTTTTTTGGATTTCTTAATAATCTACTAATTAGGACAATTTCAGATAGTCGTGACTAAAGATAATGTTGGAAAATTTGAAGCGCACACGTTAACGTATCGGGGGAAATACGTAACACTGTTATAATCAGGAAAAATAATAAAACGAAGATGTCGATAATATTTCAATAACAATAAGAAAGCCATATTACAATATTTACATTCAAAGATTACAAAGCAAATAAAATTGCTAGATAGTAAACTCGGAAAATAGGAGGAGAGGTGAGGTACGGCTAACCGAATCTCCTTAAGACGATTAGTTCTTGCCAACGGTGCTAAGCAACTTCATGAACTATGCCTCCCAAGATACAACACCTCGAACCTGTTTGTATCAGCACTATACGAACAGGACTCTGTCGAACACTTCTTGAAACTGGCACACTTGGAGGATGACTATGAGAGAACTAGAGGAATGTCGAGTTATGAGTTGTAAGTTATGATTCTGATCTACGGAAACCCGTTTATCTATTGATCGAGAAAACGTCTGTTATGCAACATTAAACCTCGTCGGTTACGTCTGTTACGTAATATTAAACTGCGTTGGTTACATCCGTTACGCAACATTAAACTTCATCAATTACGTCCATTACGCAACATTAATGCTCGTCGGTTATACTGACAATACTTAAGCCATTAAACTACTAATTACAACAATCCCCCACATAATGGCTCAACAGAACTAAGACTCGAGGAATTTCAAGTGTGCCAGTGAAAATACACTGCATCAAGATAGGTAGCTTTCGTTTTGAACCTTTTTTTAGTGAGAGCCTATCGAACATACTTAACCAGTCGGTGAACTTGGTCTTGAACAGCCAGTTGTTGGTGTAAGCCCAAACAATAGACCTCACACAGAGTATCTCCGAATCAAGATTGGTTCTCGATTGCGTTCATTTTTTCGGCCCTGAACCTCTCAGGATTCATGTGTGCTTTAGAAAATGCAACTTTAAAAATTTTCATAGAGTCGGCTAATTCCACGCATATTGGTGCATTCTTATTAAAGTTATCCTAACATACCTTGCTAGGATGTGAAAATCCAAGCTATAAGAACCATTAAACGCATAGCGTACCCTTAAAACACTGTTGGAAGCATTGTTGCATCATAGGAATGGGAGACAGTGCTTACTTTATAGTTTCCGAAATTTGTGTTGTCCTATTAAACCTAGTCCATGGGATCTCCAATCGCATAGGTCAGGTTTCCACCTCGGAAGCTCTTTATTGTGCTAAGGCTTTTAACCCTATTCCCCTGAATGCGCAGTTTACTTGCTCTCTCGACAAACCTTTTGTCAGCGGATCCGCAATGCTTTCTTTTGACTTCACAAAGTCCAAAGAAATTATTCCACTCGAGAACAATTGCCTTACAGTATTATGTTTATGACGAATGTGTCTAGACTTACCTTTATATATCACATTATGTGCCCTTGCAATAGCTGCTTGATTGTCATAGGCGAATGCATATTGCAGACATAGGTTTTGGCCACAATGGAACATCCTCTAAAAACTGTCGAAGCCACTCTGCTTCTTCAGCAGCTTTATCCAAAGCAATAAACTCTGATCCTATCGTGGAGCGCGTTATTAGAGTTTGCTTTGAGGATTTCCATGATACTGCGGCACCTCCTAGCATGAGCACATGTCCGCTAGTTGATTTCGATTAATTAGAATCAGAAATCTAGTTGGCATCATTAAAGCCTTCCAACGCAGCTGGATATCGACCATACTGTAGAGTATAGTCTTTGGTATTTTTTAGATACCCTAATACTCTCAACAAAGCATTCTAATGCTTGTGACCTGGATTGCTTGTATATTGTCGCGACCCGTCCGAAAATCAACGGACGCGGCTAATGGATTACCGATCGCGGGCTTTGGATCGACGCGGGCCCTCCCAGGCCCATACCAAATCGCGGCGGGAGTGTCTTTTGAGGGATTCGACGATAAGAGTCGATCACTTTCGACCTTCAGTGTGGTCGTGGTGGCATGTGCAAATTATGCATGCATTTGGAGTCGCCACCGGTCTTTCTTGGAGGGTAGACCGGAAACCTTACTGACCGATTGGGAGAGATCGATCAGTTCTGCGGAACCAGAGATTTTGGGTTTGGGGACTTGGTTACGCTGGTGTCATTACCAACGCCCTTTCGGTACTGTCGCGACCCATCCGGAAGCGGACGCGGCTAATGGATTACCGATCGCGGGCCTTCCCCCGCACAAGGGTGCGGATCGCGGGCTTTGGATCGGCGCGGGCCCTCCCAGGCCCATACCAAATCGCGGCGGGAGTATTTTTCAAAGGGATTCGACGATAACAGTCGATCGCTTTCGACCTTAGTGTGGTCGTGGTGGCATGTGCAACTTGTGCATGCATTTGGAGTCGCCACCGGTCTTTCTTGGAGGGTAGACCGGAAACCTTATTGATCGATTGGGAGAGATCGATCAATTTTGCGGAACCAGAGATTTTGGGTTCGGGGACTTGGTTACGTTGATGTCATTACCAATGCCCTTTCGGTACCTAACGCGAGTGATTTTCCCTAACTAGGATTTCATGCAGGCGCAATTTTGGGTGAGGTAAGTCTGACTTTGCACATTAACCAGTTTAACATGCTCACGTAATCATAATAAATAAATAGATGCCAATCACATAAACATCTATCCTACGTGGTGATCATGGAATTATGATTTAATGGGTCTCGAGCCAATGAGACCACATTTAATCATTTTAATATTTTAATAACGGAGAGCCGCTCTTCGCTTCTTCTTGGTTTCTTGAACTCTTCAAGAATTGGGCCCCAAAGAGCTCGCCGACTTAAAAGGCTCCTCCACGTAATCCTCGTAGCATTTACATCAACAATTGACTATGCTAAAAATAAAGATTACATTAAAAATAAAAGGAGTACGCAGTCTCCATTTAATAATTACAACCCCAAATATATAAATAATCATCATACATTCATATATACATCAATCACATTGATTAGGGATTTTTCCATGATCACCACCCTTTCACGTAAGTAATAAATTCACAATTTAAAACTTAGGAAGGCAAAATAAAAATTCTACGTTGAATCATATTCAGAATTTTTACGTAAAATAAGATAGCCATAAATTTTCGATTCAAAATTGATTTAGTCTCAATTTTTGCTACGTTGATTAATTTATCATATAAAATAATCAATCTCCATTAGCCATGTAAGACGAACAATTCGTTAATACATATTGGCCATAGTATTGCAAAAATTGCAAAAAATCAATTAAATGCACGAAAACACCTAAGGATTGGCTCTGATACCACTGTTGGGATCCACGTAACACGTAGCGGAAATAAATAACAACCCATACATGTATCTCCAGAGGCGTACTTCGTGCATTTCAATCGAAAAAAATCACAAAGTCTCAAAGGGAGTAAATAGATTACCTCTCGTAGCGTGCTTGAACGGAGGTGTCGGTTCGATGTTCTTCGATCTCAGCCTCCACAAGTGTTAGGCATCTAATTCGGACGCACCACCAATTGACGAACGGGGAGACGACTAATAACTCCACAACAATTGTGCTAGCAATATGCGGAATCAATATTCCGAACTTAGTATATTTTGCTCTCTCAAGATTATGAGAATATAGAGAGTGTTTGTGTTCTTCTCTCTAAGCTCTCAAAAATTTGCACACTCTACAAAATGTCTCTCCCTCAACCTCAAAACTCTTGCCATCCTTTTATAGCCAAAAATACCTTCCAATAAATTGTATTTAAAAATAGCACTAACAATTATAAATTCTATCTAAAAATAGCACTCACAAATAAATGACATTTAAAAATAGCACTAACAATAACACTCACAATTTATAATACAAAAATGCTATTTAAAAATAGCACTAACAATAGCACTCACAATTTATAATACAAAAGTGCTATTTAAAAATAGCACTAACAATTATAAATTCTATCTAATAATAGCACTCACAATTTATGATAAATAAATGCCATTTAAAAATAGCACTAACAATAGCACTCACAATTTATGATAAATAAATGTCATTTAAAAATAGCACTAACAATAGCACTCACAATTTATAATACAAAAATGCTATTTAAAAATAGCACTAGCAATAGCACTCACAATACAAAAATGCTAAAAAAAAGGCACTAACAAAGGTGTTAAAAATAATAACCATTATTATTATTACAAGAGTTAAAGAGGTTACCAAACAGTACAAATATGCATAACGTATAAATACGTATGACATATAAATACGTAGAGCATACGTATACATCCGTGAAACCGGGGACTAATTGAAAGAAAAATGTGCAATTAAGCCCTTTTGGTAAAAATTGATTAAATTGGAGGGCAAATTGACCTAATTGCACTTTAAGACTTTAGAATCCAATGTCATAGCTTATAAAAAGTGAGAATTGAAAACTAAAAGACTCGAAAAGGATTTTTTTTTTTTTTTAGGCTCGGTTCGGGTTTATGTTTGTGAAGGAACATAGTGACCCGAGCCGAATTTTTGAGATTTAAAGTGACACACTTGAAGAGGAAATTAAAACAAAATTATCAAATATTTTTGGGTATTTTTCTGACCACGAATGGTATTTTTCTGATTTTTTAGGTATTTTTATAATTAAATAAACTCGAAAAATATTAAAAATACCGAAAAATATTTTTTGTTCAAAATTGGTTCCTAAGGCTAAACCAAGGCTTCCAAAGTTGATTTTGTGATTTTATGACCTTTTTTGATATTTTTAATTAATTTTAAAGAATAAAAATCACAATAATAAATGGTAAAAAATCAGGTGTCAACAGCTGCCCCTCTTTGAGAGGAATCTCGTTAGAGGTTTCTCTCAAAGATAAGGTGGCACCTGATTCCTAACCGACTCAACTGGGAAAATGAGAGAAGAAATGTTATGACATCGGATCCTTAAGCCTATTGATAAAAGCTCAAATCAATCCCCGGTTTGCTCTAACAATTTGAACATGGGCCGTAGTGAGAGAGGCTTACCTGAAGCTCACCTGTCGGATGATGCCGGTTGCGACAACTTTCAAGAAGATGCCTAAGACTCGTCACAGAAAATCCTAGGGAGATTAAGCTCTGACATGTATGGTAGGTCATACCATTATAGGATTCCTAATTGGTAGGAACCTAAGGAAGGCGCATCCCCACGCTTTGGGATTTGCTAGAGATTTTAATCCGTATGGTGGATCAGACCTTCGTGTTGATCCTTAAAGCGGTATCTACCTCGTGTTGACCCTTAAGGCGGTATCTACCAATAAGTTGACCCTTGAGGCGGTTTCTACCTTGGTTTGACCCTTCAGGCGGTTTCTACCTTGGTTTGACCCTTCAGGCGGTTTCTACCATGAGTTGACCCTTCAGGCGGTTTCTACCTTTGATTTGACCCTTTAGGCGGTTTCTACCTTTGGTTTGACCCTTCAGGCGGTATCTACCTTGAGTTGACCCTTCAGGCGGTTTCTACCATGAGTTGACCCTTCAGGCGGTATCTACCTTTGGTTTGACCCTTCAGGCGGTATCTACCATGAGTTGACCCTTCAGGCGATTTCTACCATGAGTTGACCCTTCAGGCGGTATCTACCTTTGGTTTGATTTTGAAAAGGGGTCTCATGACGAGGGTTCTCCACGTCCGATGAGATTTCTTGAATTTTGAAAAGGGGTCTCATGACGAGGGTTCTCCACGTCCGGTGAGACTGCTTAAATTTTGAAAAGGAGTCTCATGACGAGGGTTCTCCACGTCCGATGAGACTACCTAAATTTTGTTTAAAAGGGGTCCCGAGACGAGGGTTCTCCACGTCCGATAGGGCTGTTTGATATTTTTGAAAAGGATTTTTTTTAAAGGGTTTCTCTTCCCCAAGAAAATATTGGTAATCTTTGAGAAGACAGCAATTGTCCAATTGACAAAATTTTATGACTTAAGCTTTAGTCATGAGATGTGCATTTTGATGCTGGAGGTTATCCAAAACATTCTTGCAACATGCAAATGTGATCACAAATCCCTTGCATGGAAAATCTGGATCAACAGTTTGAAAATTTCCAAAAAGAGTTTGCTCAAAACATCAATTGGAATATTTCTCGACAAGGAGGCCATCTCACCTGTTTTGAGGTGATGATTTTTAGGGGATGCACTCAATTCCCTACTGACCTGTGCTTAGGTTTTAGGCTCATTCGCAGCGCATACATTTTGATCGGTCGGGAGGTCTTCCACGGGACCGTAATGTTGGGCTTGGATATTGGTTTTCAAGGGGGACCCGCTTTGGAGTCGAGGCCATCGAATGAAAATCTTCACCATATGCTCCGGGTTTACAAGTCAAGAACCCTGCAAAATGAGAAAGAAAGAGTCTTGCTCGTACTTCTTCGAGCTAAGCTATATGTTAACCCAAGTGTCTTAGTCAGAGAAGACTGTTTCAGGGTTGTAACATTGGTAGGATTGGGGACCGAAAAAAGGCTTGTTTTTGGCCCAGAAATCACGAAGGATTTGACATTGGTGATCATTGCCAATTTGTCACATGTCTTTTCCATTCTGCATCTTCCATTTTTGAGGTGTGCAACCGCTTTTGAGGTGTGCACAAGTCCTTTAGAGAACGTCTCTTGTGGTATTAAGAGATTGACAATTCTGTCCGTGTTTTTGCACCACGGCTGACATCATTTGGGGAGCAGTCTTCTTGATCTGACTCCTTTATGGGTTTTTCTCTCTTCCCAACTAGGCTTTATTGGGGATCAATCAAACAGTTTTCACGAGCATCGGCCTTGCTTTTACCAGGCACTTTGGTTTTTCTTGATGCTGGGGATTTTTTTCTTTGTTGAAATCCCGCCTTTTCTTTTCCTTTGGAACTACGATGTTCAGAAAATTGTGCTAGATATACAACTTGAATCATAGCACATTTAAACGCCGATATGAGATTTTTCTATAAATCCCATCTCTTGATTTCTTCCGTTCTTGGAGTGATGCAGTTTCCATCTTGAAACATCCCATGATCACCAATAGGGGTTTATGAAATGGATTTGCAGGCTCAACTTGGCTGTGCAAAGGATATGATGTGTGGGATAGAGAAATGAATGCTTCTCGTCATCCTATGGCACTTGGATTACCATATAAACAACACACAAAGATTGATGTTAGTCCGAGCAGGAAAATTTCTAACCATTTTCTCCTGATACCGCTGGACTCACCTCCATTTTGCCCCGATGTGGGGTGGTTCTTGACAGGGTTAAGAATGAAAACCGTCGTTCAAAGGGTTTATCAACGGTTGTCGCGACCCGTCCGAAAGGCGGACGCGGCTAATGGATTACCGATCGCGGGTCTCCGATCGGCGCGAGCCCTCCCAGGCCCATACCAAATCGCGGCGGGAGTATTTTTCAAAAGATTCGACGATAAGAGTCGATCGCTTTCGACCTTCAGTGTGGTCGTGGTGGCATGTGCAACTTGTGCATGCATTTGGAGTCGCCACCGGTCTTTCTTGGAGGGTAGACCGGAAACCTTACTGACCGATTGGGAGAGATCGATCAGTTCTGCGGAACCAGAGATTTTTGGGTTCGGGGACTTGGTTACGCTGGTGTCATTACCAACGCCCTTTCGGTACCTAACGAGAGTGATTTCCCTGACTAAAAGTTCATGCAGGCGCAAGTTTGGGTGAGGTAGGTTTGATTCAGGGTTTCATGCAGATTGGAAGACTATTCCTATCAACCACAATCAATTTAAATAAAAGCGCAATCAAATGCATAAATAAACCTCATCGATTCACATCAATCCAAATCAATGACTTCCTAATATAGCCATAAGGGCTTAGGGAAGGTGTGATTTCGGACCGGGATAAAATGGGAGGATCTGGAGGCGATTTAGCCCGAAGGGCAAAATCGTCAATTTTTGGAAGATTTGGACACCGAATTACCCAAAATATTCCATGGCCAGTTGATTGTGGCCATTTCCCATTTTTGAGAATTTTTTTGGAATTTTCTGAATTTTCTGAATTTTTTGAATTTTTATGATTTTTTATTTATTTTTTTTTATTGAATTTTTGAATTTTTTTATTTTTTAATTAAAGGGAGCCGGGTCCGGGTCGGTTTCCCGGACCTGGACCGGACCCAACGACCCGAACCGGTCTGGGAGGCAGAACCGGAACCGGGCCTAGTCCCCAAACCCAGCCCGTCCAGTACAAATAGGGCTAAAACAACATAAACATCTTCAGCCATTTTCGCCCAGGCCCACCCATTTCCTTTCATACTCCAACAAGCCCCAAATGGGCAAACCAACGTGAATTAACACAAAAGCCCAATATGGCATTGTTCAATCATCTTCTTCACGTGACACCCCTGTACTTCCGACACCAACGGTCCGAATGCTTCGCCGCCGTGCCGCTCGGAATTGCTCGTCGCACCGCCGCCGGGCCTCGCTCGGACGGAGCTTCTCACCACAGATTCGAGGTCAGCTTACCCAGCGCCGAAGAGACGTTACCATGACTTGCCCGACACGCCGCTACCTCACGTTCGGCCTCTCAGTCCACTACGTCGGAGCACCACTTCTGAGCCCCCCAACGATATTCAGGCCGGTGGAGGAGGGAGAGAGACAGGTTCGAGAACAGGAGGGCGAGGTGTCGGGGCCAACCCGACTCGAACACCGAGAAGATCTTCTCCGAGTAGTTGATGCAGAGAGTCGGGAAGGCGGCGATGAGGATGACGCCGCTGAGGAACTTCCAGGTGCCCACGAAGGAGCCGAAGAAGGGGCCAAAGGCGTGGTCGGCCCGGATGACGAAACCAACGTTGCCGGGGTATAGCGTCCAGTTGGGTCAATGCCATGTCCATCACAGACAACTTCCCAGAACATGGATCCGGTTCCCACATCCCCCTTTGAATGTGCAGGATTTAGAGAAAAAAAGAAAAAAAAGATGCCCGCATGGAAGGGACCATTCCAAGGAAGCATGCAAAGCATTTCCTTACCATTGATCAACATTCATCCATCAGGAGTCGGGACAACCACGCAACGAAAATAGACGAAGAAGTGGGCACGCATGGGCTGGCATTTCCACATAGGGGAAGCAACCCCATTCGAGATTCAGATTCGCACTCAACGCAGAGGAGTCTACGAGTCCAGTTTATCGAAAACGGCTCGCTCTATACCTATATACGCATGAACCAGATGGAACAAATCCCAGCACCGAGTCTGACAGAGACATAGCAGAATATAGGTTTGAGGCTTACCTCGACCTTCAAGCATCACGATCAACTCGGAACCATTGCCCGATTCACCCACAGTGGGCATCCGGGCGGTAGCGAGCTCGGCGGAGGCTACTGGTGCGCAGATCCAGAGCTAGGCTCGAACTCACGAAGTGCGGCCTTAGCGGATCGGCACGGCGGGATGGCAACGGTTCGCTCGCGACTCGGGCCGAGGCTGGTGGCAGTGGTTGGTGACGTGAGGCCGCCGTCGATGGGTCACGACGGCGGCCGAGCTTCCTCGCTGTCCAACTCTCTCTGGCCTCCTGCTCCTCTTTTTTTTTTTACGTCTCCCTCTGAAATCAACGTTCCACAAAAGAACATGCAGCAAATCAAAGCAGCCTCTGTGCTGATTTGCGATAAATATATATATATATATATATATATATATATATATATATATATAGGGAAGAGAAGTAACACTCAGCTTCGAATCATTATCATCCTCTTCTTCAAATCAGAGAATCGGCGATTTAGCTTCCGCGGCCCCCGAGCACCCTTGCAGGAGCATGGCCTTGTCTCTTCAACTCATAAGAGATACCCCCCATTTTTTTAATCTTCATGGGTGGTCTTCTTTTCCCATCACCAAGAAAAATTTCCAGCCCCCTTGTCCCTTTCCTCTTTTCTGTTGTTTTAGTGGCGTCTCCTTTTTCTTTCCCTGTTGGTTGCTATTTTTTATTCGACAATGTCCCCCAGTATCATTCGTCTTCTCCCAACCACTCAATAAATGTCGTGTGACTAGTTTAGCTACACATTCCTTACTTATGGTGATCAGTGCTTCATTTTCGACGGAAGGCAATCAAACTGAACATCAAGACCCTAAGATGCAAACTGCGTAGATTAAAAGATCGGATAGTAACTTATGGACGAATTCGATTTTATGCTTTATGAATGAATATATGCAATTGAACTTGAAATTTCTCTTTTTGTGAGGTCAAAATGAAAAGATGATTAAAATAAAAAAATAAAAAATAAAATAAAATAAAATAAAAATATAGACCATTCTTCTACATTTTGGCGACCTCAAATTCTATTCTTATAGATTTTCTTTGTATTTTTCGAAAATAAATAAAAAATAATAAAAAATAATAAACTATGAAAGACTGATCAAAAATCACATGTCAACAGCTTCCCCTCTTTGAGAGGAATCTCGTTAGAGGTTTCTCTCAAAGATAAGGTGACACCTGAGTCCTGATCGACTCGACTCGGGAAACTAAAGGAAAAGGAGTCATGACATCCAATCTTCATGCTTGTCCATGTATGCTCTTTCTTGAAGGGGGAAACGTTCATTTGACATGAGAGAGTGAGATAGTAGAGAGACATACCTGCCACTTACATGTTCGATGTTTGTGCGATTTTCGCGGTGTCTGATGGATTCAAGAGAATCTCTAGGGACTCGTTTCTAGAGTGTCCTAGAGAGGTTAAGCTATGACCCGTATGGTAAGTCAAACCATAATGGGATTCCTAACTGGTAGGAACCTAAGGAGGGCGCATCCTACACTTTGGGATTTGCCAAGGATTTTGATCCGTATGGTGGATCGGACCTTTGTGTCGATCCTTATGGCGGTATTTACTAATGTGTTGATCCTTATGGCGGTATCTACCATCGTTTGACCCTTCGGGCGGTTTCTACCTTGAGTTGACCCTTCAGGCGGTTTCTACCTTGAGTTGACCCTTCAGGCGGTATCTACCATTGAGTTTAGTTTCGACCCTTATGGCGGTATCTACCTTTGATTTTGACCCTTCAGGCGGTATCTACCAATGAGTTTGCTTTGAAAAGGGGTCTCATGACGAGGGTTCTCCACGTCCGATGAGATTGCCTAAATTCTGAAAAGGGTTCACATCCTCACCCCTTCTTTTGAAAGATCCCGAAATTTGTCGGGAATTCAGTTTTTTCATTTTTCATTTTTTCATTTTTTTTTGGAGCAGTGAAAGACTTTATTTTGACAAAGTTTCACTTGAGTCTGTTGAGGCGACATTCTGGTAGCTGGGTTCTCCAGGTATCCTGCAGAAAGTTCAAACCTGCGTGCTCCACTTCACGGAGCAAATGTTTTTGTGGGATTTGGGGTTTCCAAGAATCCTGAAGAAGTTTGAGCCTGAAAGATTTTTCTTCACCAAGAAAACGTTAGTAATCTTTGGGAAGACCGCGGCAGTCCATTTGACAAAACCGTATGATTTAAGTTTTAATCATGAAATGTGCATTTTGATGTTGGAGGTTATCCAAAGCATTCTTGCGACATGCAAATGTGATCACAAATTCCTTGCATGGAAAATTTGGGATCAACAGTTTGAAAATTCCAAAAAGAGTTTGTTCAAAACATCAATTGGAATATTTCTCGACAAGGAGGTCCTCTCACCTGTTTTGAGATAGTGGTTTTTATAGGGGATGCACTCAATTCCCTACTAACCTATGCCTAGGTTTTAGGCTCATTCGCAGCGCATACATTTTGATCGGTCGGGAGGTCTTCCACGGGATCTTAATGTTGGGCTTGGATATTGGTTTTCAAGGGGGACCCGCTTTGGAGTCGAGGCCATTGTATGAAAGTCTTCACCATCTGCTCCGGGTTTACAAGTCAAGAACCCTGCAAAATGAGAAAGAAATAGTCTTGCTTGTACTTCTTCGAGCTAAGCAATATGTTAACCCAAGTGTCTTAGTCAGAGAAGACTGTTTCAGGGTTGTAACATTGGTAGGATTAGGGACCGAAAAAGGGTTGTTTTTTTTTTTTTTTTTGCCCAGAAATTAGGAAGGGTTTGGCATTGGTGATCATTGCAAATTTACCACCTGCCCTTTCCTCTCTGCACCTTCAGTTTTTGGGACGCGCAACCGATTTTGAGGTGTGCACCAGCTCTTCAGAGAGCGTTTCGTCGCATTAAGAGACTGATGACTCTGTCTGCGTCTCTGCTCCATGCTTGACACCATTTGGAGAGTAGTCTTTTTGATCTGACTCCTTTAGGGATTTCCTTTTTTCCCATCCGGTTTCATTGCGGATCAATCAAACAACTTACACGAGCATCGGCCTTGCTTTTACCAGGCACTTTGCTTTTTCTCGATGCCGTGGATTTTTCTCATTCATTTTTGAAATCCCACTTTTTCTCATCTTCATGGGATCGTGTTAGACCTATGATCAAAGGTTTAACAAGGTTAAGCATTAACTTAGGAATTTTTTTGCAAACCCTAAGTCTTGAACTCCTTCGTTTCTGAAGTGATGCTGCATCCGTTTTGGAATGTGCAATGATCACCAACGGGTTTATGAAATGATTTTGCAGGCTCAACTTGGCTGTGCAAAGGATTCGGTGTGTGGGATAGAGAAATGAATGCTTCTCATCATCCTATGGCACTTGGATTACCATATAAACAACACACAAAGATTAATGTTAGTCCGAGCAAGAAAATTTCTAACCATTTTCTCCTGATGCTGCTGGACTCACCTCCATTTTGCCCCGATGTGGGGTGGTTCTTGACAGGGTTAAGAATGAAAACCGCCGTTCAAATGGGTTGTCAACGGTCACCTGTAGTGTTTGGGGATATGAAACGAATGCCTCTGTCATCCCAATCCATGTAATTGTTGCGAATAATCCCTACTTCCGTAGGTCCCGATTTTGCTATCTAATCCGCTCCACTTCTCTCCAGTGTGTGTAGGACGTGTTTGGGCTAGGCTTTGCCTCTTGTCTTTTGAGAAAACGTCCTTTTGAAAGTTTTGAACTTTTGATTGGAAAAAATCTCTTTCATTTTCTCCAAAAATTTTACCCGTCAAGGGGATTTTATGATGCACCATGCATGTTCTTATTCATGTTCAGACAACCTCCCGTTTTAAAAACATGAAAGCCAATGAATTTTGAATTCTATGTCTTTTATAGACATTAGATTCTGAAAGTTTTTCTTTTCTTCTCTGCTTTTATTCAACATCTTTAATGGATCGGGGAAAGGGATACTTATCTGTCCCCCGCGGCTGGAGATCCCTGAAAATATGGAAGAAACATGTTATTGTACGTTCACGCATTTTTCAAAAAATTAGAACGATACACCTTACCCTTGGTCGTGTGCCCCTACGAGTGCACACAGGTTGTGAAAATCTGTCCTCCTTGATGGTGAGTCCCTATCAAGGATAAATAACAAGTGTTAACTCATATTCCCAAATTGAAGACAAATTGGGACGATACAACTTTACTCTTGGTTCTCATCCCGTTCTGACGTCGCGTATTGATATGAACCACGTCTATCAAATCCGCTTATCCATGCTTGGAATATTTGCAATATCAATGGTTCAGCTGCCCCTGGTTGGGCAACGTCTGTTTTGTTATTTGAACAGATGGCTCCTTGAGTGATTTATCCACGTTTATCACCTGAGAAGGGAAAGAAATGAGACATTACTTTGGTATTCGGTTGAAGATCGTTTAGGAACGATACATCGTTTTACCAAATGGGAGGCTTCGTGACCAAACGTATTTCGTGCTGAATGGGGGTAGATCCCATTATGCTCCGCGGGTGATAGTCATCGTTCATGGAATTTGCTCCACGGATTAAGTGATTAATCCATGGCCCTTGGCTCGAAGACGTTCAAAGGGTAATGTTGACACTCAGAGCGGTTAGTTTTCAGCGTTAATTAAAATGTTCCCGCGGGAACTTTACAACGAGATCCGTAACACATTCATTCGACGTATTCACCTCTCACTCTCCTGAGCCTTCTAATGATTTAGCACACGAGCTTCGAACCAGATGTCCGGTCGCCGGTACCGGTCACGACTGCGAAGATGCACTTGTTCCAAGTTGAGCATCCTTAATTGCTGGTGACAGACTTCTCCCATTTTCGGCATGAACAACTTGGTTCCTCGGTTTATGCGTGATCCACACGCCGAGTTGCTCACTGAGGGACTCGCTTGAAATTTCAAGCCATTGACGCCCAAGTCGGGCATCCTCAACCGTTGGCAATGGGTTCCTCACACTACTTTCGACATGAACAACCTCACTTCTCGAGTTGGTACTTTCATCGTTGTCCAGTAGGTTTGTATCCAATGCTGGATTCGCCATAGGAATGACACTAACGATCGGTTGGTGCTCAAATTGGGGAGTCCATACCTGCTGAAATTGTTGTATATACTCTTGAGGAGTACCAGGGTAACTCAGGGGGGAATTCAGCCGATCGAACCAAGAATAGATGTTTTCAAGGAGATCGTCTGAACCATCGAACGACTGACACTCAGGTTGAGTATTGTCGACTACTGGAGAAGGAATCTTTTCGCCATTTTCGTCATGGACCACCTGATTCTTCGAGCCGGAATCTCCGTAATCGTCTCGCAAGATTGTACGTGCATCTCCTGCCAATGTTAGATCCGCTGTAGGACTAGCATTAACGGCCAGTCGGTGCTCAGACTGGGGAGTCCCGATTTGCTGAAATTGCGGTACATACTCCTGAGGAGTACTAGGATAACTCAGGGGAGTACTCTGATTGATGCCTGAACAATCGACCGTGTAATTGTCAGTCCCATCGGTGTTAAGAGGTGATTGGATGCTTCCTGCTGCATAAGGATTGCGATCACAGCCATGCTCATCGTTTAAACTTGAACTGCCTCTATCTTGGTCTAGTGCCACTCGTCCATCTCTCAGTAGTCTTTTGTAGCACCAAAGGTGGTTCCTGACTTTATTTCTATCCAGTTCCGGCATGTTCATGATCTTGAGTATGCGCGATGGGCGAGCCAAACTGATCCCTAACTGTTGAACTGCATCAACAAATTTGCTATGAAGCTCCGAGGTCCAATAAAACCTTGTTTTCTTGCTAGCCGAAGTAGGGTTGGCAACTCGGCGGCTACTCTTCGCGGGATCTGGTCGTGTTGAACCGCCTCTATCTTGATCTAGCGACGCTCGTCCATCTCTCAGTAGTTTCTTGTAGCGCCAAAGGTGATTCTTGACCATATTTTTAGTCAGTCCCGGCACGTTCATGATTTCGAGTATGCGCAATGGGCAAGCAAAACTGATCCCTAATTGTTGAACTGCATCAACAAATTTGCTATGAAACTCCGGGGTCCAACGAAATCTTATTTTCTTGCTAGCCGAAGTGGTGTCAGCAACTTGGCGGTTACTCTTCTCGGAATCTGGTCGTGTTGGAGGTTGCTCTGGAGGGGATTTAGTGGTCTCAGATCGGCTGGTCATGATGGTGAGTTCATCATTGAGCGGACCCGACTTGTCATGACGCATGTTCCCTTCCACAATGGGCGTCGACTTTGACCTTATAGCACTAGTTTCCTCTTGTAGATCCTCGGCGGTACCCGCCTGTTCCGAAAGATGTTGTGAAGGGCATTGCAACAGATGAGCATTATAAACCCCCAGATCTGGCTCTTCAGTGAATACTCCGTCCGTGGGAACAGGGTTACCGCACTCAAGGCAAATAGCGATGCTTAGAGCTTTTTTGTACTGAATGTTTTTTATTCGAAACTTTTCATTTTCCTCCCTTACAATCGCTAACTCGTGCCGATCGCGTTGCTGCTTCAGCCGGGTTCGTTTGTTTTCAAACTAGCACTTGACCTTCCGAGGCTCCCACCCTATCTCCTGGCCCATTTTGATTTTCTGTTCCATGTCCGGATAGGGGTATTCCCTGAAAAACAATTCGAGTTTATGGACTTGACCTGAAGTGTTGCGTTGGAGATATTCCCCTTTCTGACGCTGATCACCGTCGCGGGTACTGTTCTCGTTAACCAAGCCGCGGGTTTCATCATTAGAAGGATCGGTCTCCATGGCCCTCGTGTCAGGTTCGGTCCTGAGATCTTCAAACTCTTTCAGCAACTCAAGCTCGGAGACCTCCAAGTCTGGCGCTTCCAGTAAATGACAGAATCCCTTGAACATTTTGACCGGAATATCACTGTTTGATTTTCCGTTAACTCAGCTTTCTTTGTTCCTCCTTGGATCTTCACTTCCTCTGCAAATTCTGAGAGGTTAAAGGAGCCGGATCACCGTTCTTCGATCAAAGGTGATGGCTACCCGACGAGCGCTCTTCTCAATGTTTCGAGATTCCCACTTCGTCCTTTTGTGATGGCTACCTGACGAGCGCTCTTCTCAAGGCTTCGTAATTCCCACTTCGTCTTTTGTGATAGCTACTTGACGAGCGTTCTTCTCAAGGCTTCGTAATTCCCACTTTGTCCTTTTTTGCTCTTTTCTACGTGAACGGAGCCTGAAGATCTCTTGCGTTGATTTCGCTTTGTCGAGCACTACGCTTGTCCCCCTGGCCCAGTCTCTAGAGTAACAAGCCTGCCCACCTTTCGGCGCCATTATGTTTCGTAAAACCCGAGATCACAGGACGGTGGTGGATTCGTGACTCATCGGGGATGCATTAACGAAACCCGCTTGGCTCTACTGCACAAAAAATATTATTACCACTTTTCCCTGTTTACTCGAGCATTTATAAGGTGATAGATTGATGTCAAGAAGATTAACACTTTAGCCTTATCAGACTCAGCCTCTCAAACACTCTTCACATTCTCACTCTCCTCTCCGTCATTCCATCGCATATGGATTCCTCCTCTGTGCCTGCTACCTTAACTGAAACTTCGACCCAATGGGAGAGATTTTACCATCTCTTGGGTAGAGGTTATGGCTACATAAACAATCATCCTGAAGCTGCGGTTGAAGTTCGTACTCTGATTCCGGCCCTGGATACTGTGTGTATTGAAGGTACGAAACTGCAAAGGGAGTTCGTGATCTTCCCAACTCTCTTCAACAATTTCCTGCAGGCTTATGAAGTTGCTAGCCGGGAGGTCACTTTGGCTGGTATCGTGCGAGCCCGTTATCAGGACCGAGCTGAGTCCCTGATGTTGGCCGTGCTGACGGCCGATAACCATAAAAGGGCTGTTGAATACGCCCACGCCCAGGTTTCGATGCTGGTCCGTGAGAGGGACAACTTGGTGGAGCGTCTGGCTCTTTTTGACACCGCCTTTGAGCAAGACCAGCACAACTTCGTGCTGAGGTTCCAGTGTGCCTGGTTGGAGGAAAGGATTGAAGACCTGAGCATGGATATAGCTCGCGGGAGGGTGCTGGCTCATGACTTAGAGCTTGAGTTCGAGTACTATGACACCAAGGTGAACGAACTTAAGGAGAAATGTCGTCTCCTTTTCTTCAAGCTTGTAGACCTCGATTCCCGGAGTGTGGGTTGTAAGCAAGGCATGGATAGCATGGAGAGTCAGTTAAGCTTTTTTGTGATGCTTGTCAGAACTCATTTTGGGTTTACTGCTCCCCCTCAGTGATCTACTTGTAAACTTTCCTGCTGAATGAAATAAATGCGAGTTTGTTTATATATGCTCTTTCATTCTGCATTGTTGACTAGCCAAGAAAGGTTTTTGCTTTCGGATCTACGCGACTCCTTTTTCGCCTGTGTCAACAGATTGACTACGCATCATTCTCACAGCCCGACGCTTTATATTTGATTGACTTGAATGCCTCGTGAGAAATAGATTTGTAATTGCTCGAAACTTAAAGATTGCCCCTGATTTTGCGGTCATTGCGTTTGGGGCCGCTAGTAATCTTTCACTTTCGAGCTCGATCTCATTCTGCTAGTTACTCATGCTATCAATTCTGCCTTCACGCGTCGGGGCTGATTTTACCTTGAACTTAATAACAAGGAATTACCGTATACACACGAGATGACGTTTGCGAAAAACATTATGCAAAATCAACTCTAGCTATTGAAGAAACAAACGCATGCACCGATGAGAACTTTACAATAGGAGATACATCCTTCTCGCGTACATCCCCTTCTTTCTTTGGGCATGTCCAATGACTAACCAGTCTGGCCTCAGCTTAGGTGTGCCATTACCAACTGCAGATCATGGTTGCCAACCTTTAATAGCTTCCAACTGATCGAACCAGGTATCAAGTCCTTCATCGAAGAAATCACCCGACCCCTCGAACGATTGATGTGTAGGTTGAGCTGCATCGCCCGACGGGTTCTTCGAACTGGAACCTCCATCTTTGTCTGGGATTATAAGAGGAGATTTGATCGATTGACTACCACAAACATCTCCCACTTGGGGATTAGGGAAATAAGAATGCTCCAAGCATTCTCCCATTAGATCATCTGAAGCCATATGCTCTGATTGGGCAAACCCTTGAGCACTGGGCGTGGTGGGCTGATCTGCGATAGGATGAACACTGACTAGCTGCTGCTCGGACGGAGGAGTGCTTACTCGTTGCACTTGTGATGCGTGCTCTTGAGGAATATTGAAATGACTCGCGAGGATATCCTGATCAAATCCCCAATAGTCGTCTAGATTCGACCGGGCCTCATTTGTCATAAGGGTGCTGGGTTCGCAGCCGAGTCTATTGCTCGGATTCAGTTCTGCATAACGCTGTCCTAACGCCCTTCTGTAGCAACCAAGGTGATTCGTGACTAATTGCTTGGTAAGTCCCGGTACGTTCATGACCCTAAGTATGTTTGTCGGACCTATGAAGTCGAGTCCTATCTGTCGAACTGCGTCCAAGAACTTGAGATGCAGCTCCGGGGGCCAAGTGAATTTCTTCTTCTCGTCGTCCAGAGTGGCGTAGATAGCCTGCCTACTAACCTCTAACTCCTCTTGAACCGTATCTGATCTTACCGGAAGCTGTTGTGGAGGAGATTCATGGGCTTCGATGAGGTGACTCCGATCATAACGACACGTATATTCTTCCTCCGAAGACACTGGTATAATTTCTGTAGGATCGATCTGCTCATGCGCGCCATTAGCAGGATCTGATTGTACCGGAGATGGCTCAAGGGAGCAGGGGGATAAATGAGCACCTTCCATCTTCGTAGAAGGCTTACCGGGGAACAATTTACTGAGGGAGGTAGGGCCACCGCAGTCAGGGCAGGTAATAGTACTGAGGATTTTCTCATACCACATGTTTTCCATTTGAAGGTTTTGGTTCTGCTCTTTTAGGGCCGTGATCTCCTTACGCCTGTGTTGGACACCTAGTCTGAAACGTCTATTCTGAAACCAAAAATGGATTCTCATAGGATTCATTCCCAGCTTCCGGCCCAATTCAATCTTTTGTTCCTCGCCTGGGCAAGGGCATTCATCAAAGAAAGCTTCAAGCTCCTGGATTTCTTTCCGAGCGTAGCGCTGACGACTTTTTCTTTTCCGGGGTTGAGCGTCGTGGCCATTGCCGTCGTCACCACTGCGATCTTGATGTTCGTCACGGGCAATGTTGAGTTCCATGGCTTTGATGTCGAATTTGACTCTAGAGAATTTGAGGTCTTTCAACGAACTCGTCACTCGGGGTTCTCTGTTCTCTTTTGTATACTCGCTCTTTCGATTTGTTGCCTCATTTTCCTCGAAAGCTAGGTCTGTTCAGCGTTCTGTTTTTGAAACGACGGAACTGTTTGCCTCTTGCTCAGCTTTCCGACACGAAGGGGTAACCAAATCCTTCCGCGGCTTCTTCGATAGTAGCGCTCGCCTTTCACTTTTCCTCAATAGTAATGCCTGTTCAGCACTGTCTTCTCTTTTTAAGTGGCAGAGCTGTTCACTCGCCGCCCAGCTTTATGCGTAAAGGAACAACACAATCCTTTCGCGGCTTCTTCGATAGTTGCGCTCGCCTTTCACTTTTCCTCAATAGTCATGCCTGTTCAGCACTGTCTTCTCTTTTTAAGTGGCAGAGCTGTTCACTCGCCGCCCAGCTTTATGCGTGATGGAACAACACAATCCTTTCGCGGCTTCTTCGATAGCTGCGCTCGCCTCCCTCCCCGCTTTAATAATGGCGAGACCGAATTTGTCAGGCCTGAAATTGCGGACCAGGACATGTCTGATGATTCACGGGAGGAGCAGCCCTCGCTTTACATTAACCCGGCTCCACAAGCATTATTGCTGCAACTTTTCTCCACTCTCGAGACGCTATAAAATGCGGAGTTGGTGTTTGGGGGATTAATGCTCTCATATAATTTGCTTCCATCTTCAAATCGCTCCATTACACACCTCTCCGTCGAAAATGGCCTCTTCCCATGTTCCCACTTTCCCAGCCGAAGCTTTGGCTCGATGGGAAGAGTTCTATAACCTCTTGGGTCGAGGCTACGCTCACATATCTGATCATCCCGAAACCGAGGATGAAATCCGAGTCATGTTCGGGGACCTGGACATCATCTCCCTCGAGGGTACTGCGCTGGGGAGGGAATACAGAATTTTTCCAACGCTCTTTACAAACTCTTTGGAGGCCTACCGCGCTGCTCACCGGGGACTTACCGTGGCTCGTGTCCTGCGAGCCCGTTATGAGGATCAGTCCGACCGCCTAGCGCTGGCTGACTACCTGGTTGACAGCCACAAAAAGGCTGTTGAGTTCGCCAAAGAGCGGGTTTCGACATTGCTACGCGAGAGGAGGAATCTGGTGGAGGACTTAGCCCTATCTCTGGCTACCTATGAGCGCGATCGACGTAACGCCCTGCTAAGGAACCAAAGCGAGTGGCTGGAAGAAAGGCTCAACGGCATAAATGAGGATATAACTCGTGAGAATGGACTTGTTCGGGACTTGGAAGCAGTCGCCGAAGATCACGAGACTCAGGTTGTTGCAGTCAATGATGAACGCAAACGCCTTCACCTCAGGCTTGCGGACCATGATACGCGGAGTGGTGCGTATAAACAAAGCATCCATAACCTGGAGGGCCAGCTGGGCTCCTTTGTGTCGTTGATTAGGGCTCACTTCTGCTTTACTTTTCCACCCCAATGAATTGTATGATCTGGTTTGGGCAAGAATGAATGAAAGCCCCCGTGTTTGTTTTAGCTTTTATATGATCCATTTCTTCGAGCATCCGGACATCTTAGACTTGGATGAGCTGGTCCATAATAAGTCGAGTAGATGTGTTCTGATTTTCTAACTCGCTCATGATCAGATGAAATAATAGCCTCAGACTTATCCGGGAAAAGATTTCTCTCTATTACCTATTTTTTTACCTGCAAATGAAACGACCGAATCAGAAGGAATAATTTGAAAAAGAAAGCATAAACCCCTTTCAATCCTATGCTTGCTCGTGATTAATAAAGACAAAAACTTTTACAAGGATAATCTTGTGCGAAAAGTTTTTATCAATATTCCTCGAAGGAAAGCATACTATTGAAAGGAATGTAATTCACGATAATCGCTTTTGACCAACGACGCGTTTTAAATTTAATTGAAGATACGGCATCCAAATCAAAGCCGTTTTGTTAAGAACGAGGGCAATTTGAACATCTATCTCGTCATTAAATTCGAAACAATGCCGGTACTCTTGATCAATTATCGTGGATTACCAGCGGCGTAACACATGCATGAACCGATTCAAGTGTATAATTCCTTCTAGCGAAATTGGGGTTGGATTACCCTATACGACCAAAAGGTCGTGCAAGACTTCCAATTAATTTCCTCTAAAGGAATTATAAACTTGACTTGGGAGTATTCGGATGATTAGAGAAAATGCCACTATCACATTCCCATGACCCGTCAAAAGAAATACAACCAAGCTCCATCTGAATGTATACACCAATAGATCCCTAATACAATCACTCTAAGGGGTGAGATAGAGAAAACTTCGATAAAAATAAACCCTATACAAGAGGATTAGTAATGGAAAATAAAACAAAGGAATGTGATCCTAACGTTCAAGGATGCCCCAAGCTCGATCTGTGACTCCCGGATCACTTGCCCCAACTCGTCATCTTCATTGGACGATATCTCAATAATGTCCATAGTAGGCTCCTTTGTTGCTCACTCGGTGTTCGCCATGGGATATCATCCTCCTCGTCTTCTATCAATGACGTTTGGGAAAAACACACATATCTATCCTTGAAATGGCATTTAATCTAATCACCAGAATGCAATGAATGAAATGCCTATATTTATATGAACTGTAATAGATTTGAGGGATAGAGAGTCTTACCAACCAAACTCGTCGACTTATGTGCGGTTTTAGGTGTACCAACCGCCCAAAGACATGCGCATGAGACAAGTGATGGTAAACTTCTAAAAATCAGAGGGTTTGGCACCTAAGGTTAAGGTTCCCACCTCGAGTTCTAGAAAGAGCCGATTCCATTGCACAGCTATCGTTGCATTGGGACTCGATCCATAGTTCGAAGCGAGCGGAATTGAAAAGTGGATTACCCCGTGTTTTTCCTCACGGAGATTCCATTTTCAATTCCTTATATTGTGTTCCTAAAGGCGGCGCCTGGGGTTTTAGGCGTGGTTGTGTGTGTCCATGTGTCGTGATCATCACAATGCAAGTCATGCACAACAGTTTATCAATCAGCACTTCAAATCATCCACACAACATGCATTCCTACGCCCAACCTGCATAAAACAAAGTTAATCACAGACTACCCCCTTGTTACTCCAATCTGCAAAAACATATAACACATATCATAAGCGGACTTACCTCACCTTCAAGAGCGCCTGCAAGGTTAGAAAAATCACTCAGCGTTTAAATTACGGCCTAAGTCCACTTGAGGTCTAGATTAATAAGTTCTAGAACAAAGTTCCCCAGTGGAGTCGCCAGCTGTCGCGACCCGTCCGAAAGGCGGACGCGGCTAATGGATTACCGATCGCGGGTCTCCGATCGGCGCGAGCCCTCCCAGGCCCATACCAAATCGCGGCGGGAGTATTTTTCAAAAGATTCGACGATAAGAGTCGATCGCTTTCGACCTTCAGTGTGGTCGTGGTGGCATGTGCAACTTGTGCATGCATTTGGAGTCGCCACCGGTCTTTCTTGGAGGGTAGACCGGAAACCTTACTGACCGATTGGGAGAGATCGATCAGTTCTGCGGAACCAGAGATTTTTGGGTTCGGGGACTTGGTTACGCTGGTGTCATTACCAACGCCCTTTCGGTACCTAACGAGAGTGATTTCCCTGACTAAAAGTTCATGCAGGCGCAAGTTTGGGTGAGGTAGGTTTGATTCAGGGTTTCATGCAGATTGGAAGACTATTCCTATCAACCACAATCAATTTAAATAAAAGCGCAATCAAATGCATAAATAAACCTCATCGATTCACATCAATCCAAATCAATGACTTCCTAATATAGCCATAAGGGCTTAGGGAAGGTGTGATTTCGGACCGGGATAAAATGGGAGGATCTGGAGGCGATTTAGCCCGAAGGGCAAAATCGTCAATTTTTGGAAGATTTGGACACCGAATTACCCAAAATATTCCATGGCCAGTTGATTGTGGCCATTTCCCATTTTTGAGAATTTTTTTGGAATTTTCTGAATTTTCTGAATTTTTTGAATTTTTATGATTTTTTATTTATTTTTTTTTATTGAATTTTTGAATTTTTTTATTTTTTAATTAAAGGGAGCCGGGTCCGGGTCGGTTTCCCGGACCTGGACCGGACCCAACGACCCGAACCGGTCTGGGAGGCAGAACCGGAACCGGGCCTAGTCCCCAAACCCAGCCCGTCCAGTACAAATAGGGCTAAAACAACATAAACATCTTCAGCCATTTTCGCCCAGGCCCACCCATTTCCTTTCATACTCCAACAAGCCCCAAATGGGCAAACCAACGTGAATTAACACAAAAGCCCAATATGGCATTGTTCAATCATCTTCTTCACGTGACACCCCTGTACTTCCGACACCAACGGTCCGAATGCTTCGCCGCCGTGCCGCTCGGAATTGCTCGTCGCACCGCCGCCGGGCCTCGCTCGGACGGAGCTTCTCACCACAGATTCGAGGTCAGCTTACCCAGCGCCGAAGAGACGTTACCATGACTTGCCCGACACGCCGCTACCTCACGTTCGGCCTCTCAGTCCACTACGTCGGAGCACCACTTCTGAGCCCCCCAACGATATTCAGGCCGGTGGAGGAGGGAGAGAGACAGGTTCGAGAACAGGAGGGCGAGGTGTCGGGGCCAACCCGACTCGAACACCGAGAAGATCTTCTCCGAGTAGTTGATGCAGAGAGTCGGGAAGGCGGCGATGAGGATGACGCCGCTGAGGAACTTCCAGGTGCCCACGAAGGAGCCGAAGAAGGGGCCAAAGGCGTGGTCGGCCCGGATGACGAAACCAACGTTGCCGGGGTATAGCGTCCAGTTGGGTCAATGCCATGTCCATCACAGACAACTTCCCAGAACATGGATCCGGTTCCCACATCCCCCTTTGAATGTGCAGGATTTAGAGAAAAAAAGAAAAAAAAGATGCCCGCATGGAAGGGACCATTCCAAGGAAGCATGCAAAGCATTTCCTTACCATTGATCAACATTCATCCATCAGGAGTCGGGACAACCACGCAACGAAAATAGACGAAGAAGTGGGCACGCATGGGCTGGCATTTCCACATAGGGGAAGCAACCCCATTCGAGATTCAGATTCGCACTCAACGCAGAGGAGTCTACGAGTCCAGTTTATCGAAAACGGCTCGCTCTATACCTATATACGCATGAACCAGATGGAACAAATCCCAGCACCGAGTCTGACAGAGACATAGCAGAATATAGGTTTGAGGCTTACCTCGACCTTCAAGCATCACGATCAACTCGGAACCATTGCCCGATTCACCCATAGTGGGCATCCGGGCGGTAGCGAGCTCGGCGGAGGCTACTGGTGCGCAGATCCAGAGCTAGGCTCGAACTCACGAAGTGCGGCCTTAGCGGATCGGCACGGCGGGATGGCAACGGTTCGCTCGCGACTCGGGCCGGGGCTGGTGGCAGTGGTTGGTGACGTGAGGCCGCCGTCGATGGGTCACGACGGCGGCCGAGCTTCCTCGCTGTCCAACTCTCTCTGGCCTCCTGCTCCTCTTTTTTTTTTTACGTCTCCCTCTGAAATCAACGTTCCACAAAAGAACATGCAGCAAATCAAAGCAGCCTCTGTGCTGATTTGCGATAAATATATATATATATATATATATATATATATATATAGGGAAGAGAAGTAACACTCAGCTTCGAATCATTATCATCCTCTTCTTCAAATCAGAGAATCGGCGATTTAGCTTCCGCGGCCCCCGAGCACCCTTGCAGGAGCATGGCCTTGTCTCTTCAACTCATAAGAGATACCCCCCATTTTTTTAATCTTCATGGGTGGTCTTCTTTTCCCATCACCAAGAAAAATTTCCAGCCCCCTTGTCCCTTTCCTCTTTTCTGTTGTTTTAGTGGCGTCTCCTTTTTCTTTCCCTGTTGGTTGCTATTTTTTATTCGACAATGTCCCCCAGTATCATTCGTCTTCTCCCAACCACTCAATAAATGTCGTGTGACTAGTTTAGCTACACATTCCTTACTTATGGTGATCAGTGCTTCATTTTCGACGGAAGGCAATCAAACTGAACATCAAGACCCTAAGATGCAAACTGCGTAGATTAAAAGATCGGATAGTAACTTATGGACGAATTCGATTTTATGCTTTATGAATGAATATATGCAATTGAACTTGAAATTTCTCTTTTTGTGAGGTCAAAATGAAAAGATGATTAAAATAAAAAAATAAAAAATAAAATAAAATAAAATAAAAATATAGACCATTCTTCTACATTTTGGCGACCTCAAATTCTATTCTTATAGATTTTCTTTGTATTTTTCGAAAATAAATAAAAAATAATAATAAATAATAAACTATGAAAGACTGATCAAAAATCACATGTCAACAACGGTCACCTGTAGTGTTTGAGGGATATGAAACGAATGCCTCCGTCATCCCAACCCATGTAATCGTTGCGAATAATCCCTATTTCCGTAGGTCCAGATTTTGCTATCTGATCCGCTCCACTTCTCTCCAGTGTGTGTAGGACGTGTTTGGACTAGGCTTTGCCTCTTTTCTTTTGAGAAAACGTCCTTTTAAAATTTTGAACTTTTGATTGGAAAAAATCTCTTTCATTTTCTCCAAAAATTTTACCCGTCAAGGGGATTTTATGATGCACCATGCATGTTCTTATTCATGTTCAGATAACCTCCTGTTTTAAGACATGAATGCCAATGAAGTTTGAATTCTATGTCTTTTCTAGACATTAGATTCTGAAAGCTTTTCTTTTTCTCTCTGTTTTTTTATTTAACATCTTCAATGGATTGGGGAAAGGGATACTTACCTGTCCCCCGCGGCTGGAGATCCTGAAAATGCGGAAGAAACATGTTATTGTACGTTCACGAATTTTTCAAAAAATTAGAATGATACAATTTACCCTTGGTCATGTATTCTAACGGGTAATACATGGGATGTGAAAACCTGTTCGTCTGTAAGGCGATTTCCCTGTCAAGGATAAATAACGAGTATCAATTCATATTCTCAAATTCAAGACAAATTGGAACGATACAACTTTACTCTTGGTTCTCATCCCGTTCTGATATTGCGTATTGATATGAACAACATCTATCAAATCCGCCTATCCATTCTTGGAGTGTTTGCAACATCAATGGTTCATCTGCCCCCAGTTAGGCAACGTCTGTTCTGTTATTTGAACAGATGGCTCCTTGAGTGATTTATCCACGTTTATCACCTGCGAAGGGAAAGAAAGGAGACATTACTTCGGTATGCGGTTGAAGATCGCTTAGGAACGATACATCGTTTTACCAAATGGGAGGCTTCGTGACCAAACGTATTTCGTGCTGAAAGGGGTAGATCCCACTATGCTCCTCAGGTGATAGTCATCGTTCATGGAACTTACTCTACGGATTAAGTAATTAACCCACGGCCCTTGGCTCGACGATGTTCAAAGGGGTAATACTGACACTCAGAGCGGTTAGCTTTAAGCGTTAATTAAGATGTTCCCGTGGGAACTTTACAACAAGACCCGTAACACATTCATTCGACGTATTCACCTCTCACTCTCCTGAGCCTTCTAATGATTTAGCACACGAGCTTCGAACCAGATGTCCGGTCGCTGGTACCGGTCACGACTGCGAAGATGCACTTGTTCCAAAATGCTTGACCCATAGGCTGAGTTGCTCATTCAGGATATCGTCTGACTGTTCGAGTCGTTCAAGTTGAGCATCCTTAATTGCGGGTGACGGACTTCTCCCATTTTCGGCATGAACAACCCGGTTCCTCGGTTTATGCGTGATCCACACGCCGAGTTGCTCACTGAGGGACTCATTTGAAATTTCAAGCCATTGACGCCCAAGTCGGGCATCTTCAACCGTTGGCGATGGGTTCCTCACACTACTTTCGGCATGAACAACCTCACTTCTCGAGTTGGTATTTTCATCGTTGTCCAGTAGGTTTGTATCCAATGCTGGATTCGCCGTAGGAATAACACTAACGATCGGTTGGTGCTCAAATTGGGGAGTCCATACCTGCTGAAATTGTTGTACATACTCTTGAGGAGTACCGGGGTAACTCAGGGGGGAATTCAGCCGATCGAACCAAGAATAGATGTTTTCAAGGAGATCGTCTGAACCATCGAGCGACTGACACTCAGGTTGAGTATTGTCGACTACTGGAGAAGGAATCTTTTCGCCATTTTCGTCATGGACCACCTGATTCTTCGAGCTGGAATCTCCGTAATTGTCTCGCAAGATTGTATGTGCATCTCCTGCCAATGTTAGATCCGCTGTAGGACTAGCATTAACGGCCAGTTGGTGCTCAGACTGGGGAGTCCCGATTTGCTGAAATTGCGGTACATACTCCTGAGGAGTACTAGGATAACCCAGGGGAGTACTCTGATTGATGCCTAAACAATCGACCGTGTAATTGCCAGTCCCATCAGTGTTAAGAGGTGATCAGATGCTTCCTGCTTCATGAGGATTGCGATCACAGCCATGCTCATCGTTTAAACTTGAACCGCCTCTATCTTGGTCTAGCGCCACTCGTCCATCTCTCAGTAGTCTTATGTAGCACCAAAGGTGGTTCCTGACTTTATTTCTATCCAGTTCCGGCATGTTCATGATCTTGAGTATGCGCGATGGGCGAGCCAAACTGATCCCTAACTGTTGAACTGCATCAACAAATTTGCTATGAAGCTCCGAGGTCCAATAAAACCTTGTTTTCTTGCTAGCTGAAGTAGTGTTGGCAACTCGGCGGCTACTCTTCGCGGAATCTGGTCGTGTTGAACCGCCTCTATCTTGGTCTAGCGACGCTCGTCCATCTCTCAGTAGTTTCTTGTAGCGCCAAAGGTGATTCTTGACCATATTTTTAGCCAGTCCCGGCACGTTCATGATTTCGAGTATGCGCGATGGGCGAGCAAAATTGATCCCTAACTGTTGAACTGCATCAACAAATTTGCTATGAAACTCCGGGGTCCAACGAAATCTTATTTTCTTGCTAGCCGAAGTAGTGTCAGCAATTTGGCGGTTACTCTTCTCGGAATCTGGTCGTGTTGGAGGTTGCTCTGGAGGGGATTTAGTGGTCTCAGATCGGCTGGTCACGATGGTGAGTTCATCATTGAGCGGACCTGACTTGTCATGACGCATGTTCCCTTCCACAATGGGCGTCGACTTTGACCTTATAGCACTAGTTTCCTCTTATAGATCCTCGGCGGTACCCGCCTGTTTCGAAAGATGTTGCGAAGGGCATTGCAACAAATGAGCATTATGAACCCCCAGATCTGGCTCTTCAGTGAATACTCCGTCCGCGGGAACAGGGTTACCGCACTCAAGACAAATAGCGATGCTTAGAGCTTTTTTGTACTGAATGTTTTTTATTCGAAGCTTTTCATTTTCCTCCCTCACAATCGCTAACTCGTGCCGATCGCGTTGCTGCTTCAGCCGGGTTCGTTTGTTTTCAAACCAGCACTTGACCTTCCGAGGCTCCCACCCTATCTCCTGGCCCATTTTGATTCTCTGTTCCATGTCCGGATAGGGGTATTCCCTGAAAAACAATTCGAGTTTATGGACTTGACCTGAAGTGTTGCGTTGGAGACATTCCTCTTTCTGACGCTGATCACCGTCGCGGGTATTGTTCTCGTTAACCAAGCCGCGGGTTTCATCATTAGAAGGATTGGTCTCCATGGCCCCCGTGTCAGGTTCGGTCCTGAGATCTTCAAATTCTTCCAGCAGCTCAAGCTCGGAGACCTCCAAGTCTGGCGCTTCTAGTAAATGACAGAACCCCTTGAACATTTTGATCGAAATATTACTGCTTGATTTTCCGTTAACTCAGCTTTCTTTGTTCCTCCTTGGATCCTCACCTTTCTCTGCAAATTTTGAAAGGTTAAAGGGGTCGGATCACCGTTCTTTGATCAAAGGTGATGGCTACCCGACGAGCGTTCTTCTCAATGCTTCGAGATTCCCACTTCGTCCTTTTGTGATGGCTACCTGACGAGTGCTCTTCTCAAGGCTTCGTAATTCCCACTTCGTCTTTTGTGATGGCTACCTGACGAGCGTTCTTCTCAAGGCTTCGTAATTCCCACTTTGTCCTTTTGCTCTTTTCTACGTGAACGGAGCCTGAAGATCTCTTGCGTTGATTTCGCTTTGTCGAGCACTACGCTTGTCCCCCTGGCCCAGTCTCTAGAGTAACAAGCCTGCCCACCTTTCGGCGCCATTATGTTTCGTAAAACCCGAGATCACAGGACGGTGGTGGATTCGTGACTCATCGGGGATGCATTAACGAAACCCGTTTGGCTCTACTGCACATAAACTATTATTACCACTTCTCCCTGCTTACTCGAGCGTTTATAAGGTGATAGATTGACGTCAAGAAGATTAACACTTTAGCCTTATCAAACTCAGCCTCTCAAACACTCTGCCAATATTCACTCTCTTCTCCAACATTCGATCGCGCATGGCTTCCTCCTCTGTACCTGCTGCTTTAACCGAAGCTTCAACCCAATGGGAAAGGTTTTATCGCCTCCTGGGCAGAAGTTACGGTTACATAAACAATCATCCTGAAGCCGAGGTTGAAATCCGTACTCTGATTCCAGCCCTGGATACTGTGTATCGAAGGTACGAAACTGCAAAGGGAGTTTGCGATCTTCCCAACTCTCTTCAACAATTTCCTGCAGACTTACGAAGTTGCTAGCCGGGAGGTCACTATGGCTGGTATCGTGCGAGCCCGCTATCAAGACCGAACTGAGTCCCTGATGTTGGCCATGCTGACGGCCGATAACCATAAAAGGGCTGTTGAATACGCCCACGCCCAGGTTTCCATGCTGGTCCGTGAGAGGGACAACTTGGTGGAGCGTCTGGCTCTTTTTGACACCGCCTTTGAGCAAGACCAGCACAACTTCGTGTTGAGGTTCCAGTGTGCCTGGTTGGAGGAAAGGCTTGAAGACCTGAGCATGGATATAGCTCGCGGGAGGGTGCTGGCTCAGGACTTAGAGTTTGAGTTCGGGTACTATGACACCAAGGTGAACGAACTTAAGGAGAAATGTCGTCTCCTTTTCTTCAAGCTTGTAGACCTCGATTCCCAGAGTGTGGGTTGTAAGCAAGGCATGGATAGCATGGAGAGTCAGTTAAGCTTTTTTGTGATGCTTGTCAGAACTCATTTTGGGTTTACTGCTCCCCCTCAGTGATCCACTTGTAAACTTTCCTGCTGAATGAAATAAATAAGAATTTGTTTATATATGCTCTTTCATTCCGCCTTGTTGACTAGCCGAGAAAGGTTTTTGCTTTCAGATCTACGCGACTCCTTTTTCGCATGTGTCAACAGCTTGACTACGCATTATTCTCACAGCCCGACGCTTTATATTTGATTGACTTGAATGCCTCGTGAGAAATAGATTTGTAGTTGCTCGAAACTTAAAGATTGCCCCTGATTTTGTGGTCATGGCGTTTGGGGCCGCTAGTAATCTTTCACTTTCGAGCTCGATCACATTCTGCTAGTAACTCATGCTATCAATTCTGCCTTCACGCGTCGGGGTTGATTTTATCCTGAACTTAATAACAAGGAATGACCGTATACACACGAGATGACGTTCGCGAAAAACATTATGCAAAATCAACTCTAGCTATTGAAGAAACAATCGCATGCACCGATGAGAACTTTACAATAGGAGATACATCCTTCTCGCGTACATCCCCTTCTTTCTTTGGGCATGTACAATGACCAACCAATCTGGCCTCGGCTTAGGTGTGCCATTACCGACTGCAGATCATGGTTGCCAATCTTTAATAGCTTCCAACTGATCGAACCAGGTATCAAGTCCTTCATCGAAGAAATCACCTGACCCCTCGAACGATTGATGTATAGGTTGAGCTGCATCGCCCGACGGATTCTTCGAACTGGAACCCACATCCTTATTTGGGATTATAAGAGGAGATTTGATCGGTTGACTACCACAAGCATCTCCCACTTGGGAATTAGGGAAATAAAAATGCTCCAAGCATTCTCCCATTAGGTCATCTGAAGCCACATGCTCCGATTGGGCAAACCCTTGAGCACTGAGCGTGGTGGGCTGATCTGCGACAGGATGAACACTGACTAGCTGCTGCTCGGACGGGGGAGTGCTTACTCGCTGCACTTGTGATGCGTGTTCTTGAGGAATATTGAAATGACTCGCGAGGATATCCTGATCAAATCCCCAATAGTCGTCCAGATTCGACCGGGCCTCCTTTGACATAGGGGTGCTGGGTTCGCAGCTGAGTCTATTGCTCGGATTCAGCTCTGTATAACGTTGTTCTAACGCCCTTCTGTAGCAACCAAGGTGATTCGCGACTAATTGCTTGGTAAGTCCCGGTACCTTCATGACCCTAAGTATGCTCGTCGGACCTATGAAGTCGAGTCCTATCTGTCGAACTGCGTCTAAGAACTTGAGATGAAGCTCCGGGGGCCAAATGAATTTCTTCTTCTCGTTGTCCGGAATAGCGTCAATAGCCTGCTGACTAATCTCTAACCCCTCTTGAATCGTATCGGATCTTACTAGAAGTTGTTGTGAAGGAGATTCATGGGCTTCGTTATTGTGACCCAAATCATAACGACACGTATCCTCTTCCTCCGAAGACACTGGTATAATTTCTGTAGGATCGATCTGCTCATGCGCGCCATTAGCAGGATCTGATTGTACCGGAGATGGCTCAAGGGAGCAGGGGGATAAATGAGTACCTTCCATCCTCGTAGAAGGCTCACCGGGGAACAATTTACTGAGGGTGGTAGGGCCACCGCAGTTAGGGCAGGTAATAGTACTGAGGATTTTCTCATACCACATGTTTTCCATTTGAAGGTTTTGGTTCTGCTCTTTTAGGGCCGTGATCTCCTTACGCCTATGTTGGACACCTAGTCTGAAACGTTTATTCTGAAACCAAAAATGGATTCTCATAGGATTCATTCCCAGCTTCCGGCCCAATTCAATCTTTTGTTCCTCGCTTGGCAAGGGCATTCATCGAAGAAAGCTTCAAGCTCCTGGATTTCTTTCCGAGCGTAGCGCTGGCGACTTTTTCTTTTCCGGGGTAGAGCGTCGTGGCCACTGCCGTCGTCACCACTGCGATCTTGATGTTCGTCACCGGCAATGTTGAGTTCCATGGCTTCGATGTCGAATTTGATTCTGGAGAATTTGAGGTCTTTCAACGAACTCGTCACTCGGGGTTCTCTGTTCTCTTTTGTATACTCGCTCTTTCGATTTGTTGCCTCCTTTTCCTCGAAAGCTAGGTCTTATTCAGCGTTCTGTTTTTGAAACGACGGAACTGTTTACCTCCTGCTCAGCTTTCCAACACGAAGGGGTAACCAAATCCTTCCGCGGCTTCTTCGATAGTAGCGCTCGCCTTTCACCTTTCCTCAATAGTCGTGTCTGTTCAGCACTGTCTCCCCTTTTTCAAGTGGCAGAGCTGTTCACTCGCCGCCCAGCTTTATGCGTGATGGAACAACATAATACTTTCGCGGTCTCTTCGATAGTTGCGCTCGTCTTTTACTTTTCTTCAATAGTCGTGTCTCTTCAGCACTGTCTTCCCTTTTTTAAGTGGAAGAGCTGTTCACTCGCCGCCCAGCTTTATGTGTGATGGAACAACCCAATCCTTTCGCGGCTTCTTCGATAGTTGCGCTCGCCTTTCACCTTTCCTCAATAGTCGTGTCTGTTCAGCACTGTCTTCCCTTTTTTAAGTGGAAGAGCTGTTCACTCGCCGCCCAGCTTTATGCGTGATGGAACAACCCAATCCTTTCGCGGCTTCTTCGATAGTTGCGCTCGCCTCCCTCCCAGCTTTAATAATGGCGAGACCGAATTTGCCAGGCCTGAAATCGCGGATCAGGACATGTCTGGTGATGCACGGGAGAAGCAGCCCCCGCTTTACATTAATTAACCCGGCTCCACGAGCATTATTGCTGCAACTTTTCTCCGCTCTCGAGACGCTATAAAATGCGGGGTTGGTGTTTGGGAGATTAACGCTCTCATATAATTTGCTTCCATCCTCTAATCGCTCCACTACACACATCTCCGTCGAAAATGGCTTCTTCCCAAGTTCACACTTTCTCAGCCGAAGCTTTGACTCGATGGAAAGAGTTCTATAACCTCTTGGGTCGAGGCTACGCTCACATAGCCGATCATCCCGAAACCGAGGATGAGATCCGAGTCATGTTCGGGGACCTGGACATCACCTCCCTCGAGGGTACCGCGTTGGGGAGGGAATACAGTATTTTTCCAACGCTCTTTACGAACTCCTTGGAGGTCTACCGCGCCGCTCATCGGGGAGTTACCGTGGCTCGTGTCTTGCGAGCCCGTTATGAGGATCAGTCCGACCGCCTAGCGTTGGCTGACTACCTGGCCGATAGTCACAAAAAGGCCGTTGAGTTTGCCAAAGAGCGGGTTTCGACATTGCTTCGTGAGAGGAGGAATCTGGTGGAGGACTTAGCTCTATCCCTGGCTACCTATGAGCGCGATAGTCGTAATGCCCTGCTAAGGAATCGAAGCGAGTGGCTGGAAGAAAGGCTCAACGGCATAAATGAGGATATAACTCGTGAGAATGGACTTGTTCGGGACTTGGAAGCAGTCGCCGAAGATCACGAGACTCAGGTTGCTGCAGTCAATGATGAACGCAAACGCCTTCACCTCAGGCTTGCGGACCATGATACGGGGAGTGGTGCGTATAAGCAAAGCATCCATAACCTGGAGGGCCAGCTGGGCTCCTTTGTGTCGTTGATTAGGGCTCACTTCTGCTTTACTTTTCCACCCCAATGAATTGTATGATCTGGTTTGGGCAAGAATGAATGAAAGCCCATGTGTTTGTTTTAGCTTTTATATGATCCATTTCTTCGAGCATCCGGACATCTTAGACTTGGATGAACCGATCCATAATAAGTCGAGTAGATGTGTTCTGATTTTCTAACTCGCTCATGATCAGATGAAAGAATAGCCCCAGACTTATCCAGGAAGAGATTTCTCTCTATTACCTATTTTTTACCTGCAAATGAAATGACAGAATCAGAAGGAATAATTTGAAAAAGAAAGCAAAAACCCCTTTCAATCTTATGCTTACCCATGATTAATAAGGACAAGAACTTTTACAAGGGTTTTAATCTTGCGCGAAAAGTTTTTATCAATATTCCTCGAAAGAAAGCATACTATTGAAAGGAATGTAATTCACAATAATTGCTTTTGATCAATTTCGAGAGGAACGAATTACTCAAAAGTGCGAGGCGTAATAACGTGTTTTAAATTTAATTAAAGATACGGCATCCAAATCAAGGCCGTTTTGTTAAGAACGAGAGTAATTTGGACATCTATCTCGTCATTAAATTCAAAACAACGCCGATATTCTCGGTCAATTATCGTGGATTACCAGCGGCGCACAATCATGCACGAACCAATTCAAGTGTATAATTCCTTCTAGCGAAATTGGGGTTGGATTACCCTATATGACCAAAAAGGTCGTGTAAGATTTCCAATTTTAATTTCCTCTAAAGGAATTATAAACTTGACTTGGGAGTATTCGGATGATTAGAGAAAATGCCACTATCACATTCCCATGACCCGTCAAAAGAAATACAACCAAGTTCCATCTGAATGTATACACCAATAGACCCCTAATACAATCGCTCTAAGGGGTGAGATAGAGAAAACCTCAGTAAAAATAAACCCTATACAAGAGGACTAGTAATGGAAAATGACATAAAGGAATGTGATCCTAACGTTTAAGGATGCCCCAGTTTTGATCTGTGCCTTCAGGATCACTTGCCCCAACTCGTCATCTTCATTGGACGATATCTCAATAATGTCCATAGTAGGCTCCTTTGTTGCTCACTCGGTGTTCGCCATGGGATATCATCCTCCTCGTCTTCTATCAAGGACGTTTGGGAAAAACACACACATCTATCCTTGAAATGGCATTTAATCTAATCACCAGAATGCAATGAATGAAATGCCTATATTTATATGAACTGTAATAGATTTGAGGGATAGAGAGTCTTACCAACCAAACTCGTCGACTTATGTGCGGTTTTAGGTGTACCAACCGCCCAAAGACATGCGCATGAGACAAGTGATGGTAAACTTCTAAAAATCAGAGGGTTTGGCACCTAAGGTTAAGGTTCCCACCTCGAGTTCTAGAAAGAGCCGATTCCATTGCACAGCTATCGTTGCATTGGGACTCGATCCATAGTTCGAAGCGAGCGGAATTGAAAAGTGGATTACCCCGCGTTTTTCCTCACGGAGATTCCATTTTCAATTCCTTCTATTGTGTTCCTAAAGGCGGCGCCCGGGGTTTTAGGCGCGATTGTGTGTGTTCATGTGTTGTGACTATCACAATGCAAGTCATGCACAACAGTTTATCAATCGACGCTTCAAATCATCCATACAACATACATTCCTACGCCAACCTGCATAAGACAATGTTAATCACGGACTACACCCCTTATCTCTCCAATCTGCAAAAACATATAACACCTACCATGAGCGGACTTACCTCACCTTCAAGAGCGCCTGCAAGGTTAGAAAAATCACTCAGCGTTTTAATTACGGCCTAAATCCACTTGAGGTCTAGAACGATAGGTTCTAGAACAAGGTCCCCAGTGGAGTCGCCAGCTGTCGCGACCCATCCGGAAGCGGACGCGGCTAATGGATTACCGATCGCGGGCCTTCCCCCGCACAAGGGTGCGGATCGCGGGCTTTGGATCGGCGCGGGCCCTCCCAGGCCCATACCAAATCGCGGCGGGAGTGTCTTTTGAGGGATTCGACGATAAGAGTCGATCACTTTCGACCTTCAGTGTGGTCGTGGTGGCATGTGCAAATTATGCATGCATTTGGAGTCGCCACCGGTCTTTCTTGGAGGGTAGACCGGAAACCTTACTGACCGATTGGGAGAGATCGATCAGTTCTGCGGAACCAGAGATTTTGGGTTCGGGGACTTGGTTACGCTGGTGTCATTACCAACGCCCTTTCGGTACTGTCGCGACCCATCCGGAAGCGGACGCGGCTAATGGATTACCGATCGCGGGCCTTCCCCCGCACAAGGGTGCGGATCGCGGGCTTTGGATCGGCGCGGGCCCTCCCAGGCCCATACCAAATCGCGGCGGGAGTATTTTTCAAAGGGATTCGACGATAACAGTCGATCGCTTTCGACCTTAGTGTGGTCGTGGTGGCATGTGCAACTTGTGCATGCATTTGGAGTCGCCACCGGTCTTTCTTGGAGGGTAGACCGGAAACCTTATTGACCGATTGGGAGAGATCGATCAATTCTGCGGAACCAGAGATTTTGGGTTCGGGGACTTGGTTACGTTGATGTCATTACCAACGCCCTTTCGGTACCTAACGCGAGTGATTTTCCCTAACTAGGATTTCATGCAGGCGCAATTTTGGGTGAGGTAAGTCTGACTTTGCACATTAACCAGTTTAACATGCTCACGTAATCATAATAAATAAATAGATGCCAATCACATAAACATCTATCCTACGTGGTGATCATGGAATTATGATTTAATGGGTCTCGAGCCAATGAGACCACATTTAATCATTTTAATATTTTAATAACGGAGAGCCGCTCTTCGCTTCTTCTTGGTTTCTTGAACTCTTCAAGAATTGGGCCCCAAAGAGCTCGCCGACTTAAAAGGCTCCTCCACGTAATCCTCGTAGCATTTACATCAACAATTGACTATGCTAAAAATAAAGATTACATTAAAAATAAAAGGAGTACGCAGTCTCCATTTAATAATTACAACCCCAAATATATAAATAATCATCATACATTCATATATACATCAATCACATTGATTAGGGATTTTTCCATGATCACCACCCTTTCACGTAAGTAATAAATTCACAATTTAAAACTTAGGAAGGCACAATAAAAATTCTACGTTGAATCATATTCAGAATTTTTACGTAAAATAAGATAGCCATAAATTTTCGATTCAAAATTGATTTAGTCTCAATTTTTGCTACGTTGATTAATTTATCATATAAAATAATCAATCTCCATTAGCCATGTAAGACGAACAATTCGTTAATACATATTGGCCATAGTATTGCAAAAATTGCAAAAAATCAATTAAATGCACGAAAACACCTAAGGATTGGCTCTGATACCACTGTTGGGATCCACGTAACACGTAGCGGAAATAAATAACAACCCATACATGTATCTCCAGAGGCGTACTTCGTGCATTTCAATCGAAAAAAATCACAAAGTCTCAAAGGGAGTAAATAGATTACCTCTCGTAGCGTGCTTGAACGGAGGTGTCGGTTCGATGTTCTTCGATCTCAGCCTCCACAAGTGTTAGGCATCTAATTCGGACGCACCACCAATTGACGAACGTGGAGACGACTAATAACTCCACAACAATTGTGCTAGCAATATGCGGAATCAATATTCCGAACTTAGTATATTTTGCTCTCTCAAGATTATGAGAATATAGAGAGTGTTTGTGTTCTTCTCTCTAAGCTCTCAAAAATTTGCACACTCTACAAAATGTCTCCCCCTCAACCTCAAAACTCTTGCCATCCTTTTATAGCCAAAAATACCTTCCAATAAATTGTATTTAAAAATAGCACTAACAATTATAAATTCTATCTAAAAATAGCACTCACAAATAAATGACATTTAAAAATAGCACTAACAATAGCACTCACAATTTATAATACTAAAATGCTATTTAAAAATAGCACTAACAATAGCACTCACAATTTATAATACAAAAGTGCTATTTAAAAATAGCACTAACAATTATAAATTCTATCTAATAATAGCACTCACAATTTATGATAAATAAATGCCATTTAAAAATAGCACTAACAATAGCACTCACAATTTATGATAAATAAATGTCATTTAAAAATAGCACTAACAATAGCACTCACAATTTATAATACAAAAATGCTATTTAAAAATAGCACTAGCAATAGCACTCACAATACAAAAATGCTAAAAAAAAGGCACTAACAAAGGTGTTAAAAATAATAACCATTATTATTATTACAAGAGTTAAAGAGGTTACCAAACAGTACAAATATGCATAACGTATAAATACGTAGAGCATACGTATACATCCGTGAAACCGGGGACTAATTGAAAGAAAAATGTGCAATTAAGCCCTTTTGGTAAAAATTGATTAAATTGGAGGGCAAATTGACCTAATTGCACTTTAAGACTTTAGAATCCAATGTCATAGCTTATAAAAAGTGAGAATTGAAAACTAAAAGACTCGAAAAGGATTTTTTTTTTTTTTAGGCTCGGTTCGGGTTTATGTTTGTGAAGGAACATAGTGACCCGAGCCGAATTTTTGAGATTTAAAGTGACACACTTGAAGAGGAAATTAAAACAAAATTATCGAATATTTTTGGGTATTTTTCTGATTTTTTAGGTATTTTTATAATTAAATAAACTCGAAAAATATTAAAAATACCGAAAAATATTTTTTGTTCAAAATTGGTTCCTAAGGCTAAACCAAGGCTTCCAAAGTTGATTTTGTGATTTTATGACCTTTTTTGATATTTTTAATTAATTTTAAAGAATAAAAATCACAATAATAAATGGTAAAAAATCAGGTGTCAACAGGTACCTAACGCGAGAGATTTTCCTGGCTAAGAGTTCATGCAGGCACAATTTTGGGTGAGATAGGTATGAGTCAGGGTTTCATGCAGATTGGAAGACTATTCCTATCAATCACAGTCAATTTTAATGAAAGCGCAAGTCAAGTGCATAAATAAATCATGTCAATGCACATCAATTTCAATCATTGGCCTCCTATTATAGCCATAAGGGCTTAGGGAAGATGTGATTTAGGGCTAGTGGTAAAATGGGAAGATTCTGGGACAATTAGCCCGAATGGCAAAATTGTCATTTTTTGGAAGGTTTGGATACCGAATTACCCAAAATATTCCATGACCAGTTGTTTGTGGCCATTTCCCATTTTTGAGAATTTTTTTGGAATTTCTGGATTTTTTTTCAGCTTTTTGGAAGACGATTCGCCCGAAGGGCGAAATCGTCATTTTAAGAAGGGTCGGGGTTCAAAACACCCGGAATGAGACTTGGCCAGTAGTCTGTAGCCATTTCCTATTTTTTGGGATTTTCCTGGATTTTTTTAGAATTTTTTTTGGAAGACGGTTTGCCGAAAGGGCAAAACCGTCATTTCTGGAAAGATCGGGGGTTAAATGACCCGGAATAGGTCGTGGCCAGTTGAATGTGGCCATTTCCTATTTTCTGGAATTTTTTTAGAGTTTTTCTGAATTTTCCGAATTTTCTGAATTTTTCATGGTTTTTTATTTTTTATTGATTTTTTGATTATTTTATTATTTTTTATTATTTTCTGAATTTTTTTTAATATTAAAAAATATTTTCCAGGCCGGGTCAAACCCGGCCCGCGCCTCTCGGGCGCCCGGCCCGACCCTAGGGGTCAGAACCGGCCTAAAACGACACCGTTTTATATTTTTAAATATTTTCCCTATTTTTTAACAATTTTTTTGATTTTTTATCTATTTTATTTAATTATCCGAAAATTCCCCGGATCGAACGGTCCACATCGTGCCACGTGGCTCCGTCTCGTGCGCCCGATCTTCCACTAGATCGGGCGACTCACAGAGAGCCACGTGGCTCGATCTCGACCGTCGGATCAAAAATCAATTTCTTTTCCTTTTTTAGAAAAACCCACAAATCGGACGCTCTAGAACGTGCCACGTGGCCTCCTCTGATGCGTCCGATCTTGTACAAGATCGGACGTCCCTCAGTAACCCACGTGGCACATCCTCGTCCGCCGGATCGATTATTCGAAAATCATTTATTTAATTTTCCAAAAATTCCAGGATCGCGACACGTGTCGCGATCGTGACCGTCCGTTTGTTTTATTTGAAAATACATGGATCGGACCCCACCCGGCTGACGTGGCTGCCTACGTGGCACGCACGTCAGCGGTTTGACCGTTGACCGCCGGCGAAGTCGCCGAAGAAGACGATGAACAGTAAAAATTTCGGCGACTTCGCCGGAATTCTTGCCGGAAAAAGCATACCGAACCCAAAACCTCATATTTTTCAGCGGTTCTTGCACCATTCAACTCATCATAACTTCAGCGACAATATAAGACCAAAACATGGCAAGAAACACGTCGGGAACCGCCCCAAAAATCCGGCGACCGAACCGGCTCCGGCGAACCGATTTGCAGAAATTTTTTTGTCGCTCAAACTCGTTTTCTTTCATTCACATAGCATCCAAGGGAGGTTTGAGGACTTACCTGGGGTCCCTTGATGGTCGGCGGCCGCCGGAAATCCCTCGTCAAGCTCCCGTCCGAACCATGGTCGGCGAAGCTCCGGCCCTCGGTTTTTTGCCGTTCAAATGCGAAACAAAGGCATAAATGAGCTTAGAAGCAATGCTAGTACATATTCAGAGCTAGATATGCGCAAATGGGGGTCGGGAAAGGCACGGCCGAGACAAAACCAAGTCGAGACATCCATCGGCATTTTATCTAACACATGGCGTGCGTATGAGAAACGGTGATCGGAGGAGAATACCGACCTGTTCGAGGGTCACCGGCGACGGGGGCTGCTTCGACAACGATCCCACAATGTCCTTGGAGCTCCCTCAAGGTCTCTCTCTCTCCCGGTTTAGCTCGCCAACCCCTTTCTCTCGGCTCCCCCTGTTTTTTAAAAACCCGAGCACCTCTCTCCTTCCCGGTGGCCGACCGGCGCGTTCTTCGTGCCCACGCCTCTGCCAAAGGCGAATACCGAGTCTGGTCGTGTCCCCCACGTTCGTTTGTCTCATTTTCTTCAGAAAAAAAGCGCCCCCCCACGCTGCCCTTTCTTCCCCTGTTCTTCCCACGGTCTGCTGCACATTCTGTGCATTTGCAGACCCGGGTCGGACCGGGTCGGGTCGGGCCGGACCAGACCGACCCGGTTCGCCCAAATCGCCAAATTGACCCCCCAAATGACCTCTTTTCATGAAATTGATGGCAAAATCGGATTCCTTGACATGTTTTCCATCAAATATGGGTATTTTCGTGAATCAATTTATTGAAATTCTGTGAAAACCCCAAATTGTCCCTAGGATCCGAAATTTAATTTCGCCAAATCGAAGGCCTAAACGATCGAATTAGACAAAATTGAGCCCACCAATGGATTCAGCATGATGAAAACTGTTGGGTAGAGGTGTTTAATTTTAATGGGTGTGCCCGTGTGAAATTTAATTTCAAAAATTGTGAAACCGGGGACTAAATTGAAAGATTTTTATGCAATTAAGCCCTTTTGGTTAAAATTGATCAAATTGGAGGGCAAATTGACCCAATTGCATTTCAATACTTTGGAGTCCAATGTCATAGCTTATAAAAACCGAGAATTGAAAATTAAAAGACTCGAAAAGGATTTTTTAGGCCCGGTTCGGGATTAGGTTTGTGAAGGAACCCAATGAACCAAGCCGAATTTCCCTAATAAAAAGTGAAAATATTAAAGAGAGAATTAAAATAAAATTTCTGAATATTTTTTGTAATTTTCTGACCACGGATGGTATTTTTCTGATTTTTTGGGTATTTTTATAATTAAATAAATTCCAAAAAATATTAAAAAATTCAAAAAATATTTTTTGTTCAAAATTGGTTCCTAAGGCTAGGCTAAGGCTCCCAAAGTTGATTTTGCAATTTTTTGACCTTTTTTGCTATTTTTAATTAATTTTAGAAATAAAAAACTATAATAACGGATGGTCAAAAATCAGGTGTCAACAGCTGCCCCTCTTTGAGAGTGAGCTCGTCAGAGGTTGCTTTCAAAGACAAAATGACACCTGGATCTTAACCGACTCGACTGGGGAAAAGAAATGCCATGACATCGGACCCTTAAGTCTTTTGATGAATGCTCAAATTAATCACCGGTTTACTCTTGCAATTCGAACATGGGCCGGAGTGAGAGAGGCTTACCTGAAGCTCACCTGTCAGATGCTGCCGGTTGCGACGACTTTCAAGAAGATACCTAGGACTCGTTCAGAATATCCTAGGGAGATTAAGCTCTGACCTGTATGGTAGGTCATACCATTAGTTGACCCTTATGGCGGTTTCTACCATCAACTTGACCCTTATGGCGGTTTCTACCATTGGTTGACCCTTATGGCGGTTTCTACCATCGGTTGACCCTTATGGCGGTTTCTACCATATTTGACCCTTCAGGCGGTATCTACCTTCAGTTTGATTTTGACCCTTATGGCGGTATCTACCTTCAGTTGACCCTTATGGCGGTTTCTACCATTCAATTGACCCTTATGGCGGTTTCTACCATCAAGTTGACCCTTATGGCGGTTTCTACCATGGAGTTGACCCTTCAGGCGGTTTCTACCTTTGAATTTAGTTTTGACCCTTATGGCGGTATCTACCTTTGAGTTGACCCTTATGGCGGTTTCTACCATTCAGTTGACCCTTATGGCGGTTTCTACCATCAAGTTGACCCTTATGGGGGTTTCTACCATCAAGTTGACCCTTCAGGCGGTTTCTACCTTTGAATTTAGTTTTGACCCTTATGGCGGTATCTACCTTTGAGTTGACCCTTATGGCGGTTTCTACCATTCAGTTGACCCTTATGGCGGTTTCTACCATCAAGTTGACCCTTATGGCGGTTTCTACCATTCAGTTGACCCTTATGGCGGTTTCTACCATCAAGTGAGACTCCAGACTGATAGGAATCTAAGGATGACGCGCCCGTTCTGTAGGGTTTGTTGGAGACTCGATCGTTCTGTAGATCGGTCTTGGAAAAGGTTTGCCTACTAAAAGGCTACGCCTATGAAATGACATATCCCGTCTTGTTGGGACTAGTCGAAGACTCGATCGTTCTGTAGATCGGTCTTGGAAAAGGTTTGCCTACTAAAAGGCTCCGCCTCGGAATGACATATCCCTTCTTGTCGGAACTAGTCGAAGACTCGATCGTCCTGTAGATCGGTCTTGGAAAAGGTTTGCCTACTAAAAGGCTCCGCCTCGGAATGACATATCCCTTCTTGTCGGGACTAGTCGAAGACTCGATCGTTCTGCAGATCGGTCTTGGAAAAGGTTTGCTTACTAAAAAGGCTTCGCCTAAAGATTGACATCATTAAGGTCTCTTTTGGAAGGTTTACCTAACTCTAGGTTCACCTGAAGGCTATCCTGGGATTTAGGGGTTACCTGAAATCTCGCAGAAGGCCGAGTTGTCCTTTCGACATGCGAGGTACCTTTCTGGAATATGGGGACTCCAATTATCCTGCCGAAAGCTGAAACCTGCAAACTTTTCATTAAAAAGGTATCAGTTTGGGACCTGGGTTCTCCAGGGATCCTGCAAAACATGACCCTATCAGCTTTTCTTGACAGAGCAAGGCATCCTTCCGGGATCATGGGTTCTCCACGTCCGATGGGACTGTCTGAATTTTGAAAAATGGGTCTCATGATGAGGGTTCTCCACGTCCGATGAGACTGCCTGATTTTTTGAAAAAGGGTCCCGAGACGAGGGTTCTCCACGTCTACTGGGATTGCTTGATTTTTTGAAAAGGGGTCCTAGGACGAGGGTTCTCCACGTCTACTGGGATTGCTTGATTTTTTTTTTGAAAAAGGGTCCTTGGACGAGGGTTCTCCATGTCATGCTAGGACTGTTTCATATTTTTGAAGGGGGTCCTAGGACGAGGGTTCTCCACGTCATGCTAGGACTGTCTGAATTTTGAAAAAGGGGTCCTAGGACGAGGGTTCTTCACGTCAAGCTAGGATTGCCTGATTTTTTGAAAAGAGGTCCTAGGACGAGGGTTCTCCACGTCATGCTAGGACTGTTTGATTTTTTGAAAAAGGGGTCCTAGGACGAGGGTTCTCCACGTCATGCTAGGACTGTCTGAATTTTGAAAAAGGGGTCCTAGGACGAGGGTTCTCCACGTCATGCTAGGACTGCCTGATTTTTTGAAAAGAGGTCCTAAGACGGGGGTTCTCCACGTCATGCTAGGACTGTTTGATTTTTTGAAAAAAGGTTCTATCCTCATCCCTTCTTTTGAAAGATTCCGAAATTTGTCGGGAATTCAGTTTTGAGGCAGTGAAAGATTTTATCTTGACAAAACTTCACTTGGGTCTGTTGAGGCGACATTCTGGGAGCTGGGTTCTCCAGGTATCCTGCAGAAGTTCAAACCTGTGTGCTCCACTCCACGGACCAAATGTTTTTCCGGGATTTTGGGTTTCCAAGAATCCTGCAGAAGTTTGAAAGATTTTTCTTCACCAAGAAAACGTTAGTAATCTTTGGGAAGACCACGGCTGTCCATTTGACAAAAACTGTATGATTTGAGTTTTAATCATGAAATGTGCATTTTGATGCTGGAGGTTATCCAAAGCATTCTTGCAACATGCAAATGTGATCACAAATCCCCGGCACGGAAAATCTGGATCCAACAATTTTGAAGATTCCAAAAAGAGTTTGCTCAAAACATCAATTGGAATTATTTCTCGTTCAAGAGGTCTTCTCACCTGTTTTGAGATAGTGGTATTTTATAGGGGATGCACTCAATTCCCTACTAACCTGTGCCTAGGTTTCAGGCCCATTCGCAGCGCATACATTTTGATCGGTCGGGAGGTCTTCCACGGGACCGTAATGTTGGGCTTGGATATTGGTTTTCAAGGGAGACCCGTTTTGGAGTCGAGGCCATTGAATGAAAGTCTTCACCATCTGCTCCAGGTTTACAAGTCAAGAACCCTGCAAAATGAGAAAGAAATAGTCTTGCTCGTACCTCTTCGAGCTAAGCTATATGTTAACCCAAGTGTCTTAGTCAGAGAAGACTGTTTCAGGGTTATGATGTTGGTAGGATTGGGGACCGAAAAAGGCTTGTTTTTTGCCCAGAATTCACGAGGGGATTGACGTTGTTGATCATTGCAAACTTGTCACCTGTCTTTTCCATTTTGCATCTTCAATTTTGAGGTGCACGACCGATTTTGAGGTGCGCACCAGCTCTTTAGAGAGCGTTGTCGCGACCCGTCCAAAAATCAACGGACGCGGCTAATGGATTGCCGATCGCGGGCTTTGGATCGGCGCGGACCCTCCCAGGCCCATACCAAATCGCGGCGGGAGTGTCTTTTGAGGGTTCGACGATAAGAGTCGATCGCTTTCGACCTTAGTGTGGTCGTGGTGGCATGTGCAATTTGTGCATGCATTTGGAGTCGCCACCGGTCTTTCTTGGAGGGTAGACTGGAAACCTTACTGACCGATTGGGAGAGATCGATCAGTTCTGCGGAACCAGAGATTTTGGGTTCGGGGACTTGGTTATGTCGGTGTCATTACCAACGCCCTTTCGGTACCTAACGCGAGTGATTTTCCTGACTAAGAGTTCATGCAGGCGTAATTTTAGGTGAGATATGTATGAGTCAGGGTTTCATGCAGATTGGAAGACTGGTCCTATCAAATCACAGTCAATATAATGAAAGCGCAATCAAATGCATAAATAAATCATGTCAATGCACATTAATTTCAATCATTGGCCTCCTAGTATAGCCATAAGGGCTTAGAGAAGATGTGATTTAGGACTAGGGGTAAAATGGGAAGATTCGGGGACAATTAGCCCGAAGGGCAAAATTGTCATTTTTTGGAAGGTTTGGATACCAAATTACCCAAAATATTCCATGGCCAGTTGATTGTGGCCATTTCCCATTTTTGAGAATTTTTTGGAATTTCTTGATTTTTCTTCAATTTTTGGAAGACGATTCGTCCAAAGGGCGAAATCGTCATTTTAAGAAGGGTCGGGGTTCAAAACACCCGGAATGAGACTTGGCCAGTTGTTTGTGGCCATTTCCTATTTTTTGGGATTTTCCTGGATTTTTTAGAATTTTTTGGAAGACGGTTTGCCGGAAGGGCAAAACCGACATTTTTGAAAAGACCGGGGGTCGAAAGACCCGGAACAGGTCATGGCCAGTTGAATGTGGCCATTTCCTATTTTCTGGAATTTTTTAGAATTTTTCTGAATTTTCCGAATTTTTTTGAATTTTTTATGATTTTCTATTTTTTATTGATTTATTGATTATTTTATTACTGTTTTTGAATTTTTTTTTTAATATTTAAAAATATTTTCCGGGCCAGGTCAAACCCGGCCCGACCCTAGGGGTCGGCACCGGTCTAAAACGACACCGTTTTATTTTTTAAATATTTTTTCCTATTTTTTAAACAATTTTTGGATTTTTTTATCTATTTTATTTAATTATCCGAAAATTCCCCGGATCGGACGGTCCTCATTGTGCCACGTGGCCTGTTCTCGTGCGTCCGATCTCTCACTCGATCGGAAGACCCACAGAGAGCCACGTGGCTCAATTATAGCCGTCGGATCAAAAATTAATTTATTTTCCTTTTTTAGAAAACCACCGGATCGAACGCCCCACGTTGTGCCACGTGGCCACCTTCGGCGCGTCCGATCTAACCTTAGATCGGACGTTCCACAGCGTGCCACTTGGCACAATCTCGTCCGCCGGATTGATTTTAATTTATTTATTTTCCAAAATTCTAGGATCGCGACACGTGTCGCGATCGTGGCCGTTAATTTGTTTTATTTAAAAATAAGCGGACCGGACCCCACCCGGCTGACGTGGCTACCTACGTGGCACGCCACGTCGGCCGTTGACCGTTGACCGGCCGGAGGGTCGCCGGAGAAGACGATGAACAGTGAAAATTCCGGCGGGAATAGTAAAAATTCCGGCGATGTCGCCGGAAAATTGCGAAACGGGCCCGAAACTTGGTATTTTTCGCCCGTTCTTGCTGCATTCGACTCCTTAGACACTCAGCATCAACATACAACACAAATAATAACCATGAACACTCTAAAAACCGGCGAACCGGACCTCCCCGAACCCGACTCCGGCGAGCCGATTTTTCAAAATTTTTTTGCGTTTAAACTTGATTCCAACCGTTCACATAGCATCCAAGGGAGGTTTGAGGACTTACCTGGGGTCCCTCGATGGTCGGCGGCCGCCGGAAATCCCTCGTCGAGCTCCCGGTCCGGATCAAGGCCGGCGAAGCTTCGAGCCGTGTTTCGTCGCGGTTCAATGCAAAACAAAGGTCAACACAAGCTTAGAAGCAATGCTAGTACATATTCAAAGCTTGATACGCGCAAATGGGGGTCGGGAAAGGCACGGTCGAGACAAAACCGAGTCGAGACATCCATCGGCATTTTATCGAACACATGGCGTGCGTATGAGAAACGGTGATCGGAGGAGAATACCGACTTGTCCAAGGGACGCCGGTGATCAAAAATGCTTTGATGATGATCGGTGAGGGTTGCTGAAGGTCCGGGGAAGCTCCTCCAGTGCCGGTTTCGCCCGAAAAAATCCCACCTCTCTCTTTGCCGAGCTTCGCTTAAATCCGAGCTCCCTCGCCGGTTTTCGTGGCCGACCGGCGCGCCTCGGCACGCCCAACGCCTCTGCCCAATGCGAGCCTCGGCCTCTTGCCTGTCCCCCACGCGTGATGCTTTTTTTCTTCCCGAAAATCACACGCCCCCATGCTCTGTTTGCTGCACATTCTGTTCTGTGCATGCTGTCCACGACCCGGGTCGGACCGGGTCGGGTCGGACCCGACCGACCCGGTTCGGCCAAATCGCCCAAATCGTCAAATTGACCCCCCAAATGACCTCTTTTCATGAAATTGATGGCAAAATCGGATTCCTTGACATGTTTTCCATCAAATATGGGTATTTTCGTGAATCAATTTATTGAAATTCTGTGAAAACCCCAAATTGTCCCTAGGATCCGAAATTTAATTTCGCCAAATCGAAGGCCTAAACGATCGAATTAGCCAAAATTGAGCCCACCAATGGATTCAGAATGATGAAAACTGTTGGGTAGAGGTGTTCAATTTTAATGGGTGTGCCCGTGTGAAATTTAATTTCAAAAATTGTAAAACCAGGGACTAAATTGAAAGATTTTTATGCAATTAAGCCCTTTTGGCTAAAATTGATCAAATTGGAGGGCAAATTGACCCAATTGTATTTCAATACTTTGGAGTCCAATGTCATAGCTTATAAAAACCGAGAATTGAAAATTAAAAGACTCGAAAAGGATTTTTTAGGCCCGGTTCGGGATTAGGTTTGTGAAGGAACCCCATGAACCAAGCCACATTTCCCTAATAAAAAGTGAAAATATTAAATATAGAATTAAAATAAAATTTTTGAATATTTTTGTGTAATTTTCTGACCACGGATGGTATTTTTTCTATTTTTTGGGTATTTTTATAATTAAATAAATTCCAAAAATATTTAAAAATTCAAAAAATATTTTTTGTTCAAAATTGATTCCTAAGGCTAGGCTAAGGCTTCCAAAGTTGATTTTGCAATTTTTTGACCTTTTTTGCTATTTTTAATTATTTTTAGAAATAAAAACTAAAATAAAAGATGGTCAAAAATCAGGTGTCAACAAGCGTCTCTTGTTGCATTCAAAGACCGACTCTCTCTATCTCTTCGTTCTGTGCTTAGTAGCATTCGGGGAGCAACCTTTTGGATTTGTCTCCTTTAGAGGTTTTTCTCTCTTCCCCACGAGGCTTCATTGGGGGTCAATTTAACAATTTTCACGAGCATCGGCCTTGCTTTTATCAGGCACTTTGCTTTTTTCTTTTCTGACACTGGGGATTTTTATTATTATTTTTTTCTTCGAAACCCGATTCTTCTCATCCTCGATGGGATCATGTTAGACATATGTCTGACAGTCTAAACATGCTTTAAACATCTGCCTAGGAATTTTTCTTCGTAATTCCTAAGCCTTGAACTCCTCCATTTTGAAGTGGTGTTGCATCCGTCTTGGCATGTGCAATGATCACCAACGGGTTCATGAAATGAATTTATAGGCTCAACTTGGCTGTGCAAAGGATATGGTGTGTGGGATAGAGAAATAAATGCTTCTCGTCATCCTATGGCACTTAGATTACCATATAAACAACACACAAAGATTGATGTTAGTCCAAGTAAGAAAATTTCTAACCATTTTCTCCTGATGTTGATGGACTCACCTTCCTTTTGCCCCAATGTGGGATGGTTCTTGACAGGGTTGAGAATGCAAACCATCGTTCAAAGGGGTTGTCAATGGTCACCTGTAGTATTTGGGGATATGAGACGAATGCCTCCGTCGTCCCAACCCATGTAATCGCTGCGAATGATCCCTACTTCCGTAGGTCCAGATTTTACTATCTGGTCCGCTCCACTTTTCTCTCAAGTGTGTATAGGACGTGTTTGGATTAGGCTTTGCCTCTCGTCTTTCGAGGAAATATCCTTTTGAGAGTTTTGAAAAATTTTTGATTGGAAAAATCTCTTTCTTTTTCTCCAAAAATTTTACCCATCAAGGGGATTTTATGATGCACAATGCATATTCTAATCATGTTCAGACAACCTCCTGTTTCAAAACATGAATGCCAATGAAATTTGAATTCTATGTCTTTTCTAGACATTAGATTTTGAAAGCTTTTCTTTTCTTCTCTATTTTTTATTCAACATCTTCAATGGATTGGGGAGAAGGATACTTACCTGTCCCCCGCGGCTGGAGGTCCCTGAAAATGCGGAAGAAACATGTTATTGTACGTTCATGAATTTTTCAAAAAATTAGAACGATACATCTTACCCTTGGTCATGTGTTCCAACGGGTAATACATAGGAAGTGAAAACCTGTTTTGCCTTGATGGCGAGCCCTTGTGAGAGACGGGAATTAGGTGTCAGTTTGCGTTCCAAAATTCAAGGCAAATTGGAACGATACAGCCTTGTTCTTGCTTTGTGTTTCCATTTGAACACAAAAGCGCGGCTTGCAGAATTTGGCCCTCTATCTTGTGGCCTTGATCCCTCTGTTTGGTTGGCGATGAATCATTCTCCAGGATTTGCCCCAGAGGAGATCCATTTGTGTTTTTGGACGCATTCCAGCGCCACTCTTCAGAGTTCCTTTTATTCAAGGAAAAAGGAAATTGTTATCGGAATGCATGTCAAAGCATGAAGAGTGGAAGCGATACTTTTTACCCTCCACTCAGTCTTATAATCAAAGACCATTTCTTGGAGTCCTGACTTCTAAGGTCGATAATTCTATTTGCCTCCTTGTCGGCGAGTTCTTTTATTTTGCGGCCTTCTGGTGCCAACAATTTTCTGTCCTTCTTGACAGTGAATCCCTGTCAACAATAAACATCAAGTGTCAGTTCGTGTTTCGAAATTCAAGACAAATCGAAACGATACTGCTTTACTCTCGCTTAGCGCCTCCATTTGAACGCAAATGTAAGGCTTGTTGAAGTCGGCCATCTAGCTCGTGGCCATGATCTACCCGTCGGGTTGGCAACGAATCCTTCTCTAGGATTAGAACCGGATGAGGTCAATTTGTGCTTTTGGACGTATTCTAACGCCATTTTGCGGGGTTCCATTTCCTGGCAGCTTCCCCCCTACAACGGATATTTCTTTTCGCTTCCACGTTGGGCGAGATCCTTTCTTTTGTGGCTTTTTGGCGCCACCAATTTTCTGCCAAATGAGAACAAACTCATGTTAAGCATGGGATCTTTGGGAGATCAATTTGGAACGATACAAAGTTACCGTTCACCCAGGTTTGTATCCTGGGGTTTACTTCCGATGAGGACGACTCTGTCATTGCGTCCATGGATTTTGCCAGAGAAGAAATGTCCTTCCTTTGTCCGGCGCACAAATGATTCACTTGCCCCGGTTAGACGTGGTTCATCATGGCTAGGTGATGCCTGCCCCAGCTAAATTCATTCCTGCGTTTTGCTATAATCTCCATCCTCTTTGGGGATGTCTTCCCTCTTGGGATTCCTGATGACGCCTTACTGACGTATTCCTTTCCTTCGTCGATTATTGACGCTTCTCATTTGATGTGGATGATGGATGCTGCTTCATCTCGTCTGTATTTGTGGGTGTTGTTCACGAGACGATCCTCAATCACGTCGACAACTGCTTTGCCCCAGTTGGGCGGTGTTCATCTTGGCAGCGTGCCTTGGCATGCTCCTGGATGATTTTCAATCCGATTTGAAGACATTCATGCACCTGCATATGAAGAGACAGGGGTGGGGATTTATCTGGCTTCATTTGAAATTTCAGGAAGGAGGTACTCCCTTCGAGACTTCGTCCTTCCAACATTCGAAGGAGCAGTGTTTTCCAAGTATTTTGCCCCAGTGAGGCTTGTCTTGGTGTTTGTCATCTCTGGGTTTGATAACCCTGGTCTGATGCGCTTTCATGGGGGATCATGAGAGTTTGCCCCCCGGCTTGGCTTCTCGAAGAAAATCGGGGGAACTTGATCCCATGGATTTTGCCGCTTCTAGTCATCTATCTCGATTGCCGGAATCCTCGATCATTTTTATCTGTCTTTAGATAGCTTGACATTCTTGGGATTCGTCATGCGGCGGGCTGGTGATTCTCCCGATCATAGTTGCCCTTTGAGGTATTTGATGTTTCCCTGTTGAAGAGAAAAAACCTCATAAGTAAAGGGCATGTACAATTGACTATTGGAGTTGATACGATTTACCCTTGAAATTTATCCTGCGGGAACCGGCATTTCTCCCTTTGGGTTCTCTGTGTGCAGGATGTGTGCATGATATGCATGATGCATGTTATGTATGCATGCAACGAAAAATGAGTTCGTACTTTTCACTCTATTCAGAGAAAGCATTTTTTATCAGATGTGTCAATCCGCAAAATTTGAAATTTTCTTTTCAAGTGTTCTTTTCACAGAGATTTCTAAATGATAAGAAACTTCTTCAGGTTTTCTCAAAGGTTTTGTTCACAAATTGAGCCATTAGAATGCTCTTGAAAATATTTAGCCATAGTGCATGTCTGAGATGCCATGAAAAAGGGTACTCCCTGTTTGTCATTGGAAAGCACTGCATCCTGAGTCATCTGCTTTTGATCATCATCTGAGAGGAAAATGAAGGGAAGCATTATTCTCATATCAAGAAAATAATCATTTCGGAACGATACGTCCTTTTACCAAATGAATGGCCCCGCATTGCTCTCTTCCTCATCTAGAAGGGCTTGATGTGTTTTGTCTTTGATGGATTACTCTACTTCATCATGATTCATGGGTGGTAACTGCTTCAGGGATTTCCCCTATGTATCCCCATGGTGAATTCGGCACATCCGACCTTCGGTACCCTTTCTAGGTAGAGTGATTTGCCCCCAGCCACTAAGTGCTTCACCTGGGCTGGCTTTTAAATTTCTCTGACGTCTGGTATCTACTCTGTACTCTCTTTTGTGACACCAGATGATATGATCGTACGATCTTAGCATTTGATGTTCCGCCTTGTTTGACACTTTTCAGCTTCGCCGCTACGTTTCGATTTCTTCATGCATCTTTTGCCTTGTTATCATTTCATGACGTCCCTCGAGCGTTCTGCTATTTGGCATCCGCCAGCGTGGGTTTACTCGTGACCGAGTACTTCAACAGCCTGAAGTGATACTTCACAGGCGACGGTTTCTTTCATCGTGTCCTGCCACATTCACCCTACGTTTTAACAATCTTCTATTCCACCTATGCGATGAAATGAATGAATGAGTCGATTGCTGCATAAAGAGCTTTAATTGAAACGACTATGGATTTACTATCCCCGCTCTAGTCACTTCTAGCATCCAGGATGCTGGAAATTTTTCAGTGGGCTCGTTCGTTCTCGTCATCTCCTGCAAGAATGGGAAACCATATCAGCTCGTGAACCAGTCAGTCGGATTTGGAACGAATACAGCCTTTTCGACTTAGGGAGAGCCAATCCTAATTAGGTTGCTCCTTCTTTATGCTGTCTGCTTAGGTTTTATCAAAATTGATCCATCTTGTCTTTGCAATCACAATGGGTGACATCTGATAGAGGCACATTCCTTTTCATCTTGTAGGGAAGGGAAGTTCCCCTTCGTTGGTATTCGACCATCTTATTCTGTTTTTCACCTGAGAGGAAAATATATGAAATATTATGCCGATATCTGATCGAAAATCAATTAGGAACGACACGTCTTTACACTTGATCCGGCTGCCCCGGTCAGGTGGCGTCTGCCCTAGTTGAGTGGGATATGCCCCAGTCGACTGCTTTGATCCTTTCACAATTTTTTACGGTTCCCTTTTCAATTAGGGGATATCTGCCGTTCGGAGCTTCCTGTCTCTTTTCATCTTGGCGGGCTTTGCCCAGTATGTCGTCTTAGTGAGAAGTTGACTCCTTTGTCTGTCTTCAAATATCCATCCTAGTGGCTCGAGTTGTCGACTAGCTTCGATATTCTTGAAGGACCACTCCCCCTGTGTGGTGAGGATGAGTGTCTTCATCTTTGTCATCATTGCGAACACCTAAGCCAACTGACTCTCCAGGGTGGTCAAGCGCTTTTCTATGCCATCCTGGTCCATTTTAACTTGTGACTGATTCTTCACACAAGTCCTCGGATTTTGATTCTGGAAATTACCTGTTCGAATGACAGGAATATGTCAGAAAGGGAAGTAAAGCATAAATCCTTTCAATTTTATGCTTTCTTGTAATTAACGAAGATAAGGACTTTTACACAAGCCTTAACCTCATGTGAAAAATTCTTATCGATGTTTTTCAAGAGAAAACATAAAACTGAAAGGAGCGTAATCCATGGTTATTACTTTTGGTAAATCCCCAGAAAATCTGTGAAATTTCCAAGAAGATAAAAATGCAATTCCAATGTGTCCTAAATTCGATTAGAGATAGGACATCCAAATTGAAATGATTTCCCGAAGGTAATTTGGATATCATGTCTCCCTCTTGAATTCAGGAAACATGGACGGCTTTAGTTAATTACCAATGATTACCAATGATGCATGCTATAGACCGGTTCAATTCCATGTCCGGCGCACCATGAAATGAATGTTAGATTCTCGTACTTGGGTTAAACATGCCAAGTGTGAGTTCTAACGAAAATTTCATCTGGGTAAGACATGCAATTGAACCAAAAAATCCGAATGGTTGAGAGAAATTCCAGTGTCGCACTCCAACGTGAAGACACTTAGACAAGAATTAGAAATCAAGGTGCAGAAGATAGATGGGAGACCCACAGGCGGGTGCTCCTTACAGACTCGATGATCCTGATAAAAGAAAAGGGACGACTGGAACGTGACCCTTAAGAACCTAAAGAGATGCCCCAAGTTAGGTCTTCGAGGGACGATGCTTGATGTCTTTGGTCCGGCTATTTCGGGGCTTTGTTTTTATCAGATCCCCTTTTGATAATGTCCGGCATGTGTCTCGGATCTACTGTTATCGCATGTCCTTCAATTTCCAGTAAGGTTACTGGATCATTCCTTGGACAGCTCGAAAAGGGTAGACTCCGTTGAATGTCCGGGCAGTCTGATGGCGGATGACGCGTCGCTCGTACTTGAATACGTCCGGGATGCGGGACCGACTTGGAGAGATCATCTCTTCTATCCATACCCTAACATGGAATTGGACTCAACCATCGGACTTGATGAATGCAGCATGATGTGCAAAATGAAAGGCTGTAGATGAATTTAAATAGAAATGGCAAGACCTTACCATAAGTGGCGTTTAATGACTTTTTGGTTTTAGGTATACCAACCCTCCATATACATGCGCATGAGACAAGTGAGGCTCGACTCTAAAAATCAAAATGGCTTAGGTGAGGAACCTAGAGGCTTCCCTCTATCCGAGTCGATAAATTCGTCCATGAGCGCAATCCACAACAAATGGATAAAAGTCTCGACTTGGATAGTGAGTGGGATCGAATATGGTCGACCCCAGCGCAAACCACGCTAGAGCGTTGCATATCGATCCCTAATCTATGGCTACCTGAAAAGGTGATTTCGCGGCCTGGGTTTGGGCGCTTTGTGCAAAGTGTCGTGATCCTCAAAAATGCAGTGAATCATGCGCAACAATTTATATATCAATCAGCGCTTCAAATCATCCATATAACATACATTCCCTACGCCCATCCTGCATAAGACAATGTTAATCACAGACTACACCCCTTATCACTCCAATATGCAAAAACATATAACACCTATCGTGAGCGGACTTACCTCACCTTCAAGAGCGCCTGCAGGGTTAGAAAAATCACTCAACGTTTTAATTACGGCCTAAGTCCATTTGAGGTCCAGAACCAAGTGTTCTAGAACAATGTCCCCAGTGGAGTCGCCAGCTGTCGCGACCCGTCCGAAAATCAACGGACGCGGCTAATAGATTACCGATCGCGGGCTTTGGATCGGCGCGGGCCCTCCCAGGCCCATACCAAATCGCGGCGGGAGTGTTTTTTGAGGGATTCGACGATAAGAGTCGATCGCTTTCGACCTTCAGTGTGGTCGTGGTGGCATGTGCAAATTGTGCATGCATTTGGAGTCGCCACCGGTCTTTCTTGGAGGGTAGACCGGAAACCTTACTGACCGATTGGGAGAGATCGATCAGTTCTGCGGAACCAGAGATTTTGGGTTCGGGGACTTGGTTACGCTGGTGTCATTACCAACGCCCTTTCGGTACCTAACGCGAGAGATTTTCCTGGCTAAGAGTTCATGCAGGCGCAATTTTGGGTGAGATAGGTATGAGTCAGGGTTTCATGCAGATTGGAAGACTATTCCTATCAATCACAGTCAATTTTAATGAAAGCGCAAGTCAAGTGCATAAATAAATCATGTCAATGCACATCAATTTCAATCATTGGCCTCCTAGTATAGCCATAAGGGCTTAGGGAAGATGTGATTTAGGGCTAGGGGTAAAATGGGAAGATTCGGGGACAATTAGCCCGAAGGGCAAAATTGTCATTTTTTGGAAGGTTTGGATACCGAATTACCCAAAATATTCCATGGCCAGTTGTTTGTGGCCATTTCCCATTTTTGAGAATTTTTTTGGAATTTCTGGATTTTTTTTCAGCTTTTTGGAAGACGATTCGCCCGAAGGGCGAAATCATCATTTTAAGAAGGGCCGGGGTTCAAAACACCCGGAATGAGACTTGGCCAGTTGTCTGTAGCCATTTCCTATTTTTTGGGATTTTCCTGGATTTTTTTAGAATTTTTTTTGGAAGACGGTTTGCCGAAAGGGCAAAACCGTCATTTCTAGAAAGATCGGGGGTTAAATGACCCGGAATAGGTCGTGGCCAGTTGAATGTGGCCATTTCCTATTTTCTGGAATTTTTTTAGAGTTTTTCTGAATTTTCCGAATTTTCTGAATTTTTCATGGTTTTTTATTTTTTATTGATTTTTTGATTATTTTATTATTTTTTATTATTTTCTGAATTTTTTTTAATATTAAAAAATATTTTCCAGGCCGGGTCAAACCCGGCCCGCGCCTCTCGGGCGCCCGGCCCGACCCTAGGGGTCAGAACCGGCCTAAAACGACACCGTTTTATATTTTTAAATATTTTCCCTATTTTTTAACAATTTTTTTGATTTTTTTATCTATTATTTAATTATCCGAAAATTCCCCGGATCGAACGGTCCACATCGTGCCACGTGGCTCCGTCTCGTGCGCCCGATCTTCCACTAGATCGGGCGACTCACAGAGAGCCACGTGGCTCGATCACGACCGTCGGATCAAAAATCAATTTCTTTTCCTTTTTTAGAAAAACCCACAAATCGGACGCTCTAGAACGTGCCACGTGGCCTCCTCTGATGCGTCCGATCTTGTACAAGATCGGACGTCCCTCAGTAACCCACGTGGGCACATCCTCGTCCGCCGGATCGATTATTCGAAAATCATTTATTTAATTTTCCAAAAATTCCAGGATCGCGACACGTGTCGCGATCTTGACCGTCCGTTTGTTTTATTTGAAAATACATGGATCGGACCCCACCCGGCTGACGTGGCTGCCTACGTGGCACGCACGTCAGCGGTTTGACCGTTGACCGCCGGCGAAGTCGCCGGAGAAGACGATGAACAGTAAAAATTTCGGCGACTTCGCCGGAATTCTTGCCGGAAAAGGCATACCGAACCCAAAACCTCATATTTTTCAGCGGTTCTTGCACCATTCAACTCATCATAACTTCAGCGACAATATAAGACCAAAACATGGCAAGAAACACGTCGGGAACCGCCCCCAAAAATCCGGCGACCGAACCGGCTCCGGCGAACCGATTTGCAGAAATTTTTTTGTCGCTCAAACTCGTTTTCTTTCATTCACATAGCATCCAAGGGAGGTTTGAGGACTTACCTGGGGTCCCTTGATGGTCGGCGGCCGCCGGAAATCCCTCGTCAAGCTCCCGTCCGAACCATGGTCGGCGAAGCTCCGGCCCTCGGTTTTTTGCCGTTCAAATGCGAAACAAAGGCATAAATGAGCTTAGAAGCAATGCTAGTACATATTCAGAGCTAGATATGCGCAAATGGGGGTCGGGAAATGCACGGCCGAGACAAAACCAAGTCGAGACATCCATCGGCATTTTATCGAACACATGGCGTGCGTATGAGAAACGGTGATCGGAGGAGAATACCGACCTGTTCGAGGGTCACCGGCGACGGGGACTGCTTCGACAACGATCCCACAATGTCCTTGGAGCTCCCTCAAGGTCTCTCTCTCTCCCGGTTTCGCTCACCAACCCCTTTCTCTCGGCTCCCCCTGTTTTTTAAAAACCCGAGCACCTCTCTCCTTCCCGGTGGCCGACCGGCGCGTTCTTCGTGCCCACGCCTCTGCCAAAGGCGAATACCGAGTCTGGTCGTGTCCCCCACGTTCGTTTGTCTCATTTTCTTCAGAAAAATCGCGCCCCCCCCATGCTGCCCTTTCTTCCCCTGTTCTGCCCACGGTCTGCTGCACATTCTGTGCATTTGCAGACCCGGCGGACCGGGTCGGGTCGGGCCGGACCAGACCGACCCGGTTCGCCCAAATCGCCAAATTGACCCCCCAAATGACCTCTTTTCATGAAATTGATGGCCAAATCGATTCCTTGACATGTTTTCCATCAAATATGGGTATTTTCGTGAATCAATTTATTGAAATTCTGTGAAAACCCCAAATTGTCCCTAGGATCCGAAATTTAATTTCGCCAAATCGAAGGCCTAAACGATCGAATTAGCCAAAATTGAGCCCTCAATGGATTCAGAATGATGAAAACTGTTGGGTAGAGGTGTTTAATTTTAATGGGTGTGCCCGTGTGAAATTTAATTTCAAAATTGTGAAACCGAGGACTAAATTGAAAGATTTTTATGCAATTAAGCCCTTTTGGTTAAAATTGATCAAATATGAGGGCAAATTGACCCAATTGCATTTCAATACTTTAGAGTCCAATGTCATAGCTTATAAAAACCGAGAATTGAAAATTAAAAGACTCGAAAAGGATTTTTTAGGCCCGGTTCGGGATTAGGTTTGTGAAGGAACCCAATGAACCAAGCCGAATTTCCCTAATAAAAAGTGAAAATATTAAAGAGAGAATTAAAATAAAATTTCTGAATATTTTTTGTAATTTTCTGACCACGGATGGTATTTTTCTGATTTTTTGGGTATTTTTATAATTAAATAAATTCCAAAAAATATTAAAAAAATTCAAAAAATAGTTTTTGTTCAAAATTGGTTCCTAAGGCTAGGCTAAGGCTCCCAAAGTTGATTTTGCAATTTTTTGACCTTTTTTGCTATTTTTAATTAATTTTAGAAATAAAAAACTATAATAACGGATGGTCAAAAATCAGGTGTCAACATATATCTACTCAGTTTTCCTACTGAGTATGTATATCCGGTCTAGTGTAATTCATGATATACATGAGACTGCTGATCACTTGAGAGTATTCCAACTGTCTGATACTGTTTTCAGTATTCTTTCTTAAAGTTAGGCGTTGTAAAAATGGATTATTTGCATCTTTAATGCCAAATCCTTTAAATCTCTCAATTACCTTTTCAATGTAATGGGATTGCGTTAAACCTAAGCCATCTAAATTCCTTAGAATTTTGATGCCGAGTATAACATCCGCGGCACCTAAGTCTTTGATCTCAAAATTCTTCTTGAGAACATTCTTGGTGATTTTGATAACCCCAGCGTTATCTCCAAAAATAAGCAAGTCATCAACTTATAGATAAATAAGTATACATCCAATGGACGTAGATTTAGTGTACACGCATTTGTCACATTCATTGATTTTATACCCATTTTGGATCATCACATGATCAAACTTCTCATGCCATTGTTTAGGAGCTTGTTTAAGTCCATACAATGATTTGACAAGTCTACACAATTTGTGTTCTTGTCCTTTGACCTTAAATTCTTCAGGTTGTTCCATATAAATCTCCTCATTAAGATCACCATTCAAAAATGTAATTTTCACATCCATATGATGTACCTGCAAATTGTATAGCGAAGCTATAACAATCAACATCCTAACCAATGTTATTCTTGTTACTAGTGAATAAGTATCAAAGTAGTTCAGACCCTCTTTTTGTCTAAACCCTTTGGCAACAAGCCGCCCTTTGTACTTATTATCAATGGAACCATCAGCTTGACGCTTCTTCTTGAATATCCATTTACATCCAATTGGTTTATTTCCAGGTGAAAGATCAACAAATTCCCAAGTATGATTGCTTAGGATAGAATTAATTTCATTGCCAATAGCTTCTTTCCAGAAAGGAGCATCTGAAGATGATATCGCCTCTTTGAATGTTTGAGGCTCACCTTCAAACATATATATCAGAAAGTCAGATCCGAAAGATTTTGCAGTTCGTGACCTTTTGTTCCTTTGAAGTTCGGCATCCTCGGCCCCAACTTCATCAGTCTCAGATTCTGAATTTCTTAATCTTTTATTATAAGGTTCACCATGATTTCTTTTCGCGGGACATATATCCTCAAAGAATTCAGCATCCCTTGATTCTAAGATAGTATTGACATGGATTTCCGTATTTTCAGATTTGTGAATTAAAAATCTATATGCACTGCTATTTTGAGCCTAACAGATGAATATGCAATGCATCGTTTTAGGTCCCAATTGAGTTTGTTTAGGAGGAGGAATTGTCACCTTGGCTATGCACCCCCACACTTTCAAATAATTATAGGACGATAGCCTTCCATTCCATAACTCATATGAAGTCTTACCCGTTTTCTTGTGAGGTATTTGATTAAGAATATAGTTCGCAGTTAATATTGCCTCCCCCCCACAAGTTTTGAGGTAAACTAGAACTTAAGAGCATGGCGCTAGCCATCTCCTTTAGAGTTCTATTATTCCATTCCTCAGCCTTCTCGTACGACGAAAACAGTTGTCTATCCACACAAATGTGATTTGTGGCACATGTATCCAACCACCAATAGGTATTGTTTGACACCAGAGATTCCTTGGATACCACCACAGTAGTCAGGCCTTGATTACCTACTTGCTTTGTCAAATTCAGCTGCTTAGCTGCACCACAGCCCTTGCCTTTGCTCATGCACTTCTTGCAATCCTTAGCTTGATGGCTAGATTGATTACAAAGAAAACATGTTCCATGAAATCTCTGAGATTGTTCCTTCGGCTTAAAGCCTACACCGATAATTTTCTCCGGTTTCTTATTTGGTATAACCGAAAATGGTACCATCAATGAAGGCAAAGCCTATTGATGTATACCGAGACCATCAAACAGCCCGAAGGCTTGCAGCATGTGCTGCCACAACATTAGGCCTCGAGGTATAAACCTCTCCACTAGCAGCGATCAGATCGACCAAAGGAATGTCTCCAAATACGTTCTGGACATTATTGGGTAGTTGACTGTTATCAAGCATCTCGATTTTTCTGATAAACTCAAACAAATAGATAATAAACATTAATTGCCTTCAGATTGTTGGAAAATCTGAAGCGCACACGTTAACGTATCGGGGGAAATATGTAACAATGTTTGTTATAATAAAATAATAATAATAAAATGAAGATGACGATAATATTTCAATGAAAATAACAAAGCCAAATTACAATATTTACATTCAAAGATTACAAAGTAAATAAAATTGCTAGATAGTAAACTCGAAAAATATGAGAAGAGGTGAGGTACGGCTAACTAAATCTCCTTAAGGCGATTAATTCCTGCCAACGGTGCTAAACAGTTTCACGAACTATGCCTTCCAAGATATAATACCTCGAACATGTTTGTACCAACACTATACGAACAAGACTTTATCGAACACTTCTTGAAACCGGCACACTTGGAGGATGATTGTGAGAGAACTAGAGGAATGTTGAGTTATGAGTTGTAAGTTATGATTTTGAACTACGGAAACCCGTCTATCTATAGATCGAGAAAACGTCCGTTACGCAACATTAAACCTCGTCGGTTACGTCCGTTACGTAATATTAATGCACGTCGGTTATACTGATAATAATTGAGTTATTAAATTATTAATTACAATAGATAAATCACATACCCGCGATGATGCTGGAAGATGATTTGTGAGCATACGTCGAGTGAGCATTGAATCTAAGATTTACACGTTTCTTTTCGATGAGGAAATATCAAATATTCACGACTTTCGAGATGAGATTATTGCGACGAAAAGTCAGAACGAAGCAGCGACACGCGTCGGCGTTGTACAAGATCCGAAGCTTAACGCGCTTGCGAAAATTCATGATCACGGCAGGGACATGAAACGGAGAGGACGGGTTCCATCGTACCCTAAGCGATTTTGTGTCGTGAAAAAAATGTCGGAAGTGATCGAGATTAGTGATTTAGCTTTGGTTAGCGTACCAGCACTAGCCACATTAAATCCTTCCTTGTCCCATTTCTTTCGGAGTTGACAGGCACTAAATTCAGATTGAAATTCGCCTGCGCTTTTCACGGCGGATGGAGACTACTCACCAAATTTTTTTTTCCCCTGCCATGCATGCCAAGTTGCCAACGTGCTTCTCCCCGGGCAGTAAACTGTAATGGGCCCGGACTTAACATCCAAAAAAAAAAAGGGTTCAATTTTTATGTTCAACCTTAAAATATGAGAGGGAGTGTTAGATCATTTAAATATCAAGCCGAAACTGATGTAGATAATCAACTCTCATACAATTTACTTCCTGATGTTTATATGATTTTTTTTAATGTGTTAATCTCCCATATCTTTTGTCGACGTTTATATTGGCCATTTCTTATGGGTGACTCGAATTCATCTACTATTATATGAACTTATCAACTTTTACTTGTTTGACCTACCAACTTTCTCCCATTGGGATACCGACTAGTTTCGATTTACATCTCACATTTGAGTTGCTAGCAACATCTAGTTGATTTTTGCATTTTGAATTTGCCGACTTTTCTACTGAGTTACCATGAGCCGTTTTTTTTTTTGGTCGAATACCATGAGCCGTTTAGAAGGGACAATGTATATATTGCAATTTGAGGTTCTAAATTTTCTTTCTTTTCGAAAAATTACCCAAAAAAAAAATCCTAAACCTATTTTATGGAAGCCAATTCAGTCCTAAAATTTTTAATTTTTTCAATTGAGTCCTAAACCTTTTGACAATTTGTCAATGTATTCCGACTAATTTTGGCTGAAAATTGACGACATGAATCTTGGCCATCCTACGTGGCACGGCCAATTAATTTTATTTTGTTCTTTCTTTCTTTCTCTTTTTTTCTACTAAGTCCGGCGAGGGTAGAAAAATAATAAAAATAATAATAATTCAGATTTTTTTTTTGTCCAACTTCAGTGCTGACCACCTAGGATGTCTGGGGACCACGCCATCAATTTTCGGCCAAAATAATTGGTAAATCGTCAAAAGGTTTAGGACTGTGTTTGCAAAATTGAAAGATCTAGGAATGAATTGCCATACGAACAATAACTTCATGACTTTTTATCTTTTATTCCTGTTCCCCCCCAGCGCCCCCCCTCTTATTTGGCCAGGCCTGGTTTTTAAGTTGACTGACCATCTCATACCTCTTTAAATTTCATTAATCACAACAGACCCAGCCTGTTCTTCTCCTCAACTGTTTCATTAGATAATCGTTGGTTGTTACAAAAGGAGTAACATTTTGGGCACTTCGCTGACTGTGTCCTGTTCCATAGTCTTGTTCTAAGCATAGAGCAACTGTACCAGCGTCCGTCATTGCTTTGTGCTCATCGTTCATCCGATGCTCCAAAGATAGCCCTAACTAGTCTGTCCGATTCTTGTTGTCGTTTGAACGTGAAGAGAAGGAGTCAAAACCTATTGGGGTCTTGTTTTTACCAGACCACATAACCCTACATGTGCTTAGTGCTTTTTTAATGTGTCATATGCACATATACGTACTTGTTTTTTTTTGTCGATGAATTACATGTCACCAAAGACAATGCACAAATCAATCGATAGTATAAGGATAAAGACTCAGCGAATGGGTAATTAATGGCGTTTTACATATTAATTCGGTAGTACTCGGAGTTACAATAATCTTTTGCTTTGACTTATGGTAATATTTGACGGAACGAAGAATCTCGCATTTTCAAACTGCAAGTTACACTAACACGGAAACCGCTATGTCCGACCGAACATGCGCTTGTGGTCCACATGCTCGCCTGCGCTATGCTGATCGCTCACCTAAGTCAGGCGCTACTTGGACGGTGTTGCAGCAGGCTAGGCAACGAGTCACACAATTAACTTGTTATGTAAAGGTTATGTAAGGTCGGTGGTGTAACTTACACGTAAGGTATTCTCTAGTCTTTTCTAGAATCGGTCTTTTGAGGGTTAATTAGGTCGTTCGACAACTTCGTTCTTTCATTAATCTCCTCTCAAACCTCTTGTTTCCTGCCATCTTGTCTTGTTTACCACGTTATTCTTCGCACTGCCAGATTTTATGCTTCCATTGTTGGAATAACGGTCTTCCTCCTCGATTCCTTCGCCTTCGTTGTACAACGAACTCTCGAGCAAAGGATACATCTTTCTAGCTACGAATCTCCGTCTCTTTGCTTTGCGTCCATCGCTAAATTACATCCTTAGTTTAGACCACCCTTATAATAATTCTGTCCAATTTCGTTAGCACTTGAGCATGAACAATAAGACGACAAAACGATGGGATCTTGGTCTTCTAGATCGAACAAGGAAGTGTACAAGTAATTCGGACATGAACACAATATTCACGCAAATTGCAATGTTATTTAAATTATTTTTGATATTTTTTAAACTAATTTTTGATAATTTTTTAAAATAATTATATAAAAATTTAAATATTAAAAAATATTTTAAAAATATCTACGTCAGCGCCGGCCGTTCCACATAGGACAACCGACTTCCACGTCAGCATTTGACCAAAATTGACCGAATTTGTACAAATGCAAAAAAATCTTAGGACTGAATTGGCACTAATTCAAAAGCTTTAGGGTTCAATTGGTACCAATAAAAGGATTAGGACTGCATTGGCATAAAAAAAAGTTTAGGACTGAATTGGCACTAATGCTATGAGTTAATTTAGGACTTTTTTGACACTTTTCTCGCAGTAAAAGCTTGCATTGAAAGGTACTTGCCAGCAGAAGTTACATGGTGAAACCAACATATCAATCCTCAAAATCATCAAGTATGATAAGTTCATACTTAGATCACCAAATGGTTATGCCTAGCAATAATGCTTTTCTTCAATGAAGAACTGGTTCAACTAATTTAGTCCATCAGAAGGACTAAACATAGTGTGCTGCTTGCACTTGGAATAATTTTTATGATTGACCATACATTTAGAAATCTGCAAGGAAACGCCCTTGGAGATTCTTGCAAACAATAATTTTCTTGTTCCCACAGCCCCCAGTTGATGAAAAAGAAAACAACTGTCTGTTCGCACTTATATTCTATCGGATATTCTTTCCGACACTTAGTACATGTCGTGAGACCTAAGAAGTGAAACATTGTTTTTTCGTGTCGAACGATTTTTCGACTCCATCTCTAACGATAACAGACATGGTTATACAAGGCTACAACCATGCTTCAAATAACTAACGCGACAACGACGGGCGGTGGATTCAGTATTCCGTCGCATCGCTGACCGACAATATTGGTGGAATCATTAGCCGACAAGGCTTGTGTCAACCAGGACGTTTAGTTAATAATTTTAGTAGTCACGACAGTGACACCGAGTATGGTGTCAGTCACTCTCAAAAGTAGAAAAAATGTCCAAAAAAATCTTAAATTGTATATTTGTCAATGTAGTCATGAATCTTTTAATTATGTTAATTGAGCCATAAACTTTTTTATTTGTCAATTGAGTTCATCCATCCAATTTTGATCGAAAATCACTAATGAGGACTTCGATCGTCCTACGTGGCACAGTCGATACTGACATGGATAATTTTTAATGATGTCTTAATAATTTTTATTTATTTATATTTTATTGCTTTTCTTTATTTTATTTTTTTAAAACTGTTGCGGGCCATAGACGAGAGCATTGCGACCCTTGCCTTGATTTGGCAAGGGCCAGGACGCCCATGCCGGCCATCCCTCGCCCATGTTTGTCATGGGCAAGGGATGGCTGGCATGGGCGTCATGGTCCTTGCCCATACCAAATGAGGGTTGTGGCTCTCGCCTGTGGCTGGTGATAGTCAATCAACGATCTCGTCGGCCACAGTTGAGTAACGAAGGAAAAAAGAAAATAGATTGAAAAAATATTATTGAAATTTGTCCATGTCAGTGTCAACCATGCTAAGCAGGACCGTCAACATCCATATTAGCTATTTCTGGTCAAAATTGGATAAATGGACTCAATTGACAAATTGTGAAAAGATTTAAGACTCAATTGGTATAATTGTTGTTAGGATTGACGCATAATCACAACGAAGTAAAGCATAAAACGAGAAAGAGAAATTGGAACAATGTTTTATCATGGTTCATCTTTAAACAAAAGTTACGTCCCGCAGATGATTTTACTATGATTAACACATCGCATCTCTTGTTATATCACTCAATTATAAACGAAAAAGTGTATATATAACATTAGTTATTTATGAGCGGTCCCACGTTCCTTGGAAAGTATGAACTATACCTTAACAAATTAAAGATTTAGGATTAAATTAGTAAATCTCCAATAGGTATAGGATTTTCTGGATAATTTCTTTCTCCTTGGAAATTGTGGGGTGCTCTTCACAAATTGTCTCTTTTGGCGTGTTTAGTTTAGGTTAATTTAGAGATCTTCGTTGAACCCGGATTAAGACAACTTAGGCTGCATTTGGTAACACTTTATGGAAAGTGTTTTTGTTCCAAAAGTGTTCCCGAAATATTTTCGAAACAGAAACACGTATTGTAAAAAAATGTTCCAAAGCCAAAAAAAGAAACAAAAAAAAACTTGTTTTTGGATTTTGGAACACATTTTAGAAACAAGTTGAGGGCGAGCTTGTGCAAGCCACCATCGCTGACGCAGCTGCTACCCACCGACAACCAATGACTGCCCACCGCTTGTCGCCACCGCCGCCATTTGCTGCCGCCGTTCGCTCATCTCCGGTTGCCGCCTCCACCGCCGCCGCCAGTTGCAGCTGTCTGTCGCCGGTCGCCGTCGATCCTTCCTTTTGGAGATAAAAGTATTTTTTTTAACTTACCAAACGCGTTTCTGTTCCTACAAATCATAGACAGGAACAACAACTCAAAAAGTTATTTCTGTTCCAAATATGTTCCCAGGAATAAAAACGTTTTTAAACGCAGCCTTAGTTCCCTTGTTTGGCTTCTGGGAAAACGTGAAAGTTTCTCGTCAAAATCTGCGGCCTGAGAGGAGATGAAATTAAGCATTTAAGGTCTTCGGTAAGAGAGACTAGAGATGGGTATTTTCTAGGTTGCCCTACTTATGGAGAGGGACATTTCCTCGGTTGCACAATATTACTCCTACACATAGGAAAAACCATGTCTTTTCAACCTAATTATTTGTCGTAAATCCCCGCTCTCCCCGCTATCCTGAAAGGATACGGATCCCCTGCCTTTCCCTCGGTAGGAGGAAGATTCAATGGCCCCCATTACTATGATTCCCTACATTTAAGGCAAGAGATCCGGATCCATCCCGAAAAGGTGTATTTCCCATTTGGACAAGTAATGAATGACTACCAAAGTGCCGAGAGCGGTGGCCATGGACGCTTCAGCTCGAGGCCGCCTCACAGGATGGCCGCGAGCGATGTCGGTGGTGTAAACGGAGCTAGTGTTTTGCTTGTTTCCAAATTTCCCTATTATTTTATGGAGTTTTCGATTTGTTCTGATTTTTAAATATTCTTTCTCTACCGATTTAATGCCCACCAACTTTTCCGATCGCCAACTCCGCTCTCAAATGGCCCATCTCAGAAACAATTGGTCGGAAAAAAATTTAGAGATTATCCAAGAGACGGACGGGTGAAAATTTTTAAAAAGTACAGAGACGGTTTTGGACCAAAAGTTGTAGAAGAACATTTTTGGTCGGGATTGACTCGAATGTCGAGGGTATCGTACGTAATGCGACTTCGCCGATGAACATAAGAATATAAAGCCTTGTCAATTGAACACTTGAACGAGATTTGCAAGGAAAAAAAGATAGGCTTAAGGGCGGAGATGGTATAACTAAGCTATATTCATACATGCAATTAACGAACTTCAAGGATAGGACAAAGATCCATCACATTCCTTCCAATTCTTTTAATTTTTTTTTCAAAGCTAAAGGAAGCCTTCACCTTTTCTTTTTTTTTGGCGAAGGGAGCCTTCACTTGAATGAGTTAGTGTCTACACGCTAAGTTAGGAAATTACTTAACTAGAAGATTTGTGGCGAGCTAAGAAAATTACGTGGAGGGATAATTGAATCTTATATTTACGGGTTTCTTCTTGAGGGGCGAAATTTCAAAATTGTCTTATGACGTTCGAGATTAAACGAATGCGACAAAGTTAGAAAGAAGCGACGCACTTGATACATAAATCAAAATTTTTTCCAATTGCGAAAATTTAATGCTCGTGATGCATTTCACTCGAGACATGAAAGGAGATGCCGGGGTCCCATACTACCCGAAATTAATTTGGTTTCGTGAAAAATGTGGAAGAGATCAAGATTGGTCACTTTGGTCTGGTTAACGTACCAAGCCTGCCAAATCCTTTCACGTCCCATTTCTTCCGGAGTTGACAGGCACCAAAGCCCAATTGAAATTCAACTGCTGTTTTTCCCATTGCGGATCGGGACTACTCGCAATTGATAAATGGGGGAAAATACATTTTTGGAAATCTGGTAAAAATAGGAGGATCACTTATGACATTATCTATAAAGTTAATATCATGAAAAATCCTAAATTGATACGCCCATGACAAATTTACTCCAAACGATTTTTTTTATCAGGAAAAATTTCAAACTGTAATTTATTTTTGGGTTCATCGACCAAAGACCCCAACTAATTTGAGATAAAAGTGATGTTGATGTTATTGAAAAATCCTAAACTGGTATATCTGTGACAAATTGACCGTAAAGTAATTCTTTTGACCACGAAATACCCCAAACTGGTACACCTGTGATAAATTTGCCTTACACTAAATTGAGTTAATATGACGAAAAATCTCAAATTGATAAACTTGTGACAAACAAAGAGTAAAAATCCCAAACTGGTATACCCGTTATTTGCCATGTGTCACCAACTCAGCAATTTGATAGTTAAAATTAACGAAAACTAACATATGGTAAATTTGTCACAGGTGTACTAGTTTAGGGTAAATTTGTCACAAGTATATTAGTTTAGGATTTCTTATGGTAAAAAAAATTGAGGTAAATTTGTCGCAAGTGTACCAGTTTGAAATTTTCCATCATATTATCCCTTATCTATATCATTAGATGATAAAATATATGCACAATTTGTACGGAGCCTGTTAATCCCAACCACTCCTAGATGCAAAGAGAAAGAATTGCATTTGATTATACAAGATTTAAATCGGAAGTAGTGCTTTTTACCGTAGGATCCTAAAGTAGGAAAAGTTCGCAACCTCTGATTAGATGAATATGTGAAGGAAGGGTGTATTTTGGCTAGAATATAGATCTTTGATCATAATGATGCACTAGTTTTGGATTATTTGGTAAGTTCTTTTAGCTGAGGTGTTGGAAAAGTTAAGATTATTCGAGAAATTCTTATTCTTATAAATTACATGTTTATGAGAACAATGAGTATTGACAATTGCCACTGTGGATCGGAAGAGAGAAAAATTACTGATTATGACCACCAAATTTCGATTCTTAAGGCTTTACTTTATGTTTGTGTTTGAGTGATTTAGCAGAAGATCGTTTTTTTTTAATATCCAAAGGCATGAGCTCAAAGACAAAACGACCTGGAGGCTTATGAAACACCACGCAAGTCTTATAAATTAGTTGAATCTAGGGTTTACCTATGGAAGTGGCTAAGAACCAAGCAGTTTGCATGCAAGTGTTGAGATTTTAACAACGAGCCTCGTAACTTTTGTACGGTGCCCACTTGAGTGTCTTAATTTTTTTTTTCGCTCATTTGAGTGCTATAACTTTGAAAAATCGACCATTTGAGTGTCATCGGTTACGTGGATGGCAAAAAAACTGACGTGGATGCTGAAAAAACTGACGTGCCACCGGCGTTGATTTTTTAGAATATTTTAATGTACAAGTGGATTTTTTTCATAAATTTTTAATCTATTTTACAATTTTTCTTTTTATTTTGTTTCTTTCTTGGTTTTTGATCCCTTGGCCGGCGAGGGTCATAGGCGGAAAAAGAAACAAAAAGGAAAAAAAAAGAAAAATATCAAAATAAATAAGAAAGAAGAAAAAATTCCAGAAAATATTGAAATAATTTTCAAAAAATCCAAGTGTTGCTGAAAAATAAATAAAATAATAATAAAAAGTTCACATAGAAGATTTGCTGGCATTGGCACTCAAGTGAACATTTTAATGTACACGTGGATGCTGAAAAAACTGACGTGCCACCGGCGTTGATTTTTTAGAATATTTTAATGTACACGTGGATTTTTTTCATAAATTTTTAATATATTTTACAATTTTTCTTTTTATTTTGTTTCTTTCTTGGTTTTTGATCCCTTGGCCGGTGAAGGTCATAGGCGGAAAAAGAAACAAAAAGGAAAAAAATAAAAATATCAAAATAAATAAGAAAGAAGAAAAAATTCCAGAAAATATTGAAATAATTTTCAAAAAATCCAAGTGTTGCTGAAAAATAAATAAAATAATAATAAAAAGTTCACATAGAAGATTTGCTAGTATTGGCACTCAAGTGAACAATTTTCCTCCGATGTGGCACTCAAGTGAGCAAAAAAAAAAGTTTTAGTACTTAAGTGAGCGTTATACAAAAGTTATAACACTCGTAGTGTACTTACCCCGATTTTAACAAGTAACTTCCAGTTTCCAAGCTGAAAATCTCTTACATGTCCCAACCAATTGTCCCAATCCACCCGTCGATTAGTTTAGTTATAGCTAAGGGGCATCAAATGGTTATGAACTCATGATGCACAAGATAGTGACTCTGTTGAGATACACGCACAAGCTATTTTTAAAAAGTCTAATATTGGAGAATTGATATGGTGTAATTTAGCTGATATGGCATAGTTGTCTCATAAAATCATCGGCTTAAATTTTTTAATGACGGTGGATCCAAATGGATATATTGACGGATCGAATTTGAGCTCCCTCTTAGTGATCTCTCTATGTAAACATATTGAACTTTTACTACACTTTCGCAACAAATGGTATCATAGCAGATTAGTAAATTGATGAACCTCAGATCTATTTCTGTGTATTTCAAGGAAGGAAATTTCGTGATCAACACGGTTTTCGAATAGCCTTCATGGTTTAGTCTAGCGAAAGGGACCGAACCTGAAGATGAGTATTGTGGTGTAGCAATGTTGTTTCAATGGCAGCCTTATGGTTCGGTCTAAAGAAAGAGATTAGGGATGAATGTGGGCGTTGGAGATTTAGGTTGAGACATATTGATGCAAAATGATACATGAATTAAGGGAAGCAAATTTAACACTGAGTTCACAAGTGAGAAGGAAATTATGAAGATATATGCATGAGTTGTGTGAAAAAAAAAGTCTCACAATGGAGAATTTATGTGGATTGAAGGGCTTAAACTTTTAAGTGAAGGTGGATCTAATTTGATATGTTGACGCAGTAGGACTTGAGTTTTCTCTTGGTGATCTCCCATGATGAAGGTATTAGATTTCTACAGTGCCCATACCAACAAATGGTATCAACGGCAATTGTTGATTGGTGGCCACTCCCATTGTGTATTAGTGTTTGGTTAATAGTTTGAGAAAACAATCTCATCAATGAAATTTGTGTGTCCCATGATCAGTTTAGTTTTCGGGCATCCTTCATGGTCCGATCTGGAGGATGTGACAAAGTTTGAAGGTGGGCATTGAAGTGGAGATCCGACTTGAGACATCTTGATCCATAATGATATCTGAATTAAGAAAGAGCATATCTAATACTGAGAGATTATTGAGTTGCACGTGCGATGTGTTAAAAATATTTAATGTAAAAAAAATTGAAGTGATGTAAAACATGTGATATATCCAAATATTGGGTCATAGCACAATAATTTAAACTTTTTAAAGTAAATGTGGGTCCAGTTAGATATGTTGGGGGTTTGGACTTGAATTCTCTTTTGATGATCTCCCCATATGATGATAACGGCCTCCAGGAAAAGTGTAAAAAAAGTCATAAATCTATTACATTAGTGTTAATTCAGTCTTAATTTTTTTAATGCCCAATTCAGTCCTAAACCTTTTGCATTTTTTTTTTCAATTTAGTCCTAAACCTTCTATTGGTGCCAATTCAGTCATAAACCTTTTGCATTAGTGTCAATTTAGTCCTAAATATTTTGCATTTATGCCAATTGAGTCAATTTGATCAATTTGGTCCAAAAATCATTGGCACAAACATTAATTGTCTTATGTGACACGACTTGCAAAATTTAAAAAAAAAATCTTAAAATTTCTTAAAAATTATAGAATAATATTAAAAAATATCCAAGTCGGCGTTTGTTGTGCCACGCAGGACAATTGATGTCCACATCAGCTCCAAAATTAGTCGGATTAACTCAATTAGCATAAATACAAAATATTTAGGACTGAAAGATTTAGAACTGAATTAGCAATGATAAAAGGTTGAAGACTTAATTGGCACCAATGCAAAAGGTTTAGGACTGAATTGATATCAAAAAAAGGTTTATGACTAAATTGGCACTAGTGCAATAGGTTTATGACTTTTTTTTACACTTCTTCCTCGGAATTCTGTTGCGCGCTCCCAATAAACACTTATATAATTATTACGACAACAATTAAGCATTTCGTATACCGTCTATAGTTAGTTCTCAAAGTCATAATACAACATATAGTACCTATACAAGGGAATAGTCAAAGGATCACTTTATTTAGCACTACGACAAGAGTAGCTCTAGTTGTCATCCTAGACGTGAGTGTCTACCGGTACAAGGCATACTTAGTTAACCAAAGTCTCGTTTTAGAGATTTACACTGACCTCTCGTGCTTAGTCTCCACATCTTTGGCTTAGGGGAAAACGTTCCATTTTCTCGTCAATATTTCTGACATAAACTTCAATATAATTGTCTTGTTTAGGTCTTGCAACTTTTTGTTGCTATGCTATGAGAAATTAGCTATCGAATTGACAAGGACAGGAACCGAGAACCCCACAACTCGGATGTTAGCTTAAACCGAGAAGAACAAAAATTTCTGTAACGGACTTTGGCATTTGAATAAGCTAGTTGGAAACTAAGAATGGGTTCGCTACCAAGTCATCGAAGTCCATATTGTTAAGCGATTATATTTTATTCGAACTTATGTCGCGTTTGTGGTCGGGATTGACTCGAATGTCGAGGGTATCGTACGTAACGCGACTTCGCCGATGAACATAAGAATATAAAGCCTTGTCGATTGAACACTTGAACGAGGTTTGCAAGGAAAAAAAGATAGGCTTAAGGGCGGAGATGGTATAACTAAGCTATATTCATACATGCAATTAACGAACTTCAAGGATAGGACAAAGATCCATCACATTCCTTCCAATTCTTTTAAATTTTTTTTCAAAGCTAAAGGCAGCCTTCACCTCTTTTTTTTTTTTTTGGGCGAAGGGAGCCTTCACTTGAATGAGTAATTGAAGTCAGGAAATTACTTAACTAGAAGATTTGTGTCGAGCTAAGAAAATTACGTGGATGGGTAATTGAATCTAAGATTTATGGGTTTCTTCTTGAGGGGCAAAATTTCAAAATTGTCGTATGTCGTTTGAGATTAAACGAATGCGACAAAGTTAGAAAGAAACGACGCACCTGATATGTAAATCGAAATTTTTTCCACTTGCGAAAATTTAATGCTCGTGATGCATTTCACTCGGGACAAAAAAGGAGACGCCGGGGTCCCATCGTACCCGAAAGCAATTTGGTTTCGTGAAAAATGTGGGAAGAGATCAAGATTGGTCACTTTGGTCTGGTTAACGTACCAAGCCTACCAAATCCTTTCACGTCCCATTTCTTCCGGAGTTGACAGGCACCAAAGTCCAATTGAAATTCAACTGCTGTTTTTCCCATTGCGGATCGGGACTACTCGCAATTGATAAATGGGGGAAAATACATTTTAAGAAAGATCAGCAATCACCTTCTTTCCCGAAATTTTTGAACTCTTTTTTCAATCTGTAAAAGATCAACTTTCTTATATTTTATCAACTTTTGCTCGTCTTTCTGACGCAGCTGATTGCCGTTGGTCGCTGCCAATCGCCGCTAGTCTCCTCCACCACCGCCAATCGCCGCTAGTCTCCTCCACCACCGGTCGCAGAACGTCGTTGGTCTTGGCCACCGTCGATTGCCGCCGGTCTCCATTACTGCCGGTCCCCACCGCCTCCACTTACATTTTTTTTTATATTAAATAAAAAAATTACGAATAGAAACTTTTATGGTGGTATCAAACTGTCTTTTTGTTCTTTTCGTAATCTGGGAATAGAAATTTTATGCATTTACCAAACGCGTTTTTTTACTCAGAAATTGTTTTTAGCAACATAATGAGGAAAAAAAAAATTATTTCTACTTAGAAATTGTTCCCGAGAACAGAATTATTACCAAACATACCCTTAGTGTCAGGCATGAATTGGAAGATCTTGTTGCAAGCTCGGCAATAGGCTAAACAATTGACTCGTTATCACAGGAGATTTATTTAACGTAAGTGGTGCGACCGACCCATAAGATATTCTCTAGTCTTTTGTAGAAAAGGGGAAAATCGGTCGCTCGGCAGCTTGTTCTTTCATTAAATAATAAGATGTTGCTCTCCATAATCTCCTCTCAAGCATCTTGTTTCCTCCCATCCTGTCTTGTTTACCTTGTAATCTTCACGCTGCCGGATGTTGTTCTACTAAGCCCTGTCCCTAGTTCCATCGTTGGAATAACGGTCTCCCTCCTTGATTCCTTCGCCTTAGTTACACAACGAACTCTTTGCTTTGCGTCCATCGTTAAATTGCATGCTTAGCTTAGTCCACCTCCAACCTTAGAATTCTGTCCAATCTCGTTGGCATTTGAACATGAACAATAAGACGACAAAACGAAAGGAAATGATTGTACCTAGCAATAATGTTTTTCTTCAACGGAGAACTGGTCCAATCTTGTCACGACGGTAGGCTCGGCACCTATCAAATCCGCGAGTAACCTTTATAGCTTCCTTCACAAAACAGGAAGGACTACGAAGAATTTTCAATCCAAAAATTGTCCTCCTTTTGTTGATAGAGAAAATTAGATAGACTAACATAGTGTGCTACTTGCACTTGGAATTTTTTTTTTTAATTTTTTTATGATGGACCATACATTTAGAAATCTACAAGGACGCGCCTTGGAGATTCTTGCAAATAATACTTTCCTTGTTCCCACAGCCCCCAGTTGGGAAAAAAGAAAACATCTGTCTGTTCGCATGTATATTCTATCGGATTATTCTTGCCAATACTTAGTACATGTCGTGAGACCTCAGAAGTAAAACATCGTTTTTCGTATCGAACGATTTTTCGACTCCATCTCGAGCGACAGCAAACATCGTTACACAGGGCTACAACTACGCTTCAAATAACCAACGCGACAGTGACGGGCGGTGATTCGGTGTGCCGTCGACTCGTACCGCTGACCCACAACATGGATGGAATCATTAGCCGACAAGGCTCGTGTCAACCAAGACGTTTGGTTAATAATTTTTGTAGTTAGGACAGTGACCCGAGTTTGGTGTCAGTCAATATGGAAAGCGTCACAATTATCTAAAAAATCATAATTCTAGTCATAAATCTTTTAATTGTATCAATTAAATTCTAAAACTTTTCATTTGTCAATTGGGTCCATTCGATCAATTTTGGCCGAAAATTGCTAATGTTGATATCGACCGTTCTAAGTGAGACGGCCGATACTGACATGAATAATTTTTTTAATAATATCTTAGTAATTTCTTTTATTTATTATTATTATTTATTTATTTTACAACATCGCCGGCCATAGCCGAGGGCATTGTGGCCCTCATCCAGATCAAGGCAAGGTTCCCGATGCCCTTGTCGGCCACAGGCAAGTGGCCCTCACCCATACCAAATGAGGGTCGCTAGTTCTTGCCTATGGCCGATGATGGTCGATCAGTGACCTCGCCGACAATAGTTGAAAAACATAATTTTTTTTTTTATAAAAAAAAAACGTTATTAATATTTGTCCATATCAGTGTCGGCCGTGCTACGAAGGGCGATCAATGTATAGCTTAGCCATTTCTAGAAAAAAAAATGGATAGATAGATTTAATTGACAAAATGTGAAAAGATTTAATACTTAATTGACATAATTAAAAAAATTATGATTGAATTAGTAAATCTGCAATAGGTTTAGGACTTTTTTTTTTGATAATTTTTCATCATTAGAACTTGTGGGGTGGTCTTGACAAATTGGGTCTAATACCCAAAAAACCTTCAACTTTAGCATTTGTGTCAATTATATCCATTTTTTTTGTCTCATAGAAAACCTCCAACTTTCACTTCTGTCTCAATCGTACCTGTCTAATATCCGAAAAAAATCCTCAACTTTAGCATATGTCGCAATTTTTTTTTTCGCAATTTTTTTTATCACCAACTTTACTTTTATCCCGATTCTTCCACCGTCGACTTTTTGTTCATAATCATCGTTAGTTAATCCTACGTGGCTTGAATTTTCTTGCCGAATTTATCAATGAATTTTTGAAATTTAGAAACAATAAATTTTAGGGACGACGAGATTTTAAATAGTTCGCCAGAATATCTTCATATCTAGCCGTTCTTTAGGTTGTTGAGAGTGCCAAAAAAATACGAAACACGCCGCTTTGAGTGACTATATATCTCCCGGCAATATATAGGGAAGCAAATAACAAAAGAGAAGTTCAGGATTTTTTTTATGTCAGTTTTGCTGAGGTGTAATTCATTAATGACATAAAAATGTCACGTAAGATGAATTAATGGTGATTATAGGCGGGAGCTAACAGTACTAAAATTAAAACAAAAGTAAAATTTTGATGTTTTTTATGAGAAAATTTTTTTTGGATATAATTGTCACAAATGCTAAAGTTGGAGTTTTTTGGGTATTGAGCCTCACAAATTGTCTCTTTTTGGAGTGTTTATTTTAGGTTAGTTTAGCCCCTGCATGATAGCACTCCTGCCTTTTGACTTCTCTGCCAAAAGTCAATCTGGCAAAGAAATCCGTTTGGTAAAAATATTGTCGAAGTAAAAATGCGTTTTGTAAAAAAAATGACTTATGGTTGGATTTTTAACTTATGATAAGATTTTTGACCAACTTCGAGAAGTAAAAAATTTACTTCTTGGTAGAGAAATCACTTCTTCGACCGTACTGGCATTCGCCGCGGCCAAAACCCATCCGCCGCCGTCGGCCACCGCTCGTCGTCCGTCGCCTTCGGCCACCGCCCCCGCCGCCGCCGTCGGCCACAGCTTGCCGGCCGACGTCGTCGATCGCCAGCCGCCGATCGTCGCCGCCGTCGGCCACCGCTTGCCGCCCGACCACCGACGACGAAGATTTTGTTAATAATATTTCAAAAGTAGAAGTTTTCAACCGTTACCAGACGAATTTTTCTGATCAGAAGTCAATTTGGAGCAAAAGTAGAAAAATCAACTTCTCCTTTCAAGGAGAAGTTGAGAAATCAACTTTTAGCTAGAAGTCACTTCTAGGCAGAGAAGTGTTGTCATGTGCAGCCTTAGAGATCTTCGCTGACATCGGATTAAGGGCCTGTTTGGTTCAGCATTTGGCTAAGGAACTTTGAGAAAATGCAAATATCTTTGGGCTAAAAGCTTTTTACAAAATTCAAGTAGTGTTTGGTAAAATGTATTTTAAAAAATGAATTTTGTTTGGTATTTTAACTTTTTTAAAATAAATAAAAAAAGTGACGGTGGCGATATGACAGCAAAAAATCCGACCGGCGACAGACGGCTGCGACGATCAGCAACTGGCGGCGACCGGCAGACGGCCGCTGCGACGGCCGGCAGGGTGTTGGGGCCCTTGGGGGTGGTGGTGGGCGGCGACAACGAAGGTGACAAAGTTGAAATAAAAAAAAAATAGTTGCTTTTTACAAAAGTCCCTCTGCCAAAATGGTGAGATTGCAACCTTTGATTAGTTGAATAGGTGAAGGAACGTTGTGTTTTGGCTAGAATACAGATATAGGGTTTTGCACGTGTAAGTGGCCTAGAACCAAGCAATTTGCATGCAAGTGATGAGATTTTAACAAGTGACTTCCAGTTCCCAAGCTGAAAACCTCTTAAGTGCGCCAACCAATATGTGAAGGGACATTGTATTTTGGCTAGAATATAGGTATAGGATTTTGCATGTGTGTCGCGACCTAAAAATAAATTTCTAGGCTAATGGATAATTAGATTAATTAAATTAACTAACCTAACTCGGACTCTCCCAATTCCATACCAAATCGCAATTTAAGGTTCAATTGATTAACATGCAGTGATTTTAAAATGGAGTCGCCACTAATAATTTTTGGTAGGTCGATTAGGAACCTAAGTAAATTAGCGGGAGAACTAAATTACTTCTACGAATCAGAGATTAAGAGTCCGGGGGCTTGATTACGCTAGATTACTCTAACGCCCTTTCGGTACCATTTTATTTCATGAAAAATCATTTGAGAAGGCAACATTAATTGATTTTAACCTAAGTCACTAGCAAAGGTTAACATGCGGGTGCGCAATCAATTAATTGAACATCCAGAAATCAATATAATCAAGGGAGCATGCGCCACACAAAAAATTATTATTCTTTATTTTCAATATTTTTATATGAATGCATGAAAGATTATACTATATGCAATGCATGAAATTATTCTAGGATGCAATAACATGGATTAAATGCAAGACTAATATAGATGACATGCAAATTAAACTAAATGAATGCACGAGTGAGACCATGATTTAATTAAATTAACTACATGACATTCAAACCTAGATATGCAATTCTATATGAAGTTTAAGCTAAAATGCAGATTAACATGACATGGCAAAGGTGAATGATGTGCATGGATGATGCGGCATAGATGACATGGCATGGATGACGCGGCAAAGATGACGTGGCAAGGATGACATGGCATAGATGACGTGGCAAAGATGACATGGCAAGGATAACGTGGCAAAATGATTTTTTTTTTTAATTTTCGGATGAATTTATTTCCTAAAATAGAACTATGCCAAAACAATGCCTGTCTTGCATATTTCAGAGTTTAAATTGGCCTAAACCCTAATATATTAAGACGGATTATTTTAGACATAAAATTCTATTTAAGCATGCAATTTGTGTCCTAAAAAGTGCAATCTAATCTAATATGCAATTATCTACATGATGCGATTTTTAAAAGATATGCACTTTTCAAACATGGGATGTGAATGAATGCAATCTTTTTAAATTTCTGGATTACATCATGCGACAGAGGATTCTCATGACGAGGGTTTTCCACATCCGATGAGACTGCCTAAGTTTTGAAAAGGGTGTCCTAGGACGAGGATTCTCCACGTCCTGCTGGGACAGTTTGCTGACTTCTTTTGAAAAAGGGTTCTATCCTCACCCTTTCTTTTGCAAGATCCCGAAATTTGCCGGGGAATTCAATTTTGAAGCAGTGAAAGATTTTATCTTGACAAAGCTTCACTTGGGTCCGTTGAGGCGACATTCTGGGAGCTGGGTTCTCCAGGTATCCTGCAGAAGTTTGAGCCTGAAAGATTTTTCTTCACCAAGAAAACGTTAGTAATCTTTGGGAAGACCACGGCTGTCCATTTTGACAAAACCGTATGTTTTAAGTTTTAATCATGAAATTTGCTGCTGGAGGTTATCCAAAGCATTCTTGCAACATGCAAATGTGATCACAAATCCCTTGCGCAGAAAATCTGGATCCAACAATTTGAAACTTCCAAAAAGAGTTTGTTCAAAACATCAATTGGAATATTTCTCGACAAGGAGGTCTTCTCACCTGTTTTGCGATAGAGGTTTTTTTTATAGGGGATGCACTCAATTCCCTACTAACCTGTGCCTAGGTTTTAGGCTCATTCGCAGCGCATACATTTTGATCGGTCGGGAGGTCTTCCACGGGACCGTAATGTTAGGCTTGGATATTGGTTTTCAAAGGGGACCCGCTTTGGAGTCGAGGCCATTGAATGAAAGTCTTCACCATCTGCTCCGGGTTTACAAGTCAAGAACCCTGCAAAATGAGGAAGAAATAGTCTTGCTCGTACTTCTTCGAGCTAAGCAATATGTTAACCCAAGTGTCTTAGTCAGAGAAGACTGTTTCAGGGTTGTAACATTTGTAGGATTGGGGACCGAAAAAGACTTGTTTTTGGCCCAGAATTTGTGAGGGGATTGGCATTGGTGATCATTGCAAACTTGTCACATGTCTTTTCCATTCTGCATCTTCAATTTTTGAGGTGTGCAACCGCTTTTGAGGTGTGCACAAGTCCTTTAGAGAACGTCTCTTGTGGTATTAAGAGATTGACAATTCTGTCCGTGTTTTTGCACCACGGCTGACATCATTTGGGGAGCAGTCTTCTTGATCTGACTCCTTTATGGGTTTTTCTCTCTTCCCAACTAGGCTTTATTGGGGATCAATCAAACAGTTTTCACGAGCATCGGCCTTGCTTTTACCAGGCACTTTGCTTTTTCTTGCTGCTGGGGATTTTTCTTTGTTGAAATCCCGCCTTTTCTTTTCCTTTGGAACCATGATGTTCAGAAAATTGTGCTAGATATACAACTTGAATGCCGATATGAAATTTTTCTATAAATCCCATCTCTTGGATTCTTCCGTTCTTGGAGTGATGCAGTTTCTATCTTGAAACATGCCAAGATCACCAACAGGGGTTTATGAAATGAATTCGCAGGCTTAAGTTGGCTGTGCAAAGGATTCGGTGTGTGGGATAGAGAATGAATACTTCTCGTCATCCCATGGCACTTGGATTACCATATAAACAATACACAAAGATTAATGTTAGTCCGAGCAAGAAAATTTCTAACCATTTTCTCCTGACGCTGCTGGACTTACTTCCTTTTTGCCCCGGTGTGGGGTGGCTCTTGACAGGGTTAAGAATGAAAAGCGCCGTTCAAAGGGGTTTATCAACGGTCACCTGTAGTGTTTGGGGATATGAAACGAATGCCTCCGTCGTCCCAACCCATGTAATCGCTGCAAATGGTCCCTACCTCCGTAGACCCAGATTTTGCTATCTGCCCACTCCACTCATCTCTCAAGTGTGTGTTGGACATGTTTGGATTAGGTTTTCGCCTCTCGTCTGAGAAAACATCCTTTTGAAAGTTTTGAACTTTTGATTGGAAAAAATTTCTTTCATTTTCTCCAAAAATTTTACCCCCCAAGGAGATTTTAAGATGCACTATGCATGTCCTTATTCATGTTCAGACAACCTCCTGTTTTAAAACATGAATGCCAATGAAGTTTGAATTCTATGTCTTTTCTAGACATCAGATTCTGAAGGCTTTTCTTTTCTTCTCTGTTAATTTATTCAACATCCTTAGTGGATTGGGGAAAGGGATACTTACCTGTCCCCAGAGGCTGGAGATCCCTGAAAATGCGGAAGAAACATGTTATTGTACGTTCACGAATTTTTCAAAAAATTAGAACGATACAATTTACCCTTGGTCATGTATTTCCAACGGGTAATACATGGGATGTGAAAACCCGTTTTGCCCTGATGGCAAGCCCCTGTCAAAAACAAACAATAAGTGTCAGTTTGTGTTCCAAAATTCAAGACCAATTGGAACGATACCGCATTGTTCTTGCTTGGCGTTTTCATTTGAACACAAACGCGCGGCTTGCAGAATCTGGCCTTCTATCTTGTGGTCCTGATCCCTCCGTTTGGTTGGCGATGAATCATTCTCAAGGATTTGCCCCAGAGGAGATCCATTTGTGTTTTTGGGCGCATTCCAGCGCCATTCTTCAAGGTTCCTTTTATTCAAGGAAAAAAAGAAAATCTTATCAAAATGCATGTCAAAGCACGGGACGTAGCAGCGACACTTTTTACCCTCCACTAGGTCTTATAATCAAAGACCATTTCTTGGAGTGCTGACTCCCAAGGTCAATAGCTTTATTCGCCTCCTCGTTGGCGAGTTCTTTTCTTTTGAGGCTTTCGGTGCCAACGACTCCCTGTTAAATGAGTAAAAACTCATGTTAGGCATGTGGTCTTCGAAGACCAAAATGGAACGATACAAGGTTACCGTTCACCCATATTCGTATCTTGGGTTTAATTCTGATGCGGACGACTCTACAGTTGCGTCCATTGATTTTGCCAGAGAATAAACGTTATTCTTTGTCCGGCGCACAAATGATTCGCTTGCCCCAATTGGGCGTGATTTGTCGTAGCTAGGTGACGCTTGCCCCAGCTAACTCCCTTTTGCATTTTGCTGCATTGACGCATTCAGGCTATTTGACATCCGCAAAAATGGGTTTACTCGTGATTGAGTACTTCAACAACCTGCGCGATGAAAGGAGTGAAAGAGTCAATCACCGCGTAAGGAGCTTTAATTGAAACGATTACGGATTTACTATCCCCGCTCTGGTCACTTTTGGCATCCAAGATGCTGGAAATTTTTCAATGGTCCCATTCATTTTTGTCATCACCTGCAAGAATGGAAAACCATATCAACTCGTGAACCGGTCAATCTGATTTGGAACAGATACAACTTTTTCGACTTAGGGAGAGTCGATCCAAATTAGGTTGCCCCAGCTTCACGTTGTCTACTTAAGGCTCATCACAATAAATCCATCTTGTTTTTGCAAACCCAATGGGTGATGCCCGATGAAGGTGCACTCCTTTCCATTTTGTAGGGAAGGCAAGCTCCCTTTTGTTGGTCTTTAACCATCTTATCCTGAGAGGAAGAGATATGAAATATTATGTCATTATCTGATTGAAAATCAATTAGGAATGACACGTCCTTATCCTTGATTCGGTTGCCCGGTCAAGAGGCATTTGCCCTCGTCAGTTGACTCTCCAAGGTGGTCCAGCGCTTTTCCATGCCATCCTGGTTCGTTTCAACTCGCGATTGATTCTTCACACAAGTTTTTGGATTTTGATTCATAAGCGGCGCTGAATGACCTTTTGGTTTCGAGGTGTACCAATCATTCACATACATACGCATGAGACCAGTGAGGTTTGGCTCTAAGAATCAAGATAGGGTTTGGAACCTAAGGCCAAGGCTCCCACCTCGAGTTCTAGAAAGGGTAGATTCTATTGCACAACTATCGTTGCATTGGGACCCAATCCATAATTCGAAATGAGCGGAATTGAAAAGTGGATTACCCCGTGTTTTTCCTCACGGAGATTCCATTTTCAATCCCTTATATTGTTTTCCTATAGGCGGCGCCCGGGGTTTTAGGCGCGATTGTGTGTGTTCATGTGTTGTGAGTATCACAATGCAAGTCATGCACAACAGTTTATCAATCGGCGCTTCAAATCATCCATACAACATACATTCCTACGCCAACCTGCATAAGACAATGTTAATCACGGACTACACCCCTTATCTCTCCAATCTGCAAAAACATATAACACCTACCATGAGCGGACTTACCTCACCATCAAGAGCGCCTGCAGGGTTAGAAAAATCACTCAGCGTTATAATTACGGCCTAAGTCCACTTGAGGTCTAGAACCATAGGTTCTAGAACAAGGTCCCCAGCGGAGTCGCCAGCTGTCGCGACCCGTCCGAAAGCGGACGCGGCTAATGGATTACCGATCGCGGGTCTTGGATCGGCGCGGGCCCTCCCAGGCCCATACCAAATCGCGGCGGGAGTATTTTTCAAAGGGATTCGACGATAACAGTCGATCGCTTTCGACCTTAGTGTGGTCGTGGTGGCATGTGCAACTTGTGCATGCATTTGGAGTCGCCACCGGTCTTTCTTGGAGGGTAGACCGGAAACCTTATTGACCGATTGGGAGAGATCGATCAATTCTGCGGAACCAGAGATTTTGAGTTCGGGGACTTGGTTACGTTGATGTCATTACCAACGCCCTTTCGGTACCTAACGCGAGTGATTTTCCCTAACTAGGATTTCATGCAGGCGCAATTTTGGGTGAGGTAAGTCTGACTTTGCACATTAACCAGTTTAACATGCTCACGTAATCATAAAAAAAAAATAGATGTCAATCACATAAACATCTATCCTACGTGGTGATCATGGAATTATGATTTAATGGGTCTCGAGCCAATGAGACCACATTTAATCATTTTAATATCTTAATAACGGAGAGCCGCTCTTCTCTTCTTCTTGGTTTCTTGAACTCTTCAAGAATCGGGCCCCAAAGAGCTCGCCGACTTAAAAGGCTCCTCCACGTAATCCTCGTAGCATTTACATCAACAATTGACTATGCTAAAAATAAAGATTACATGAAAAATAAAAGGAGTACGCAGCCTCCATTTAATAATTACAACCCCAAATATATAAATAATCACCATACATTCATACATACATCAATCATATTGATTAGGGATTTTTCCATGATCACCACCCTTCCACGTAAGTAATAAATTCACAATTTAAAACTTAGGAAGGCACAATAAAAATTCTACGTTGAATCATATTCAGAATTTTTACGTAAAATAAGATAGCCATAAATTTTCGATTCAAAATTGATTTAGTCTCAATTTTTGCTACGTTGATTAATTTATCATATAAAATAATCAACCTCCATTAGCCATGTAAGACGAACAATTCGTTAATACATATTAGCCATAGTATTGCAAAAATTGCAAAAAATCAATTAAATGCACGAAAACACCTAAGGATCGGCTCTGATACCACTGTTGGGATCCACGTAACACGTAGCGGAAATAAATAACAACCCATACATGTATCTCCAGAGGCGTACTTCGTGCATTTCAATCGAAAAAAAATCACAAAGCCTCAAAGGGAGTAAATGGATTACCTCTCGTAGCGTGCTTGAACGGAAGTGTCGGTTCGATGTTCTTCGATCTCAGCCTCCACAAGTGTTAGGCATCTAGTTCGGACGCACCACCAATTGACGAACGGGGAGACGACGAATAACTCCACAACAATTATGCTAGCAATATGCGGAATCAATATTCCGAACTTAGTATATTTTGCTCACTCAAGATTATGAGAATATAGAGAGTGTTTGTGTTCTTCTCTCTAAGCTCTCAAAAATTTGCACACTCTACAAAATGTCTCCCCCCCCAACCTCAAAACTCTTGCCATCCTTTTATAGCCAAAAATTCCTTCCAATAAATTGTATTATAAAATAGCACTCACAAATAATAAATGCTTTCTAAAAATAGCACTCACAAATAAATGACATTTAAAAATAGCACTAACAATAGCACTCACAATTTATAATACAAAAATGCTATTTAAAAATAGCACTAACAATAGCACTCACAATTTATAATACAAAAATGCTATTTAAAAATAGCACTAACAATTATAAATTCTATCTAATAATAGCACTCACAATTTATGATAAATAAATGACATTTAAAAATAGCACTAACAATAGCACTCACAATTTATGATAAATAAATGTCATTTAAAAATAGCACTAACAATTGCACTCACAATTTATAATACAAAAATGCTATTTAAAAATAGCACTAACAATAGCACTCACAATACAAAAATGCTATTTAAAAAAGCACTAACAAAGGTGTTAAAAATAATAACCATTATTATTATTACAAGAGTTAAAGAGGTTACCAAACAGTATAAATACGCATAACGTATAAATACGTATGACGTATAAATACGTAGAGCATACATATACATCCAAACGACCAAATTAGCCTGAATTGAGGCCGCCAATGGATTGGGCATGATGAAAATTATGGGTAGAGGTGTTGAATTTTAATGGGTATGCCCGTGTGAAATTCAAGATCCGTGAAACCGGGGACTAATCGAAAGAAAAATATGCAATTAAGCCATTTTGGTTAAAATTGATCAAATTGGAGGGAAAATTGACCCAATTGCACTTCTAGCCTTTAGGATTCAATGTCATGGCTTATAAAAAGTGAGAATTGAAAATTAAAAAACTCGCAAAGGAATTTTTTTGCTCGGTTCGAGTTTATGTTTGTGAAGAAACATAGTGACCCGAGCCGAATTTTCAAGATTTAAGGTGACACACTTGAAGATGAAATTAAAACAAAATTATTGAATATTTTTGTGTATTTTTCTGACCACGAATGGTATTTTTCTGATTTTTTGGGTATTTTTATAATTAAATAAATTCGAAAAATATTATAAAATACCAAAAAATATTTTTTGTTCAAAATTGGTCCCCGAGGCTAGGCCAAGGCTTCCAAAGTTGATTTTGTGATTTTATGACCTTTTTTTATATTTTTAATTAATTTTAAAGAATAAAAATCACAATAATAAATGGTCAAAAATCAGGTGTCAACAGCTGCCCCTCTTTGGGAGGAATCTCGTTAGAGGTTTCTCTCAAAGATAAGGTGGCACCTGATTTCTAACCGACTCAACTGGGAAAATGAGAAAAGAAATGCTACGACATTGGATCGCTTAAGGCCCTTTGATGAAAGCTCAAATTAATCCCCGGTTTGCTTTAACAATTTGAACATGGGCCGGAGTGAGAGAGGCTTACCTGAAGCTCACCTGTCAGATGCTGCCGGTTGCGACAACTTTCAAGCAGATACCTAGGACTCGTCATTCAGAATATCCTAGGGAGATTAAGCTCTGACCTGTATGGTAGGTCATACCATTATGGGATTCCTAACTGGTAGGAACCTAAGGAAGGCGCGTCCCACACTTTGGGATTTGCCAAGGATTTTGATCCGTATGGTGGATCGAACCAGAAATGGTTCACCTACTGTAAGGTTTACCTAGGGAAACGACTCTTTCCGTGTCTGGAATTTGTCAAGGTTTTGATCCGTATGGTGGATCGGACCATTAGGCTGATCCTTCAGGCTGTTTCTACCTTGAGTTGACCCTTCAGGCGGTTTCTACCATTGATTGACCCTTCAGGCGGTTTCTACCATGAGTTGACCCTTCAAGCAGTATCTACCTTTGATTGACCCTTCAGGCGGTTTCTACCATAAGTTGACCCTTCAGGCGGTTTCTACCCTGGTTTGACCCTTCAGGCGGTTTCTACCATTGGTTGACCCTTCAGGCGGTTTCTACCTTGAATTGACCCTTCAGGCGGTTTCTACCTTGATTTGACCCTTCAGGCGGTTTCTACCATGGTTTGACCCTTCAGGCGGTATCTACCTTGAGTTGATCCTTCAGGCGGTATCTACCTTGAGTTGACCCTTCAGGCGGTTTCTACCTTGATTTGACCCTTCAGGCGGTTTCTACCATGGTTTGACCCTTCAGGCGGTATCTACCTTGAGTTGACCCTTCAGGCGGTATCTACCTTTGAGTTGACCCTTCAGGCGGTTTCTACCCTGATTTGACCCTTCAGGCGGTTTCTACCATGGTTTGACCCTTCAGGCGGTATCTACCTTGAGTTGATCCTTCAGGCGGTATCTACCTTGAGTTGACCCTTCAGGCGGTTTCTACCTTGATTTGACCCTTCAGGCGGTTTCTACCATGGTTTGACCCTTCAGGCGGTATCTACCTTGAGTTGACCCTTCAGGCGGTATCTACCTTTGAGTTGACCCTTCAGGCGGTTTCTACCCTCATGTTGACCCTTCAGGCGGTTTCTACCCTGGTTTGACCCTTCAGGCGGTTTCTACCTTGGTTTGACCCTTCAGGCGGTTTCTACCATGAGTTGACCCTTCAGGCGGTTTCTACCTTTGATTTGATCCTTCAGGCGGTATCTACCTTGAGTTGACCCTTCAGGCGGTTTCTACCTTGATTTGACCCTTCAGGCGGTTTCTACCATGGTTTGACCCTTCAGGCGGTATCTACCTTGAGTTGACCCTTCAGGCGGTATCTACCTTTGAGTTGACCCTTCAGGCGGTTTCTACCCTCATGTTGACCCTTCAGGCGGTTTCTACCCTAAGTTGACCCTTCAGGCGGTTTCTACCATATGTTGACCCTTCAGGCGGTATCTACCTTGGTTTGACCCTTCAGGCGGTATCTACCATGAGTTGATTTGAAAAGGGTGTCTCATGACGAGGGTTCTCCACGTCCGATGAGACTGCCTAAATTTGAAAATGGGTCTCATGACGAGGGTTCTCCACGTCCGATGAGACTGCCTAAATTTGAAAATGGGTCTCATGACGAGGGTTCTCCACGTCCGATGAGACTGCCTGAATTTGAAAAGGGGTCTCATGACGAGAGTTCTCCACGTCCGATGAGACTGTTTGATATTTGAAAAGAGGTCCCATGACGAGGGTTCTCCACGTCCGATGAGACTGTTTGATATTTTGAAAAGGGGTCTCATGACGAGGGTTCTCCACGTCCGATGAGACTTCCTGAATTTTGAAGAGGTGTCTCATGACGAGGGTTTTCCACGTCCGATGAGACAGTTTGATATTTGAAAAGGTGTCTCATGACGAGGGTTTTCCACATCCGATGAGACTGCCTAAGTTTTGAAAAGGGTGTCCTAGGACGAGGATTCTCCACGTCCTGCTGGGACAGTTTGCTGACTTCTTTTGAAAAAGGGTTCTATCCTCACCCTTTCTTTTGCAAGATCCCGAAATTTGCCGGGGAATTCAATTTTGAAGCAGTGAAAGATTTTATCTTGACAAAGCTTCACTTGGGTCCGTTGAGGCGACATTCTGGGAGCTGGGTTCTCCAGGTATCCTGCAGAAGTTTGAGCCTGAAAGATTTTTCTTCACCAAGAAAACGTTAGTAATCTTTGGGAAGACCACGGCTGTCCATTTTGACAAAACCGTATGTTTTAAGTTTTAATCATGAAATTTGCTGCTGGAGGTTATCCAAAGCATTCTTGCAACATGCAAATGTGATCACAAATCCCTTGCGCGGAAAATCTGGATCCAACAATTTGAAACTTCCAAAAAGAGTTTGTTCAAAACATCAATTGGAATATTTCTCGACAAGGAGGTCTTCTCACCTGTTTTGCGATAGTGGTTTTTTTATAGGGGATGCACTCAATTCCCTACTAACCTGTGCCTAGGTTTTAGGCTCATTCGCAGCGCATACATTTTGATCGGTCGGGAGGTCTTCCACGGGACCGTAATGTTAGGCTTGGATATTGGTTTTCAAAGGGGACCCGCTTTGGAGTCGAGGCCATTGAATGAAAGTCTTCACCATCTGCTCCGGGTTTACAAGTCAAGAACCCTGCAAAATGAGGAAGAAATAGTCTTGCTCGTACTTCTTCGAGCTAAGCAATATGTTAACCCAAGTGTCTTAGTCAGAGAAGACTGTTTCAGGGTTGTAACATTTGTAGGATTGGGGACCGAAAAAGACTTGTTTTTGGCCCAGAATTTGTGAGGGGATTGGCATTGGTGATCATTGCAAACTTGTCACATGTCTTTTCCATTCTGCATCTTCAATTTTTGAGGTGTGCAACCGCTTTTGAGGTGTGCACAAGTCCTTTAGAGAACGTCTCTTGTGGTATTAAGAGATTGACAATTCTGTCCGTGTTTTTGCACCACGGCTGACATCATTTGGGGAGCAGTCTTCTTGATCTGACTCCTTTATGGGTTTTTCTCTCTTCCCAACTAGGCTTTATTGGGGATCAATCAAACAGTTTTCACGAGCATCGGCCTTGCTTTTACCAGGCACTTTGCTTTTTCTTGCTGCTGGGGATTTTTCTTTGTTGAAATCCCGCCTTTTCTTTTCCTTTGGAACCATGATGTTCAGAAAATTGTGCTAGATATACAACTTGAATGCCGATATGAAATTTTTCTATAAATCCCATCTCTTGGATTCTTCCGTTCTTGGAGTGATGCAGTTTCTATCTTGAAACATGCCATGATCACCAACAGGGGTTTATGAAATGAATTCGCAGGCTTAAGTTGGCTGTGCAAAGGATTCGGTGTGTGGGATAGAGAATGAATACTTCTCGTCATCCCATGGCACTTGGATTACCATATAAACAATACACAAAGATTAATGTTAGTCCGAGCAAGAAAATTTCTAACCATTTTCTCCTGACGCTGCTGGACTTACTTCCTTTTTGCCCCGGTGTGGGGTGGCTCTTGACAGGGTTAAGAATGAAAAGCGCCGTTCAAAGGGGTTTATCAACGGTCACCTGTAGTGTTTGGGGATATGAAACGAATGCCTCCGTCGTCCCAACCCATGTAATCGCTGCAAATGGTCCCTACCTCCGTAGACCCAGATTTTGCTATCTGCCCACTCCACTCATCTCTCAAGTGTGTGTTGGACATGTTTGGATTAGGTTTTCGCCTCTCGTCTGAGAAAACATCCTTTTGAAAGTTTTGAACTTTTGATTGGAAAAAATTTCTTTCATTTTCTCCAAAAATTTTACCCCCCAAGGAGATTTTAAGATGCACTATGCATGTCCTTATTCATGTTCAGACAACCTCCTGTTTTAAAACATGAATGCCAATGAAGTTTGAATTCTATGTCTTTTCTAGACATCAGATTCTGAAGGCTTTTCTTTTCTTCTCTGTTTTTTTATTCAACATCCTTAGTGGATTGGGGAAAGGGATACTTACCTGTCCCCAGAGGCTGGAGATCCCTGAAAATGCGGAAGAAACATGTTATTGTACGTTCACGAATTTTTCAAAAAATTAGAACGATACAATTTACCCTTGGTCATGTATTTCCAACGGGTAATACATGGGATGTGAAAACCCGTTTTGCCCTGATGGCAAGCCCCTGTCAAAAACAAACAATAAGTGTCAGTTTGTGTTCCAAAATTCAAGACCAATTGGAACGATACCGCATTGTTCTTGCTTGGCGTTTTCATTTGAACACAAACGCGCGGCTTGCAGAATCTGGCCTTCTATCTTGTGGTCCTGATCCCTCCGTTTGGTTGGCGATGAATCATTCTCAAGGATTTGCCCCAGAGGAGATCCATTTGTGTTTTTGGGCGCATTCCAGCGCCATTCTTCAAGGTTCCTTTTATTCAAGGAAAAAAAGAAAATCTTATCAAAATGCATGTCAAAGCACGGGACGTAGCAGCGACACTTTTTACCCTCCACTAGGTCTTATAATCAAAGACCATTTCTTGGAGTGCTGACTCCCAAGGTCAATAGCTTTATTCGCCTCCTCGTTGGCGAGTTCTTTTCTTTTGAGGCTTTCGGTGCCAACGACTCCCTGTTAAATGAGTAAAAACTCATGTTAGGCATGTGGTCTTCGAAGACCAAAATGGAACGATACAAGGTTACCGTTCACCCATATTCGTATCTTGGGTTTAATTCTGATGCGGACGACTCTACAGTTGCGTCCATTGATTTTGCCAGAGAATAAACGTTATTCGTTGTCCGGCGCACAAATGATTCGCTTGCCCCAATTGGGCGTGATTTGTCGTAGCTAGGTGACGCTTGCCCCAGCTAACTCCCTTTTGCATTTTGCTGCATTGACGCATTCAGGCTATTTGACATCCGCAAAAATGGGTTTACTCGTGATTGAGTACTTCAACAACCTGCGCGATGAAAGGAGTGAAAGAGTCAATCACCGCGTAAGGAGCTTTAATTGAAACGATTACGGATTTACTATCCCCGCTCTGGTCACTTCTGGCATCCAAGATGCTGGAAATTTTTCAATGGTCCCATTCATTTTTGTCATCACCTGCAAGAATGGAAAACCATATCAACTCGTGAACCGGTCAATCTGATTTGGAACAGATACAACTTTTTCGACTTAGGGAGAGTCGATCCAAATTAGGTTGCCCCAGCTTCACGTTGTCTACTTAAGGCTCATCACAATAAATCCATCTTGTTTTTGCAAACCCAATGGGTGATGCCCGATGAAGGTGCACTCCTTTCCATTTTGTAGGGAAGGCAAGCTCCCTTTTGTTGGTCTTTAACCATCTTATCCTGAGAGGAAGAGATATGAAATATTATGTCATTATCTGATTGAAAATCAATTAGGAATGACACGTCCTTATCCTTGATTCGGTTGCCCGGTCAAGAGGCATTTGCCCTCGTCAGTTGACTCTCCAAGGTGGTCCAGCGCTTTTCCATGCCATCCTGGTTCGTTTCAACTCGCGATTGATTCTTCACACAAGTTTTTGGATTTTGATTCATAAGCGGCGCTGAATGACCTTTTGGTTTCGAGGTGTACCAATCATTCACATACATACGCATGAGACCAGTGAGGTTTGGCTCTAAGAATCAAGATAGGGTTTGGAACCTAAGGCCAAGGCTCCCACCTCGAGTTCTAGAAAGGGTAGATTCCATTGCACAACTATCGTTGCATTGGGACCCAATCCATAATTCGAAATGAGCGGAATTGAAAAGTGGATTACCCCGTGTTTTTCCTCACAGAGATTCCATTTTCAATCCCTTATATTGTTTTCCTATAGGCGGCGCCCGGGGTTTTAGGCGCGATTGTGTGTGTTCATGTGTTGTGAGTATCACAATGCAAGTCATGCACAACAGTTTATCAATCGGCGCTTCAAATCATCCATACAACATACATTCCTACGCCAACCTGCATAAGACAATGTTAATCACGGACTACACCCCTTATCTCTCCAATCTGCAAAAACATATAACACCTACCATGAGCGGACTTACCTCACCATCAAGAGCGCCTGCAGGGTTAGAAAAATCACTCAGCGTTATAATTACGGCCTAAGTCCACTTGAGGTCTAGAACCATAGGTTCTAGAACAAGGTCCCCAGCGGAGTCGCCAGCTGTCGCGACCCGTCCGAAAGCGGACGCGGCTAATGGATTACCGATCGCGGGTCTTGGATCGGCGCGGGCCCTCCCAGGCCCATACCAAATCGCGGCGGGAGTATTTTTCAAAGGGATTCGACGATAACAGTCGATCGCTTTCGACCTTAGTGTGGTCGTGGTGGCATGTGCAACTTGTGCATGCATTTGGAGTCGCCACCGGTCTTTCTTGGAGGGTAGACCGGAAACCTTATTGACCGATTGGGAGAGATCGATCAATTCTGCGGAACCAGAGATTTTGAGTTCGGGGACTTGGTTACGTTGATGTCATTACCAACGCCCTTTCGGTACCTAACGCGAGTGATTTTCCCTAACTAGGATTTCATGCAGGCGCAATTTTGGGTGAGGTAAGTCTGACTTTGCACATTAACCAGTTTAACATGCTCACGTAATCATAAAAAAAAAAATAGATGTCAATCACATAAACATCTATCCTACGTGGTGATCATGGAATTATGATTTAATGGGTCTCGAGCCAATGAGACCACATTTAATCATTTTAATATCTTAATAACGGAGAGCCGCTCTTCTCTTCTTCTTGGTTTCTTGAACTCTTCAAGAATCGGGCCCCAAAGAGCTCGCCGACTTAAAAGGCTCCTCCACGTAATCCTCGTAACATTTACATCAACAATTGACTATGCTAAAAATAAAGATTACATGAAAAATAAAAGGAGTACGCAGCCTCCATTTAATAATTACAACCCCAAATATATAAATAATCACCATACATTCATACATACATCAATCATATTGATTAGGGATTTTTCCATGATCACCACCCTTCCACGTAAGTAATAAATTCACAATTTAAAACTTAGGAAGGCACAATAAAAATTCTACGTTGAATCATATTCAGAATTTTTACGTAAAATAAGATAGCCATAAATTTTCGATTCAAAATTGATTTAGTCTCAATTTTTGCTACGTTGATTAATTTATCATATAAAATAATCAACCTCCATTAGCCATGTAAGACGAACAATTCGTTAATACATATTAGCCATAGTATTGCAAAAATTGCAAAAAATCAATTAAATGCACGAAAACACCTAAGGATCGGCTCTGATACCACTGTTGGGATCCACGTAACACGTAGCGGAAATAAATAACAACCCATACATGTATCTCCAGAGGCGTACTTCGTGCATTTCAATCGAAAAAAAATCACAAAGCCTCAAAGGGAGTAAATGGATTACCTCTCGTAGCGTGCTTGAACGGAAGTGTCGGTTCGATGTTCTTCGATCTCAGCCTCCACAAGTGTTAGGCATCTAGTTCGGACGCACCACCAATTGACGAACGGGGAGACGACGAATAACTCCACAACAATTATGCTAGCAATATGCGGAATCAATATTCCGAACTTAGTATATTTTGCTCACTCAAGATTATGAGAATATAGAGAGTGTTTGTGTTCTTCTCTCTAAGCTCTCAAAAATTTGCACACTCTACAAAATGTCTCCCCCCCCAACCTCAAAACTCTTGCCATCCTTTTATAGCCAAAAATTCCTTCCAATAAATTGTATTATAAAATAGCACTCACAAATAATAAATGCTTTCTAAAAATAGCACTCACAAATAAATGACATTTAAAAATAGCACTAACAATAGCACTCACAATTTATAATACAAAAATGCTATTTAAAAATAGCACTAACAATAGCACTCACAATTTATAATACAAAAATGCTATTTAAAAATAGCACTAACAATTATAAATTCTATCTAATAATAGCACTCACAATTTATGATAAATAAATGACATTTAAAAATAGCACTAACAATAGCACTCACAATTTATGATAAATAAATGTCATTTAAAAATAGCACTAACAATTGCACTCACAATTTATAATACAAAAATGCTATTTAAAAATAGCACTAACAATAGCACTCACAATACAAAAATGCTATTTAAAAAAGCACTAACAAAGGTGTTAAAAATAATAACCATTATTATTATTACAAGAGTTAAAGAGGTTACCAAACAGTATAAATACGCATAACGTATAAATACGTATGACGTATAAATACGTAGAGCATACATATACATCCAAACGACCAAATTAGCCTGAATTGAGGCCGCCAATGGATTGGGCATGATGAAAATTATGGGTAGAGGTGTTGAATTTTAATGGGTATGCCCGTGTGAAATTCAAGATCCGTGAAACCGGGGACTAATCGAAAGAAAAATATGCAATTAAGCCATTTTGGTTAAAATTGATCAAATTGGAGGGAAAATTGACCCAATTGCACTTCTAGCCTTTAGGATTCAATGTCATGGCTTATAAAAAGTGAGAATTGAAAATTAAAAAACTCGCAAAGGAATTTTTTTGCTCGGTTCGAGTTTATGTTTGTGAAGAAACATAGTGACCCGAGCCGAATTTTCAAGATTTAAGGTGACACACTTGAAGATGAAATTAAAACAAAATTATTGAATATTTTTGTGTATTTTTCTGACCACGAATGGTATTTTTCTGATTTTTTGGGTATTTTTATAATTAAATAAATTCGAAAAATATTATAAAATACCAAAAAATATTTTTTGTTCAAAATTGGTCCCCGAGGCTAGGCCAAGGCTTCCAAAGTTGATTTTGTGATTTTATGACCTTTTTTTATATTTTTAATTAATTTTAAAGAATAAAAATCACAATAATAAATGGTCAAAAATCATGTGTCAACAAGTATGAAGCATTTCAGATGAAATCTGATGAATCTATTGCTGATATGATAGACAGGTTTCAAAGTCTAGCAAGTGGACTTGCAAGACAAGGTGCACCAGTTGCTGAGGCGATGCAAGTGAGAAAGATACTTAGAGGACTCACAGACGAGTGGAACTATATCAAACCCTCCATACAAGAATGTCAAACAATCAGACAACTTTCGATGGATGAGTTAGTTGGGACACTACAATCCTATGAAACGGAACGAGCAAACAAAAGGGGAGATCAAAAGGTAAGAAATCAATTGCATTGAAAACTGAAATTGCTCAATGTTTGTCTGACACAGATGATGAAGATGAAGATAATGAAGAACTTGCACTTATGGTGAAGAAATTTAGAAAAATGGCTCGAAAAGCCAGAAACTTCAAAGGAAAGAAACCTTTGAAGAAAAGTGATAAAAAATTCTCTCAAAATGAATCTCAAGAAAGCAAAGATGTGATATGCTTTCACTGCAAGAAAGCAGGACATATCAAGCCGAATTGTCCAACCTTAAAGAGAGATAAGCTCAAGTATGAGAAGTACAAGAAGGCTTTAAAGGCAGAACATTGAGTGATTCTGATGAAAGTGAAGATAACTACGCAAACATTTGTTTGATGGCTAAGTCAGATTCAGAATCAGATTCAAGCTCAGATTCAGAGACTGGGGTAAGTCCATCTAATCTTCCTGATGAAGTTACGGAGTATATTGATGAGCTTTGCAAAAGTTACAAAGAAACTCTTGAAAAAGTTTCTGTTTTGAAAAAGGAAAACTCCTCTTTAAAACAGCAAAATATTTCTCAAAAAGAAAAAATTGAGTTTCTACAACACGAATTTCATCAATTGAAAGAAAGCCATGATCACATTTCAAAAGAGAATGATTCTCTAAAAGAGAAAATTGATGTGACTTCAAAAAGATTTTCACAAAGTTCAAGGACTTCGGACAATATTATCTCTAAAAAAATACCTTTTAATGATAGATCAGGTTTGGGTTTTAAACAGGGAAGTGTTCTCAAAAATGATTTTTCCAAAATGAATTTCCACAAACCTACTATTACTATTTATAGAAGGCATTTTTACAAACAGTTTACCAAATCTCATATACACCAGCCTTGTGTAAATTGTGGTGATCCTAGCCACACTAAGGACTATTGCAAGAAAGTATGGAAACCTGTTAAAATGTTAAATCCTACTAACATAGAAGGACCCAAGAAAGCATGGGTACCAAAGAAACAGTGAGTTGCTCATTTCTTGCAGGTACCAAAGAAAAGGAAGAACAAGTGGTTTCTAGATAGTGGATGTTCGAGTCACATGACTGGAAATCCAGATGTATTTATATCTCTTTCAAAATATGATGGTAGAAGTGTGTCATTTGGAGGAAAGAACAAAGGAAAGGTCATTAGAAAAGGCAATGTCAAGATTGAAAATTTGACGATTAAAGATGTCTCTCTTGTCAAAGGACTGAACTACAACTTAATATCTGTAAGTCAACTTTGTGACTCTGGTTATGAAATATGCTTTCAAGACCTAAAGTGCACAGGTATGAGCAAGGACAAGAAGCAATCCTTCACGGGTCAAAGGCATGGAAATATTTATCTCTTAGATATTGATTCTGACCCTGAAAATGCAAAATGTCTTATTTCTGTTAAGGATGAATCTAATCTTTGGCACAGAAAGTTATGTCATATTAGTGTAAAGCATATGTCAAAGCTTTCCAAAAAGGGACTTGTTCGAGGGTTACCTCAAACGAAGTTTGAAAAAGGACGACTATGTCATGCATGCACACTAGGCAAGCAGGTAAGAAGTACTTTTAAGTCTTTAAATCAAGTTTCCTCTAAGCAATGTTTGCAGTTGCTTCATATGAATATCTTTGGACCAAACAGAACCTGAAGCCTTGGAGGTAAGAAATATTGACTTGTTATTGTTGATGACTTCTCTAGATTTACATGGGTGTTATTTCTTGCTCACAAAAGTGAGGCTTTTACATCTTTTTCAAAATTGGCAAAAAGAATTCAAAATGAAAAAGGCTGTACCATTTCTATCTTAAGGACGGATCATGGGGGAGAGTTTGAAAATCAAAGTTTTTCAGATTTTTGCAATGAATTTGGAATTCAACATAACTTCTTTGCTCCGTACACTCCTCAATAGAATGGGGAAGTAGAAAAGAAAAATAGATCTTTGCAAGAAATAGCAAGAAATCTTTTGATTGAGAGTAAGATTGCATCTCTTTTTTTGGCGGAAGCTGTTTCCACAGCTTGTTATATTTTGAATCGAATTTCTCTCAAACCCCTCATTGAGAAAACCCCTTATGAAATCTTCAAAGAAAGAAAGCATGTTGTTGCATACTTTCATGTATTCAGATGTAAATGCTTTATTCTAAAAAATGCTAATGATCGAATTGGAAAGTTTGATGAGAAATCAGATAAATGAATTTTTCTGGGATATTCAACAACGAGCAAAGCCTACAGAGTCTACAACAAAAACACTCATGTTGTTGAAGAGTCGGTGAACATCAAGTTTGATGAGAATTGTCAGAATGATGAACCCGAATCCAATTATGTACTTCCTCGAGTCTCAGATTCACGGGAAGAATCAGAAGAAAAGCAAGACTTAGATGCAAACACTGGTTCGGAGAATATTCAGAAGGAAACTTACTCAAATGAAGAAAGGCCAGAAGCTGAATAGAATGAACCCACAACTTCTTCAAATGATTGCTCCGACAAAAACTGGAAGCATAAGTCAAGTCATCCAAAGGAACTCATCATGGGAAACATAAGTGATGGCATCAAGACAAGATCTAAGTTTAAGCAAGTAATGAGTAACATAGCATTGGTATCTGAATTGGAGCCAAAAGGAATTGAAGATGCACTAGCAGATGAGAACTGGATAAATGCAATGCAGGAAGAGCTACATCAGTTCAAAGTCAACAATTTTTGGGAATTAGTCAACAGACCCAAAAATCGTCCAGTAATTGGAACAAAGTGGGTATTCAGAAATAAACTGGATGACAAAGGAAAAGTTGTAAGAAACAAAGCAAGACTTGTAGCAAAAGGCTATTCTCAAGAAGAATGAATAAACTATGATGAGACCTATGCACCTGTTGCCAGGTTAGAAGCTATCAGGCTACTACTTGCTTATGCTTGTTACAATGACTTTAAACTCTTTCAGATGGATGTGAAAAGTGCATTCCTTAATGGCTACATCAAAGAAGAAGTCTATGTTGAGCAACCCTATGGCTTCGAAGAACCTAGAGGAAAGGATTTGGTCTATGTGTTAAAAAAGGCACTTTATGGACTGAAACAAGCACCTCGTGCTTGGTATGAAAGGTTGAGCAACTTTCTATCCAAACACAACTTCACAAAAGGTAATGTAGATACTACCATCTTTATCCAAAAACAAGGTAAGGATATTCTTCTGATTCAAATTTATGTTGATGATATAATCTTTGGTTCTTCTAATGAGCTACTTTGCAAGAAATTCTCTAAAGTGATGCAGGATGAATTCGAAATGAGTATGATGAGAGAATTGCGTTTCTTTCTTGGACTTCAAATTCATCAATCTTAGAAAGGAACATTCATATTTCAAGAAAAGTATGAACTGGAAATAGTGAAAAAGTTTGGTTTGGAAAACTGCAAAAAGACAGAAACTCCCATGTCTCACTCCTCCAAACTAGACAAAGATGAAGATGGAAAAGAAGTTGACCTCAAGCTATATCGAAGCATGATTGGATCACTACTCTATCTCACAGCTTCAAGACCAGACATCTTATACAGTGTCTGCTTGTGCACAAGATTTCAGTCAAGTCCAAAGGAATCACATCTTTCAGCCATCAAAAGAATAATCAAATACATTGGGACTTATCCCAACTATGATTTGTGGTATTCTAAAACTTCTGATTTTACACTAAAAGGATACTCAGATGCAGATCTTGCAGGTTGCAAAATTGATAGGAAAAGCACATCTGGAACTTGCCAGCTCATGGGAAACATGCTTATATCATGGTATTCCAAGAAGCAAAGTACAGTGGCTCTCAGCACAGCTGAAGCAGAATACGTATCACTTGAAAGTTGCTGTGCTCAGATTCTTTGGCTAAAACAGCATCTCAGAGATTATGGTGTTGAAGATACAAATGTGGAAATCTAGTGTGACAACACAAGCGCCATAAATCTTACAAAGAATCCTATACTTCACTCAAGAGCAAAGCACATTGAAATCAAATATCATTTCATACGTGATCATGTTTAGAACGGTGATGTTAACATTCAATATATTGATACAAAAGATCAGCTTGCAGACTTTTTCACAAAACCCTTGGATAATGAATTCTTTAATTTTATTAGAAACAAATTAGCCATCATTAACCCTCTGTCTTAAGTGTATTTTAGAATAGAATGAGACTTAGAAAGAGCGTCAGAAGGAGACTCAGAAGGAGCGACAGAAGGAGCGACAGAAGGAGACTCGGAAGGAGCGACAGAAGGAGACTCAGAAGGAGCGTCAGAAGGATACTCAAATGGAGCGTCAGAAGGAGAGTCAGAAGCAAATCATCATTTTTTTTAAGGGAAGTTCACAAATCAAAGGTCAGTCATTTCCTAAAATTTTTTAAGGTAAGTCTTTCATATCTCTCTACGAATATTTAAATGCCGGTAATTGATTTACTTACTAAAAGGTTCTTTCTTAATTTTTTAAATTTTGATTTTGTTTCCAAATATAACCACCACTTTTATAAAACCATGAACCGTCACTCCTGTCTCTCACCTTCACACCGATTTCACTCGAAACCCTAAACTTGTTCAAAATCTCTCTCGCACTCAATGTTTCTCCTCGACACTACACATTCTCTTTCAAATTTCCAAACTTTTTCATCCCCATGGCTCCGAAATCACCCCCCGCCTCAGGAAAGCCCACTTAGATGAAGAGAAAATTTTCCTCTCCGGATGCGAGTTCCACCGGGCCGTCGGTAGCAGAAATCAACAAGCAACGTGAGGCCCTTCAACAAGCAAAAAGTTTGTACGTATCTGACTTTGAGGAAAAAGAAGCAACGACACATACTGTTAAGCCCCTGTCTGATAGCATTAAGGCTGTCGGGAATTTTGATGATGAACTGCGAAAGCTATTAGATCTTCACAAGTTCGTCAGTGAGAGCGAATTGCTAGAATACTTTAATTTGCCTGGAAAGATTGTTGAACCGATTGCTGTTGAAGTACCCGAATCTATCTCTAGAAAGGGAAAAGAGAAAGTAGCAGGGCCTAGTTCAAAATCAACTACAAGAAAACCCTCACCAATAAGGCCTGGCGGCATTAAGGCAAAGGTTGAAGATGATGTTGATGTCATGTTTAATGATTTTGTGAAAAACATTGGGTTTAATATAGATGCAAACTTTCCTAATCCTCTGTTCCAAAATCAAGCACATAAGGACAAGTTTGAGTCCTTGAAATAGAGAGGCATCATACCACACTAGGTGTTTGAACTGAAGTACTTTGACAGGAATGGTATCCCTCTTCGGAAGCATCTTCAAAAGGTCAATTTATAGCACTTTATAACCCAAAGGAGTTACACTTTTCCTGATTTGGTAGCCTATTTTTACTCCAATCTTCATTTTGCCAACTTCAACTCTATGTTCTTCATTGTGCGTAGAAAGCAATATGTCTTGCATGTTGATGAATTGGCTTCTATTATGGGAACTAGTAAAAGGGCTTTCAAACCCTTGGATGTTACTGCTGAAGAAGCTTTTTGCTTTTTAATTGGAAAAACAAGCTTCTCTAGAGAATCAAAGTCTCACATTGCCTACAATAATTTCCCTCTGAAGCACACCATGATGCATAAGGTTGTCATTGAATGCCTCAGGCCAAAGGCAGCCTCAAAGACAGATATTTCAAAGTACGAGGCAAAATTATTGTGGGGTATCTTGCAATGAAAGAAAATCTCTTTTGCCCACACGGTCCTACTTCACATGTATAGGACAGTCCTCAAGCCCAAGGGACATCTACCTTATGCTGGACTGATCTATAAAATAATAGATCATTTTAAGATCAAGGCTTCTGCAGATCTTATCAAACAACAAATTCCTTTGATGACTGCTGGTGAAATTATGATGGGAAAGATGAGATTCAAAATGACTCCTACTGGCTGGAAGAATAAAAACAATGAGCCAGTTCTTGTGGAGCTCGAGTATGAGTCAAAACAGAAATCCCCAAAAAGGAGAAAGGTTATGGCTATCAAGGGTCAACAAGAAGACACCTCAGCTGATTTGCATTCAAGAGAAAGTGAAGAAGGAACAGCAGAGTCTGACTCTGAAGCTACACAGTCACAGGATGCATCAGATGAAGTAAGCAAACCTGGAGCAACTAAGAGTCAAAGTGCTCATGATATAGAAGAAGGAGGAGAAGTCCATGAGACACAGCCAACAGATACTGCTGTGTACATTTGTGAATTAACTGAGGAAGAATTCCTTATAATGTGGAATGACGAAGATGATGCAAGAAAAGAGAGTGAAAAAGAGTATGATGATACTCTTTTCAATTTTGATTATGAGCAGTGGTCTGCACAAGTACAAGCACAGTTGGCCTCAGAAGATCAAGTGGCAGAGCCAGATGATATTGAGGCTTATTCCATATCTTGAGGATCAACTTTCTAGTGCTTGATTGGCTATTCACAAAGCCCCCTCAAGCTTGGAAACAACAATTGCACAAGAGGATCAACTTTCTAGTGCTCAGTCAATACCGATGGACATTGATGAAGATATAGAATCTGCGCCCAGTACAAAGGTTAAAGGGAAAAGGGCTATAACTCAGGGGGAGCCTTTACCTGCAACCTCTGATGTTTTTCTGACAGAAGTTTTTGCTTCTCAAGTCTTTTCCAGAGCTCAATCTGAGGGGGAGCATGTGCCAAGAAAAAGGATTGGCTCTAGAAATCAAGAACAATCTTCTACAGCACCACGGGTTGAAATTCAACAGCAAATAGAGAATCTTCAACAATTCCTTATCCAGAATTTGGCTGCTATGGAAACTATGCTAGATCAGAAACTGCATAGCTTTGAACAGAAGATTGATGGGAAATTGCAGGGTATGGCAAATCAGGTGACCAATCTAGAGAAGTCTATTGACTTGTATGGTAGAATGATCTGTGTTGAGATTGCAAACATGCCTTCATACACGCTGGTCAGGACTAACAGAGCAGCTTCAGGACTACCTACAACTCAAGATGTTAGAAGCCATGCTCAAAGAATGGGAGAAGGATATGTCAGTGTCGCGACCCTCTCCCGAGCGTGATGGCGGGAGCGGGGCTAATGGGCCGCCCGATCGCTGGCTGGATCGGACGCGGGCCTCTCCCAAGGTCCATTACCCAAATCGCAACTGCTGGATATACGTGATTGACCTTCAGTGTGGTCTAGTGACATGTGATGAGTGTACATGCCAAGGAGTCGCCACCAATCGTTTCGTGGAGGGTACGATTGGAAACCCTATCGAATAGTTGGGAGTGGTCTATTCGATTCTGCGGAAACCAGAGAAGTGAGTTCGGGGACTTAGTTACGCCAACTGTCAGAGTTGACGCCCTTTCGGTACCTAAACTGAATGGTTTATCTGATCCTAGGATTTCATACAGATGAGTGGGGTACAGATCTTAAATCTAGGAGTTCATGCAGATGGGAATGGCTACCCTATCACTCACAATCAATAGAAATAAGTGCACAAATCAAGGATCCAATACATGCGGATAAAACACATGAAATCAGCATGGCATCCCTAATAAGGCCCTATTAGCCTAGAAAAATATCAATCAAGGCTTAGGAATGATTTTGGCATGATTTGCCCATAAGGGGCAAAATCGTAATTTTGAATGGTTCGGGGACAATTCACCTCAAAAGGGCGAATTTGTCATTTTCAGATGAATTGGGAAGTCAAAAGACAAGGGAAATAGGATTGGCCATCAATCCAATCCATTTCCTATTTTTCTGGAATTTTCAGGATTTTTCTGGAATTTAAAAGTGATTTTACCCTTGGAAGGGTAAAGTCGTCATTTGGACAAAGACGAGAACTGAAAATCTCAAATATTAGGGTTGGTCGTCCACCTGACCCAAACCCTAACCTTAACCAATTTTCAGAACTCGATTGAGACAAGAAAGACGATTTTCCCATTGAAGGGCAAAATTGTCATTTTGAGAAAAGAGGCGGGACTCGAAAACTCAAACCTAAGAATTGATCGCCTACCCGACCCTAATTTTTACCTTGGCATTATCGGCCTTATCTCGCATATACAGCAGAGGCGACTTACCCCTAAAGGGTAATGCCGTCAAGTCTCGGAAGAACGGATAAGAAACCCCAAAAATAGGGTTGACCAGTTGTCTGTGGTCAATCCTCGATTTTTTGGGATTTCTGGAGTGTCTAGGATTTTCCTACAATTTTTCCATATTTTTTTGGAATTTTCTGGAATTTTCTAGCATTTTTTTGGATTTTCTAAGATTTTTCTGATTTTTTTTATTTTTTAAAATCATTTTTGGAATTTTTTTATTTAAAAAATATTATTCGGGCCGGGTCGGGTGACCCGGCCCACGGCCCACGGCGACTGCCCCGGCCCGGATCCGGGCCCGCGCGACCCGCGCCCAAAACGACGCCGCTTCAGATCTCCCGCTCGAATCTTGATCTCCCGCCCAAATTGAACCAAGGGCCCTGATTGCGCCATGTGTCGCCTGATGGACGGCCTGATCTAAGGCTGGAGACTGACGGTCCAGATTGAACTTCCTGATCGAACTACAACCGTCCGATTAACTTATCTGAAAATCATTTTTATTTCCGAAAAAGGCGAGATCGCGACACGTGGCATGTCTACCACCGTCCGATCAAGTTTGTTATTTGTTGCAACCGAACGGCTGATGTGGCTGCCACGTGGGCGCCACGTCAGCGCCACATGGGCATTGACCAGTCAACTTTCGTTGACTGGTCAACAGAGCTGCCGGGGAAGACGACCGGCGCCAGCTCTGTTTCGCCGGCGCCTCGTCGGAAACCGTTTTCTCCGCGCACAAGCCACCAAAACTCGCGAGACCAATGGCAAACGACTCGTTTCGACCTCTTCTATAACATATCAGAACCTCGACGCAGCAGGTCAACATCTCATCCATGTGCAACCTCCGGCCGAAGCTAGGCTCCGGCGGCTACTCGCCCTAACCATTTCTATCGTTACCTAGCTAAAAGAATCGATCAGGAAGCATCACAAAGGGCCGAGAAAACTTACCTGGCCATCGCGGGGACTCGGTTCAACCTAGAAGGAGCTACAAGACTCACGCTCGGTTGGTCAAGGTCGGGAGTGGACTCTATGGTTTCAGGCGTCAAACAAGCGAAAATGAAGTGCAGTGGAGATTAGCAGAGTTCAAGGAACAAATCAAGACCGAAAACACACGGAATGATCGACAAAATCACGAGTCGCCATTGGAGGCCGAGGCTAAGCTCGAAGATGTTCCTCACCTGATTCTGTGATGAAACGAAGCTCCGCTTGATTCCGGACGTTCTTGGGGATGTCACGAAGCTCGGAGGATGTATCCGAGGCTTCGGTTTTGCGCCGCTCGTCGTGGTTGAGCCTTCGGAGCTCACGGGTTCTCCCTCCTATGGCGACGGTTATGGTAGTCCCGAGCTCTCTCTCTCTCTCTCTGTCTCTCGCTCTCGTTCTCGCTCTCCGTTTGCGAACTCTCTCTCGTCTCCGTCTCTCTCTCTCTGCGTCTCCCTCTCTCTGCGTCTCTCTCTTTCTCTCTGCGTCTCCCTCTCTCTCTGCCCTCACGCGAAGAAAAACTGCTCGCTCTCCGTTTGTTCCTCTCCTCCCTTTGCATCCGTTGGCAAACCCACCTTTTTAACCAACCTCTTCTCCAACTGATTTCTCTTCTTCTTTGTTCTGTTTTTCTTTTTTTGCCTTTTGTTCGTGCGCCTCCCTTTTTTTGTTTTTGTTCTTGGTGCGCGAAGAAGCAGAACGTAGCGTTCTGTTTCTTCTTGGTCTGGTCAACCGGGTTGACTGGGTCTGTCAACCCGACCCAGTTAACCCGGTTCTAAATTTTCTGTTCAAATTGGATGTCCAGATGTACCAATATCACAAAATTGACATCAAAATTAGACTCTATGGCACAGACTCCACCTAGAAATGTGATTTTCGTGACAAATTCCTTTTGAATTGATTGAAAACCCCAAATGTAGAGTAGGATCCGAATTTGATTTTTGCCAAATTGATGCTCTTAAGGGACGAATTGGCCTCAATTGAGCCCACCATTAGATTCAGGGGGTTGAATACTATAGGAAGGAAGCATTGGGGTTCTATGGGTGTCCCCCAGAAAAGTTTAATTTCAGACTTAGCATTATAGGGACTAAAATGAACAAGATTTTATGCAATTAGGTCCCTAAAGCCAAAATTGATCAAATCGGCGCACAATTGAACCAAATTGAAATGTGGGGCAATCAATTCGAATGTCAAGATTCGAAAAATGCCAAAGATTGCAAATAAAAAGACTCAAAACATATTTTTTGACAAATTTAACCCTGTGCGTTACAAAGAAACACACAAAATTAAACTTGAATTTCGACTCTTAATGAGGTCAAAATGACAAGGGATTTAAAAGAAAAATATTGACTATTTTCCTATATTTTTGTGACCTCAAATTCTATTTTTGTTGATTTTTCTAGTATTTTCCTATTTTCTAAAAATACTAAAAAATATGAAAAATTATTTTTTGGTCAAGAATGGTTCCTTGGGCTCGGCCAAGGCCACCAAAGTTGATTTTGTAATTTTTTAACTTTTTACGAATTTTTTGTGATTTTTCAAAGATAAAACTGAAAAAGACTTGGTCAAAAATCAGGTGTCAACAGTCAGACCTTCTTCAGTGGAGGCTGATGCAGAGCTTGAAGATGTTCCTTTCTCTTCCAAAATGCCCCCACCTTCTGCTTCTTAATTTGTTTCTCTAAGTACAAGGATTTCATTTGTTATGCCACATTTTTTTTACCTATTCTTTTTCAATTAATTTGATCCTATTCTCTGCTATATATATATATTTCTGTTGACAAAAAGGGGGAGAGATTTCTCTATTTATCACAGTGCATGATATGAATTGCAGGATACTTTCTGATTATATTTGCTCACGTGAAAGATATTCTACTCTATACTCTGATTATATTTGCCTGCAGGAGCAGATTGAGTGATCACTTTTATTTGTTATTGATCACAGTTTCACTATTTATAATTTTTTATATACATTATTTCATTAAGTTTTGTAGTTTTGTCACCATCAAAAAGGGGGAGATTGTTGTGGAAATTCTCCTTATATTTTGATTCTGACAAAACTATCAAAAGGATTTGTATAATGTTTGATGATGCAGAAAGAATGAGTAAGCAGCAGGTTGTGTGGATCTAATTCTGTCGCGAGGACGAAGGGTCAGAAGGAGTGCTTCTGGACTAAGGGTCAGATGGAGTGCTTCTAGACCACATGTCAGATGGAAGTGCTTCTGACGAGGTCAAATGGAAGTGCCTCTGACGAGATCAGATGGAAGTGCTTCTAACGAAGTCAGATGGAAGTGCTTCTAACGAGGTCAAATGGAGTGCATCTGAGGACTTCAGATGGAGCTGCTTTTGAGGGTCAGGTACAACATGATCTTCTATTTGAACATTTCGTGCAACGATCTACATGCAGTGACAGATGGACCTTATTAAATCTCCGAATTACAATTTCACTATAACTGATCAAATTCAGGAAGTTCTTCATGAAGACGAAACTTGAATTTAGTCAGTTTCTACATCTCCAAAAACATGAAGACCCACGAATGGCAGGTTTCCGATCAAGGCAAGGTTCCTTATGGAAATTTATGATATTCAATTGACATGATGTCCCTTCTAATCAATCAATGGATTTTCTACAATTGAATATTACCTTCCAAGAATATCTTTTCGGGGACCAATACGGATTTACCACACTTATGAAAACTGGAGATTTAGTTATATGGGTGACTAAATCAGAAGGGTTCATTATCTTCTTCAACGATTTTCATATCTTCTAAGATACAGTCTCGTTCAATCACGATTAATGACGTCCAATCAAGGATTGAAGAGTGATCCCTTGGCCGGGTATCCAACGGCTAGTTTGGAGGCATGGAAGTATAAAAGAAGAACCATGGTGATCTGAGAAGTATAACGAACAACAATCCAAAAGTGCAAGCGTGATTCAAATTTTACCCAAAAATATTTTGCGTGCTCAAAATCTCATTCATTGTGAGAATCTGTAAGAGAGAAAAATCAAGTGGTTGAGTGATTGTAATTCTCTTGATTCTTCATAGTGAAATCCAGCCGATCGGTTGTCATCGTGGGAGAGTGGACGTAAGCTTGACAAGCCGAACCACTATAAACTCGGCGTGCTCTTTTATCTTCCCTACTTGATTGCTGCGTTTAATTTTTTGTACTATCACCCGTTGTTCCTATTTACTGATCGCGTATTGAAATTATCATTAATTTCGCAAGAAATTTCAATTTAGTTATCGATTCACCTATTCACTCCCATCTAGGTGATATTGTTAGATCCAACAGAGATAACTAAAAAGAGATCAAACAACTTTTCACAGTCCAAGAGTGATGGAGTCTTCGACAGCGCCTTTCCTCGCGGTCCAATCATAGCCTTCCAGTCAACAAAACAAAGATGGTGGATCGTGAGCAGCTTGCAAAATAACAAAATAAACAATTTTTCTCTTTCCTTTTCTTGTTGTTCTTGCTTGATCATTGAACTACACGCCGAGAGAAAACAACGCAACTAAAAGAAAAGATTTCCCGAGTTCGCCGATTCTGGATTCGTTCAAGTTGAAGGACCAAAGCCTTGATCATCTCGTCGATTCGGAGGCGTTGTCGCTTCAGTGATGAGCTCATCGGGAAGCAACAGAGAATAGGAATTCTATCTATGAATATAGGGACTTGTCGAGGGCACAGCCGTGATAAGGATTGACGATGGAGCTTCGCAGCCACTCATCGAGGGGTTGTCTTGGCGGCGAAAAGCAACACTTACGATCGAGGGGCAGCAGCCTCCGCTGGGGGTGAGAAAGCTCGGATCTACAAGGATGGATGTCGGCTTCTAATCGTGCACTCCATGGCCACGTATTATAAAAATTTTATGGCTTCCATCACCCCGTGGGAAAGGAATATGGCAGGGAAATAAAGCTTCATCTTCCCTCTCTCTCTACCTTGCCGTATATTCTAATTATGTGTGGCCTCCTCTTTTGTGAAACCTAAGTGCTCTATTTATAATGCAAGTTAGGTTTCTTGCTCACCAACCCTAATGCTTGTGGGCTTATAGGCTTTATTCGAAAAAATTGGACAATTAATTAAAGCCTTTTCAAATTTAATTGATCGAAATGGGCTGAATTAAATCCAAGAATAGGTTCAAACCCCTTCAAATAAATTCGGCAACCCTCTATGCCTTAGTCGAAAATCTCAATCTAAGTTTGGTCCAGTCGCCTGTTAGATAGACCTCAATTGACTCACTTTGACATTAAATAAAATGACGCGACTGACAGAAAATTAAATATGCCATGCATGAGGAAATTATTTTTTGCGAGAATTTTGACTAACTCTCATTTTGTGCTTAAATGAATGAATTTTTAAAAATCAAAATTTAGGTGTCAACTAAGTGGCCTAGAACCAAGCAATTTGCATGCAAGTGATGAGATTTTAAGAAGTGACTTCCAGTTCCCAAGCTGAAAATATCTTAGGTGCCCCAACCAATTGTCTAATCCTTGATGAGGTAAGCGAAACATTGCTTATGAAGTTAATGATAGAGAGACTCGTTTCTCCTTGGTGTTCTAATTTTCGCACAATTAATTTCCTGACAATGATCATACATGCGTAAGTTTTACCTTGCTCACTCGGATGTATATGACAATTCACTTTGTTGCTCTCCATCATTTCATTGTTGTTCATTCCTTACTTTCTTTTGTCAATTATCGTCAACAAGAACTCCACGAGTCTGTTAGTTCAGTTATATCTAAGGGGCCTCACATTGTTATGAACTTATGATGCACAAGATAATAACTCTGTTGAGATACACGTATAAATTGTTTATAAAAAGTTGAACATTGGAGAATTGATATGATGTAGAATAGTTAATATTTTATGGTTGACTTATAATTCATTGACTTAATTTTTTTAGTGAAGATAGGTCCAATTGGATATGTTGACGAAGTCGGACTTAGGCTTCCTCTTGGAGATCTCCCTATGTGAAGGCATCGAACTTTTGCTACATTTTTCCAACAGATGATATCACAATCGATGGTAAATTGACGAGCACTAGATCTGTTTCGATGTATCTCAAGGGGGAAATTCGTGAGCAATGTGGTTTTCAAACAACCTTCGTGGTTTGGTCTGGCGAAGGAGACCTAAAGTGAAGATGAGCGTTAGGGTGCATCAATGCAATTTTAACGGCAGCCTCATGGCTCGGGTTGGAGAAAGAGATTAGGGATGAATGTGGGTGTTGGAGATTTAGGTTGAGACGTGTTGGTGCAAAATAATACCTAAATTAAGAGGAGAAAACCTAACACCGCGCTCACACGTTAGAGAGTGATTGTAGAGATATATCCGTAAGTTGTGTTAAAAAAAAATCCTACAATGGAGAATCTGTTTGATTTGAAAGGCTTAAACTTTTAAGTGAAGGTAGATTCAATTGGATATGTTGATTGTCGTCAAGTTAGGAAGTGGGCTTTCCCTTAGTGATCTCCCATGGCGAAGATATTGGGCTTCTACTGGGCGCATAAAAACAAATATTATCAAAGATGATGATTGATTGGTGGCTCACTCCCATTGTGCATTGTTGTTTGTTTAATATTTCGAGAAAACAATCTCGTGATCAACGCGATTTTCGCATCTCATGATTGAAATTAAGGGAGATCATATCCAACACCAAGAGATAATTGAGATACATATATCAATTGTGTTAAAAAAATTTCATTTTGAGAAAATTAATGTGATGTAGACATCATAATACTGGCTCTTAGCTCAGCGACTTGAACTTTTTTAAATGAAAGTTGGTTTAATTAGATATGTTGACGGAGTTGAACTTGAATTATTTATTGATGATCTCATCATGTGATGATATCAGACTTCTGGTGCACACTCCCAACAGACTCATGTATAACTACTATGACAACGACGAAGCGTTTGGTATACCGTCTATAATTAGTTCTCAAAGTCATAGTACAGCATATAATATACATATTGGGAAACGGTCAGCCGACAATATTATTAGAACAAAAAGATTATTTTATTTTCCACTATGACAAGAGTAGCTCTAGTTGTCATCCTAGATGTGTGTGCCTACCGGTACAAGGCATACTTACTTACTTAGTGATTTACGCTGACCTCTCGGGCTTAGAGTCCCCATCTCTGTCTTATGGGAAAGCGGCCCATTTTCTCGTCAAGATTTCCGACATAAACTTCAATATAATTGTCTTGTTTAGGTCTTGGGAATTTTTGTTGCTGTGCTACGACACGTAGCGCATTATCACACTTTTGGCCAAATTTCATAAATTAATTTCTCTACTTTTTCTCAAAAGCAGAAAAATATTAACTTCTGCTCCAGAATGACTTCCGATCAAAGAAATTTGTTTGGTAACGGTTGAAAATTTTTATTTTTGAAAAATTATTAACAAAATCGTTGCCGGCGGCGACCGGCCACGGGTGGCAACGGTGGTTGACCGAGGCTCGTGTGATCGAAGAAATGATTCTAGAGTCAAGAAGTAAAAATTTTTAACTTCTCAAAGTTGGCCAAAAATCCAACCAGAAGTAGAAAATTCAATTAGAAGTAAAAAAATCATACCATAAGTCAATTTTTTTACCAAACGCATTTCTACTTCGAAATTAATTTTACCAAACGAATTTTCCTGTCAGATTGACTTATAACAGAGAAATTGTCCATCAAAAGTGTTATCATGCGCTACCTTCGTTATCGAATAAACAAGGACAATAAGGGAGAATGGGGTCGTTAGCTTAAACCGAAAAGAACAAAAATTACTTTAACGGACTTAGGCATTTGAATAATCTAACTAGAAACTAAGAATGGGGTCGCTACCAAGTCCTCGAAGTCCACATTGTTAACTGGATTTTATTTTATTCGAACTCATGTCGCGTTCGCAGTCGGGATTGACTCGAATATCGAGGCCATCGTACGTAAGACTTCGCCGACGATGAGCATAAGAATACAAAGCCTAGTTAATTGAACACTTGAACGAGGTTTACAAGGGGAAAAAACAGGCTTAAGGGCCGAGATGGTATAGCTAAGCTATATTTGTATATGCAATTAACGAACTTCAAGGATAGGACAAAGATCCATCACATTCCTTCCAATTTTTTTTTTTCAAAGCTAAAGGGAGCCTACACTTGAACGAGTTAGTTCTAGACGCCTAGTTAAGAAATGACTTAACTAGAAGATTTGTGGCGAATGAAGAAATTGTTGGATATATTGTGAATATAATCCATGTAATATGTTCACATACAAGCCCAATAGGTGAAGGCTTGGTTATTTGGGTCCATTTGGGCTGGAGCCCAATAGCTTGCTTATATATATTCTAGGGTTCGCCCTACGCTGGAGGTAACACTGTTGAGCATTCCAAACTTGATGTCTCAAGGTGTAATACTTCAAGCAAACACTCTTTACTCTCTCAAAACCCATTACCTCCAACAATCTTGAAGTATTATCTTCGGGTGTCGGATTTGAGCGAGCAAGATGTCTACTTGAAGGTCTCGTCGAGACGAACTCGCAGGTACGAATTACTTTCGATTTCGACGGTTGGTTTGGCCAAGATCTGAGGTTGAAGATTCGGGTTTTACTGTAGCACCCGAAATCTTTGAATCAAGATTTCAGAAATTATAGCTAGTTTCAGAAAGTGAGACCACTTGGGTTTTGTTCGTCTCGTCGATACGAACGTTTTGAGCGGTCACTCGCGTCGAACGGAGGTCGGACGAAGGAGATACGGCCGTCGGAAGAAACACTGTAGATTGAAGATCACTGTAGATTGAAGATCACTGTAGATTGAAGATTTACTGTAGCACCCGGATTACTGTAGCACCACGCGGGGTACCGTATTTCCAGCGTATTTCCAGTGTATTTCTGGCGTATTTCCAGCGTATTTGTGGCGTATTTTCGACCAACTTTCAGCGAGTTTCCGACGACAAGGCAGTCCATCTTAAGGTGTTTGGGCGCTTGTTGACACCTGATTTTTGACCATCTTTTATTTTAGTTTTTATTCCTAAAATTAATTAAAAATAGCAAAAAAGGTCAAAAAATTGCAAAATCAACTTTGGGAGCCTTAGCCTAGCCTTAGGAACCAATTTTGAACAAAAAAATATTTTTTGAATTTTTTTAATATTTTTTGGAATTTATTTAATTATAAAAATACCCAAAAAATCAGAAAAATACCATCCGTGGTCAGAAAATTACAAAAAATATTCAGAAATTTTATTTTAATTCTCTCTTTAATATTTTTACTTTTTATTAGGGAAATTCGGCTTGGTTCATTGGGTTCCTTCACAAACCTAATCCCGAACCGGGCCTAAAAAATCCTTTTCGAGTCTTTTAATTTTCAATTCTCGGTTTTTATAAGCTATGACATTGGACTCTAAAGTACTGAAATGCAATTGGGTCACTTTTCCCTCCAATTTGATCAATTTTAACCAAAAGGGCTTAAT